>WEIU01020698.1:431992-571649 GCA_013389925.1 Aegithalos caudatus | reverse complement strand
GGACACCAGGTCTACCCGGCGCCCGCCGGCCGGGAGAAACCAAGTCCGGCCGCGGAGGCCAGGTCTACCCAGCCTCCGTGCGCTGGGAGACCGCGTCCCCGCAGGGACGCCGGGTGTACCCAGGGTAAGGCCGCCGCACGGGGACAGACCGCTTGTCTCCCCAGGAGCCGACAGCCGGGGATGAAGTCCCCCCCTGGATACCCGGTCTACCCAGGACTTGGGCGAACGGGCGCCGAGGTCGAAGGAGGAGAATCTGGTCTGCCTGCCTTCTACCGGCCTGGAGGCCGAGGGCAGACGCGGGGACCCGGCCTGCCCAGCAGCCGCCAGGAAGGCAGGGCACGGAACGGAGCGGGAACGGCCCCGGCCCCGGCCCCGGCCCCGGCCCATGAGGGGGCTCCCAGCCCATGAGTGTACCCCGGCCCCGGCTGTGGAGAGACTCGCACGGAAAATCACTCTGTGAAAAACCAGTGTCCACAAAGGAGACAGAGGACTCCTGAAGCTTTTTTGGAATAAAGGGAGTGACGCCACTCGGGGTTTTCTCTCTCGAGGTGTTGGAGGACGCGGCCTCCTTTTATCCCAAACTCCTTCCCGCGTGTTGCCCTCTTCCTTTCCCAAAGCTGAGGCACTAGGAAGGTTACAGCCTTCCCGAATCGCCTAGCACATATTTCCCCCCTTTAAACATGTCGGTTTCCAAATTTTCTGAATTTTCAGGAGTTCAGGCTTGTACCGACCCATTTGTCTGTTTGAGGAGTGAAACTGACCGGGCCCTGTGGCACACGTGCAGCTTGAAGTTAACACTGAGACATTAAAACCCATTTAAAAGACATTAACACCCATACCTTCGCCCATGGAATCCTTTGTTAAGACATTAGCACACATCTTCCCTCTCACACTGATTCAATAGATGCTGCCCGCGCTTCCCCACCTGTTCTCTAAACTCAATCTTGTAAATTTTCAGCAGTGTCACAATGCTTTTTCAAAGTTATTTCCCACGCTGAGTATGACAGCCCGCTTGAATTGAAATTTGTGGAAATTGAAACAAATTTTTCGCTTTGGAGTTGTTCATGGTACATATTCCTTGACAATGATAATGCCAATGTTCTCTAATCTCTCCCAGTATGGGCTTTTCTTGGTCTGAACTACTGTGTTCAGTGTTCTTTTTAAATAAAGTTTTTAATAATCTTTAAAAGGGCAAATTGCTGGTGGTAATGATGCCATTATATCACAGAATCATGGAATGTTAAGCAGTTGGAATGGTATGGACCTTAAAGATCATCCAGTTCCACCCCGTGCCATGGACAGGGACAGCTCCCACTGTCCCAGGCTGCTCCAAGCCCTGTCCAGCCTGGCCTTGGACACTTCCATGGATGGGGCAGCCACAGCTTCTCTGGACAATCTGGGCCAGGGCCTCCCTACCTTCACAGTAAAAAATTTGTTCCTGATGTCTAACCTGAATTTCCCCTCTTTCAACTTGTATCTGTTCCTCCTTGTCCTGTCACTGCAGTTCCTGACAAAGAGTCCCCCTCCAAATTCCTTGTAGGCCCTGTCAGATACTGGAAGGCATTTCAAAATATACTGGAAAGTATTATTGATCACTTATTAACTGAAATTATGGTTGTGCAACCACTTACTCCCTTGAAAGTATTCACAGCTAAAAGGGATTGCAGCACCAGGCCCTGTACAACAACCTATTCAGAATTTCTAAAATTTGCACAAAGCAATCTTTGTTAAGCAAAAATCCTGAGATTATCCCTTGTTTATTTGAAGAGCCTGTTAAACAGCCAGACAATTCAAGGAGCAAACAGAGCAGAGTTATCTTAAAATGTTGCTTGGCACACAAATCAGAGAACTGAGGAGGTGAGGAGGATAGCCAAGCAGTAATTCACCCTTGGAATCTATTTCAATTTATCTGCACAGCTTCTCACCGTCCAGCCTGAGTTTAATCTCTCCATGAACAGCACTGTTAAATATGATCATTCCTGTTCCTGGCGACAAAGGCTGCTGGCACTGTTATGTTGCCTGTGTGCCTTGCTTTATCTAAGAAAGTGTAGCAGAGTATTGCTTTACTCCCCCTAAACCAAACAAAAGTCCTAGTCAGGGACAGTGCCTCATTAAGCGAAGCAAAATGCACAGCAAAGCTGCCTTCCCTGAGGAAAATACAGAACCAGTCAAACCCACCAGAAATGTTTTCTAAGTTATGTTATGTAGCTGACCACAGAGAGTAATTAAATAGAAACTTCTGCTTAGAATGTGATTTTTGTTTGGGGTGGGTTTGGAAAGACATTTAAAGGCCCACAAGCATGTGGAACCTATTCAGTGGGATTGTCAGGGCAACCTAGGCAGCCAACATCCATTGTGAGAGTTCTTACCTACTGGCTTTGGAAATTCCAGCAGGCGTTTCTGAGTCCTTGGGCAACTTGGGAAACGAAATAGTTTCCAAAATATCATCAACTGTTTCACTGCCCATTCTGCTTTCATGTGGGTCAGAATGGAAAGAGATCTCCCCATGCTGTTGCAACAAACTCATTAAGAAGCAAGCAAAGATGGTTTGGTCCTACTTCTACTTCCAACTGCTCTGTGTTAAAGATTTTTCATGGTGGGGGGCAGGTCACAAAGCAGTCCTCACAGCTAAAAACATTGCAAACTCAGACACTTCTCATCAAATTAATGTTTAGCTTTTATTTCTGACAAAATAATCTTTTGAGGAGTTATTACTGTGAACCTCAGATGTGCAAGTTCAGGAGGCTTTAGCTATGAAATAGACATTTTCCTCATCTTAATGGAAATACATAATATCTAGAAACTTGGTTTTGTTTTTTTACATTTAACTGTCATTTCTAAAATGACACAGACTCCCAGTCTAAACAACGTGGACCTATTGACTTGTGAGGGCAGATCTCAGCTGATTTCACTGGAGTTTAAAAGAAGATAAAGGAGATTGCTTGTGCAGACTATCAGGGGGCTATTGAGGCCAAGTTGTCTTGGGTTTAATTTCTTTTTGAAAAGCTCAAACAGTAGCTGGGGTGGTAAAAGTGCATCTGTACAAACAAATCTGTTGTGTTGTGGAGCACGTGGGCAACTTAATTTGGTTGTATCTTTATTGGAAAGACAGAATGAATGAGTATAGAGCGTTCTTTTAACACATTTGTCACTGAAGTTACAAGCTCTAGTATGGAAGTATTTCCAGAACACACTATGTGGAAAGGATCCTTCAACAGAATAGGTAAAAAAATTCAGCTCAGAGCAAATTTTAAACCCACTTCTATTCAAAGAATGCTTTGAGCTTCCAAAATTGCTCTGTTATTTTCATTACATGTCACAGTTGAGTGGCAAGAGAAGAGGGGGGCAATATTTCTCATTGCAGTACAAAACAGCAGAAGGGGATGGGAGAAGCTCAATCCTGGCATCCTGAGACAGGATCAACTCACAAACACCTACTGGTCTATGAGGCTTCAGAAAATCCTCAGCCACTTTATTGCAGTCCTTACTATCTTTGCCCATAGGAAGAATTTCTTAATATCCAGCCTAGATATTGCAGCATTTTCCAAGCCCCCTGAAATTTGGCCAGCTAAGATATTTTCCCTCTGGTTAAAAGATGCAGACTTCTGTGATCTCCCCAATTTTAGAGCCTTTGAGGCTGAGCCTATAGCACAACTTATCCCTTTTATCCAGATGCTTTTTGCTCTCTCTCTCCCTCCATAGTGTTCAGCTCCTCACTTTGAATCCTCTGTTAGTAACAGCACATTAATATTTTACCCTAGGCAAGAATTATCCTACTTTGCTCCTACCTTAGTAGATTTGGCACTTTGTCTGCATTTTAGACCTGATATGAAATGTTTTGCTAGGATATTTAAAAGAAAAAAGAAAACAAGACCCTAACCTCCCTACCCTGCTTTTTTGCAGGCCTAAAAGAAGATTTTATAATCAAACACCCTGACTAAATACCAACAAGGAGGCCAGTAACCTGCCCAAAGACAAGACTAGAATCTCTTAGAAAGGACACAGGCCTCCATCCCCTCAGCCTGTGTCTCCACCCTGAGAGGCTGCTCAGCCCCCTCCTTCAGGGGTCCCCTGATAGCCCTCTCCCAGTGGCTTTATCCCCTGCAGCTGTGTGCCTTCTCAGCTGCTTTCTTGCTAATGCCTATGTTAACCCTTTCTTTGCCTGAGAAGGCTTGCAAATTCCATCACAAATCCTTTAGTCCTTCCCCAGCCTGCACGCATAAAATCCCTTTATGAATTTATGATTTTCTGAATTTGCAAATTGCTGTTGAGTTTCCCTCTCATCTCGCTCTCTTGTTTAGGTTTTATGGACATCTGATTTGTTCAGTGATGTTTTAGACCTTTGTTTATTCTCCTGTTCTGTTCTGGATGCTCTCTGGCTACTTTGCATCTCTGCTGGAGAATAAATCCCAGCACCAGTCCTGGTGCTCCTGCTGGGGCTGGACCAGAGCAGGATTACTTCCCATGTCTTGCAAGCCATACTCCTGTTTGCACAGCTTAGTGCAGTGTTTGCCTTTTTCACAATGGCTTGACACTGTTAACTCCTAATCAGCTTGTGATCTATTATATCCCCTAGATCTTTTTCTGCATGAGGGAAACAGTATTTTAGCAGTTTTATTCCAGTCAGCTGCATGAGAAGAAAATGACTGAAGTAGTGTGAGTGAGATTATCTGCTTTGGGCTTCAATACCAGGATTGTTTACTGGTTTGCAATTAGTTACATGTGTACACCCTGTTAAGGGAGTTGCACAAGGGCTGCTAATGCCTTCCTTTGGCCTTCAGAGCATTTATTACTAGCAGGGACTAGTACCTAATAGTTATTTGGGCCAATTTCCCTGTGTACTCAAGACTTCAAATACTGAGCTGAAATTACAGGCCTAATTGCTCTGACAATTTAGACATATTGAGTTCGGGTAACCTCACTGAAAAATGCTGCTGCTCCTTAGAGAAGAAATGTTGTGTGACACGTTTCTTTCTCTGAAACATTAGCTGTCCTTAGAAAGGATGTTGCTTGTTTCTTCTTTCTTCTTTTCAAATGAGTCAACCAGAAGAAGCCGGTGGTTGTTTTCATGAGGTGGCAAATACCACAAATATTCTGTTAGCTGGAGTACTGGACTTGGGTATCTTTGTGGGTGAACTAGAAAGACCCCATTCATTTCAGTACCGGCCCACACCTCCAAACATACACTTTCCTTGACCACCAGTCATGCCACACCCTGTGTGCTTCCACATCCTTCCGTCAGCCTGCTGGGGCCACAGCAGTGGGATGTGGTGCAGGTTCCCTGTTCTGCTTGTTCCCTGTTCTGCTCAAGCCATTCTCCTCACTGCTCCAGCTCAGGCTTTTGAGTGCACCTTTATATTTAGTATGACTTTGTGGCATTAAGACCACAGGAGATGAGGCAGTGACAAGTGGGAGGCACAGTTCTTCCAGAGAACTGAAGCAGATTAGTGCAGGTTTTCCTTTGCCGAGGGCTTTAATATTTGAGCAATATTATGCAAAGTTAGACTTTAATTTGGTGATCTTTTCCTAAAGGAATGGTTCTAAATAATGCAGTATTTTTAAAATAGAGTAAGAGAAACAAATTTACTTTTTAGCTTGTGAAATCTCCTGGAGGATCCAGTGATAGGCCGTGATTTTGGTCTTACCACCTCAGTTAATACAGTTTGGATTTGCTATTAACAAACCAATCTGAAACTCAGTAAAGTAACAAAGACATTTTCCTTACCTACCCCCCCCAAAAAAGCTTTATAAGTAAGTTATTTGGAGGGGAATGGTCTTATTTACAAAAGATAGCAAGATTCAGATAATGGAAAGAGATAAAGGGTAGCCTTGAATTCCCATTTTCCTGTGTGCCACCAGTGATAACCCTTGAGAATCAATGTTTCTACCTGAAGAAGAGTAAACCTTTGGAGTGTTCAGTTTAGGTCCTTTGTTTTTTAAAACCATGCCTATTTGATCTTCTTGATGACTGAAGTGTTAAACACTTGCAAAATCAAGTTATTCTGAAGAGCTGAGGAAAGTAGGTGGAATTGTATATTTCCCAAAGATTTACTGGCAAGTTCATACAATCTACAGACAGAATTTTGTTGAACTTCAGTACCTTTGGGAGCTTAAACTTCTTTGTATATAAGTACAGGAAGCATCTGACATTTTAAGATGGGAAAGTGCTTAAAGAAATAAATCATATCCCTCCAAAGGAATGTATATATAACAGGAACTGGGATGTGTATAATACAAGAGATCCACAGACAATGTATTGGATGCACATCTTTATGTGACACACAGGAAGGAAAATGAGTAACATTTTGAATTATGAATTAGCCAAAGGCATCTGAAGAAAAGATACAAGAATTGTATAGCTCTAGAGAATACAGCTACATTTACTTCATATGTCTTCATTGAAAACAGACTTCTACAGGTTCTTTAAATCTTTATATTGCCCCATAAAAAGCATTTTATTATGTCTTATTATATCTTTTAATATCATCCTTAAAATGCTAATCTACTCTGAAAAGTGGGTCTTAAAGTACAATTTATTGTGACTAATTCAGTTTCAGTTTTATTTAATTTTCAAGCCAAGACTTCTGCATTTCCTGTAAATGCCAGTTCATACACTTACCCTGGGTTATGAAATTAAAAGTTTTCAGGCTCATGCATCTTCAGTAAAACAGATTTAACAGCTTCATTAAAGCTAATAATAGTGCTGATAATAGAAAGGGCAGTAGAGAAAGCAGCTTGCTCCCTTACAACTGTACTGGCTCTGTGTTGTAAAAGAGTAGCAAAGATGTAATTCTTGTCAGAAAATTGACCAGATGTGAGCAGAGCAGAGACAGGAAACTCTTCCCTTTCAATGAAAAACTGTTACTCCATCTTTATATTCTTTCTTTGCTGAATGTAACTCTTCTCAAGGCCAGGAGAGCCTTTGAAGAGCCTGAGAGCTGTGGTGCTAACCTGAGGAGGTGCAGCTCTCTGAGGAGAGGAGCCAAGGAGCTGTGCACATGTGTGATGGTTTGTTATTATCTCATCCTGTCCTAGGTTACAATGTAAGATGTGCCCACAGTATGGATTCTATCAGCACCCTCAGGAGCTGTTGGAACCAGGTGGGGCAGTGTTTCCCTTGCCCCCTCCCTCTGGGCTATCTCCTGTCCATGGGCCATCAAGGCCTTGCCCATGGCTCACAGGTGACTCCCTCTGGGTGTTATCTCTGTTAATTGGCAATCAAGGACCCATTGTATGACTCATAGAATGAGATCACACCACTGTGAGATGCTCCACCCAGGGGGAGGAGCCAAGCATTCCCACCTGGATATAATCTGGGACAGCAGAGAGGGCAGGGGCCTGCTGGACTCCTGGAGGAGCAGAGCTACCAGACCTTTCTGTGGGATCCCTGCTTCAACAAGAGCACTTCATCTGGACTGCCACCACCACCCTAACTAACAGGGTGTCAGGTTGGATAATTTTCATTTATTTTATTTCACTTGTATTCCTCCTATTAAATTGTATTTTCTGACTTGGAGTCTCTCACTGGTTTTACTTTCAAACCAGCACACATCCTGCAGTGCCCACAGCTCTGGGGCAGTGGGAAGGGCAGGGACACAGCCCCAGTGTGGAATCATCACTCACATGGGGGCATGCTGGTGGTGGGGGCATGCTGGTGGTGGGGACATGCTGGTGGTGGGGACATGCTGGTGGTGGGGACATGCTGGTGGTGGACACTGAGCCCAGCTGGGGGAAGGGTGGGCTGCTCTGGGGAGCAGGAGTGGCTCCCCCAGGCCTGGGAACTGCTCAGCTCTACTCCTTCTCCCCAGGTTCAGGAGAGGAGGATCTGTAGCTTTGTGCAGCATTAGGGACTGATGGGGGATGCAAGCAGTGGGACCTGGGAGTGAAAGGAAAGGACTTCAGCAAATCTGTCTGTACAGTGATCTTCTCAAGGGACGTGGTCAGGTCACAATGGTTTTATGTGAATAAACTGGCAATTGTGTCAAGTTTAGAGGTTTTTTTAGGTGAGGCTATGACATCTGTGACATTACAGATAGAATTTGGCTATCAAAACTGTTTTAGAAGCATTTCTATGGAGACTACATTGCTGTGCTAGCAGGATATAAGAGATGACAGTAAATTATTTCATTGTGAAGAGGCTCCCTGGTAACGTAATCCTGATGCCATTAGAGCCTGCAATAAACCACCATGCACAAAAGACTCTGCATCTCCCTCTCTGTGACAAAATCCTTACTCATCTACTTCTTAATCTTTCCATATAAGCTCAGATACTTAACATCCATCTAAACTTTCCCTTCCCAAATAAGGTGCTATTTTTAATCTTTTTTTTTACCGCAAAAGAAAGAAATTTAATTTCACCAGCTGGGAAGTCAAGATCCTCATTTTGACTTCAAGTGAAAACAACTAAAAATACCTTTTTGCTAACATTGCTGCTTCTGCTCTGCCCAGCACCGTGCCTGTTAAGACAGAGTTCAAAGATAGCCAAGTGTCCAGCTCCACTGAGAGCACTGGCCTAGGAGCAAACCCTGCAGGTATTTAAATACTGGGATATCTCTATATGCAAATGGGAAGTTTCATTTTGTTTTAAAACCTCCAACTGTAGATAGTTGTATTTTTTCAGTGTTCTCATCGTGGGTTCTCAGATTATTTATGCAGCTGACAACCCATGTGACCGTTGTGGTTATTATGCACGTAAACTTGAACTTTGACATTTCATCCTGTTGCAGAGCCTTGGTATGTGCATTCCTTTATCTTCCCACCATCCCTGCAGTTGCTGTTCATTATTGTCAGTGCTTATTAGTTAGAAAAGTCCATTCCATTTTGTTTGGGCCAATTAATTGGAGGAGAGAGCAGCTCTTCTCTCCAGGCCCCACTAACTGTGTTTCACCAGCTATCATCCCCTGATTTATTAAATAAACCTGAGCTCTGCTGCACTTTTCAAAGAAGGAAATTCTTGTTTCTCACTTGACCAACTTACAAAAAGTCTTCAGGCTTTTGAATCTTCATTCTTATGACAAAGGGAAAAATAGGCATGTAGCAAATTAAATGAGAGCTGTTGTATTATTTATTGTCATAATTACTTTATATTCTTTTTCATCTGTTTAGGATAGTGTCATCCTAAAAAACAGGGAAGAAGAATACCAGGAGAGGAAACAGTCCTTGTGCTGCTTCAATATTGTGACCTGCAGCCTGTCTGAAAGCATAACAAAGCCTTGATTGTGCAAGTGCCCAGCTGATCCAACAAGCAATGAATGAGTGAGCAATGGTCAACAAGGAGGAGTGGATATCACAGAGGGCAATTCAAAAAGGTTGTAGTACTGTGAAGTGAGAGAGGCCTGAAATGAAACAGAACTAGAGATAAATAGATCATCAACCATTTGGATTAGTTCTACTTTCTTTTCTTTTGTTTTGTTTTTTTTTTTTTTTTTCCTTGAAATGGTCCAGCATAGAAAAAAAGGTGACTATAAAAGGGAAAGAGATATGTCTTCCAGTACAGACGAAAATAATCTCATTCTTTCAGTCTAAATGAATGATAATTTAAAACCAGAATCTGATCTAAATATGAATGAGATCTCCGGGAATCTGCTTGGGTCACATGTCAGGTAGTGCAAGACAAGTTGTGTTAGGACAGCACAGACTGTCAGATTTTCATGTCCACTCAAGCATAAGGCCCAACCAGGCTTGTCAGCATGAGAGAGGATAAGAAAATCTGACATGAGACCTCCTCCAGTTCTTCTCAGGAGCACAAGATTCAACAGTACAGAGGATTCTCTTTCCTTCAAAGTCTTACACTGGTCATTTCACCCTTGAATGGATTCTATTGGATTTTCAGCCAGAATTCTGCATGAGAAAGCAGAATACATGACCAATGAACAGAATCCAGATTTGATACTTAGATACTGCTTCAAGGACTTCTGTAAAAAACATTAAATATAAAAGAGTTTGGATGATCTTGGTATCTTCTAAAAATATTAGAATCTATTCTGGCTTGATGATGTTTCTGAGTGAAAGCACTTCCTGATTTGCTAGTCATTACTGTTAGTTTTGTTAGATCATTTTAGATCTCATGGCTTGTCACTGTCCTTGGAACTTTTCAAATTGAGGTTTTTTAGCCTCAACAAGGCCCCTTACCACACCTTCAGGCTTTCATGTTGTTTTGTTTTTGTCACTGATCTCACAACAAGAAATTGGCAGAGTACCATGAATTTGTGTCAATGGATTTTCTGAGTTCCTCATCAACTAAATTCAGCATCATAATATAGACAAATTATTTTCAGAAGGTCATGCAAGGAACTGAGAGAGGACTTTGACAGAGAACCTAACTTTCCTTTTCTTCAGTCCACTACTTAATCAGGGGAGCATCTCTGGTCAGATTTGTTGGCACCTGAATGAGGGTGTAATCTGACCTAATAAAGCCATGATAGTCAACACACGCTTTGAACCAAAGAAAAAGGAAATAAATTAAAGTCTCTTTCAGCAGAATTTGCAAAATTGAGAGAGTCTCATTTGAGCTTTGGGTTTCTTTTGAGGAGTTTTCTTGCTTCTGGTGCTGAAAGGGAGGGGGTGAAGCAGGGTCCTTTATCCCCTGCAGATACATCTGCCCTGCAAATACTGCCACAAAGCTGCTTGGTGGAGCAGCACAGATCTCATTTCATCATCAGATCCATTGGTTTTCCTTAAGCAAATATGTAATAATGTCAGAATTTATGGATTAGTTATACAATCCCTGATCTGCTTTAACCAGAGTTGGTGCTGTTCCTCCCAGAATGCTGCTGACAGGATCACTGTGCAGACAGACTGGGTATCTACACAGAGCTCTTTGCATTTTTTCTCTGATAATGCTGCAATATTTGGTAAGACATCACTCATTTAGCAAGTGATTGAATTTAAGAAGGAATGAAAATGCCTGTGCTGTTAATAACAATTGGACAAGTGTCACTGCCCTTTTCCTACAAAAACTGTCATTGAATTTAGGGGTGAAATTTGGCTTCTAAAAACTACTCCATGGACCAAATCTGCCTCATGGGAACATGTCAGCTCTAAATAAAAATCCCTATCATCAGATCTGAGGTTGATCTGGTCTCTGAAAAGACCTGCTGTTGAAAATTAAGTGTGAAATTTGAAAATTATTAAGTTGAATTATTTACCTTGTTACTTCATCATGTCTGCAGCAATATTCTCTCTCCTCCTGGTAACCTAGCAATGAATACACAGTGCACAGTTATTTTTTCACAATTTGTAAGAGAGTTGCATTAAAATGCATGTCAGTGTCTATTTCTTGACAGGCATGTAGCAAGCAACACTGCAAATGTTTGTTTATCCTGGCAGGGGCTGCATTTGTTTAGTGTAACTTGCACCAGTTTTGTCCAAATTCTGAAGCAGAAAGGAAAATATATTTGTGTTTCCAGATCAGTGTTACAAATATTCTCTTTAGCTTTGTTTATCAAGAGAAGTGATTGCTAATGGATTTGGATCTGTGTCCTCTGCTGTCATATTCTCAATATACTGGAATTTGCTGAATACTTTTGGAGAACTGATTGCACAGGCTGAGCCTACAGGTTGCAGAGTGGAGACAGGCTGGAGGAGCTGAAGAAAATGAAAAATAAAGCCAGCCAAGAGATACGCATCATGATTAATATCAGCTTCACCAGTGGCATAAATAATGTTTTCTAAAACAGGAAATTAATGTTTATTAAGAAGTAGAAATAAACAACTGTTCCTCTTGAAGCGTCCTCAGACAAAATGCTGTTTTCTGAGTACTTCTTGGCAGACATTTTAAATACCTAGGTTATTGTGAAATGAAAAGAAAACACTAATTCTTGTGGATGAAATGCACAGGACTATCCCCAAAACAACAATATGCTGAGGCCTCCTCAGAGGTTTTTGGTTTTGACTTCAGCTTTATCCGGATTCAGGCATGCAAGCAGGAGTTACTGCCTGCACCCAGAGGGGTCTCTGGGCTTAGGCACTAAATCCTCTGCCTGGGTCCCCAGTCCTGAGACAGCCTTGCTGTGTGGGATGGGAATGAGCTCTTTCTTAGCCATCTTTTGTTCTTTGTGTTACCTTTTTGATCCTCTCAATAGGCTGCTCGGGTCCAGACATCATTCCCTTCATTGCTTTTGAGTTTGATGTGCAAAGAGTAAAATGCAAATTCCTGTCTGCAGAGGTTGGGTTGCTTAACAGTTCAAGGTGTTGGGAGTGGGGAAATGGTGAGAGAAATGCACCAAAACCATTGCTACCATGATGCTGTGGCCCGTGGAACCAAACCAAGCTGTGTGGTTTGGGAGAGTGGTCCTTAATATGGCAAAGCTGTGGGTTTAGCACTGTCACAAAGTGTAGGTTTAATCTTTACTTGAACCTCATGGCCCAAATCATGCCTCACTCAGCCTCCCCAATCAATGTCCTTTACCTGGCTGAGGTATTTAAATCAGGAGTAGTGTAGCCAGCAGTGCAGTCTTGCTCTGCAGCCAGCATGGAGAGGCAGGGATGGCCTGGGCTGAGTTAGCCCATCCTGCAGAGGGGCTTTGCCCTGGGGGACAGGGACAGGACAGCACACCTGACCTCCCTGCTCAAAGGCTGGTGTTAGTCCTGGGTCTTAACCTGCTTCATACATGGGAGACCAAAATAAAGACCTTGAAGAGAAAGGGAAATGTATTATTAAAAAATAGGAGTTGCACATTGTCCACACTATTGATTTGCCTCGAATGCTGAAGTATTCTTGGGAAGTGAACCTCCCTGCCTGCAGTGGTTCATCCCTGTTTGCACAGTGCTGTGCAGAGAGGGCCTTCAGGTGTACCTCTAGGTACACCTACTGGTTTGGCCACATCACAAGGCTGGGCTTATCTTTCTTTTTTTTTTAAATTTTTTTTTTTTTTTTAAATTTTGCTGTTGCATCTTATAAGTAGCCTGTCCAAATAATGAATTTTTTTTATTATTCCCAAAGTTTTTCTGTTTATCTGACAATTAAATACCTGACAATAATAAAGTGCCTCAGTCTCTCTCATGCCTACAGCAAAATGCATTGATTTGGGTGGGAGCTGGTTGGGATCCCAATGCAAACATCCAGAGGAGGAAGTTGGATTGTGTGTGCAGCAGGAGCTGCCAGTTCAGGGGGAGCTGCTTGTGTCAGAGCTGCCTGTGTGTGTCCAAGGCAGAGGGGCAGCTCTTCTCCCCACCCCCTCTTCCAACTCTTCTTTAATGCTGCCTCACTCCTAAAAATGCAATTTTTAAATTAACATGGTCTCATCAGAAATACTGCTGTCCCAGTGTGTGCTAACCCCAGGTTCTTTTTGGAAAGACTTATTTATTTTTCTTTAAACGTCTGTTGTTTTCAGACACATTCCAAAGGCCAAAACTTTTCCCTTCAAAACAAAACAAGAAAAGCAAGATGTGAGTAGTAGTGGTTTAGGCATAGTAAGAATTGTGCTCGGATATTAGTGCTAAAGAAGTATGCAGGAATGAGCAGGAAGGTGCAATTATGGATGAGTGCATTTTCTTTACTGATTTTAATTTCATGAGAGCAAGTAACACGGTCTCCCCTCACCACACACAAAGGTTTCCCAGTCCATTCAGCTGCTGAACCTCTCCCTGTTTAGTTACTCTGCTCACTCTTGTCTGTCCAGTGGATTTACCTTACAAATTCTATTTATTTCCTATTGCTCCTCTATTCATTGTCTATTGTCCTCTCTGTGGCTTGTTTGAATTCTTAGACCACTCTCTTTCCCTCCTGCTTTGCCATGCATGCTGTTTAGCTATGGCTTTGCCTTTCCAGAAAATACCCTGCTTCTCCTCCTTCCCCCTCCTCCTTCAAAGTTTCAGATTTCCCTTGCTGGCAGGCAGCGAGGGGCTGCACACCAGGCACCAGCCCTTGGGTCTGCTCTGTAACCACAGGACCTGATTCCCCTCCTGCAAACTGAATAGTGTGACAATAAATCAGCTGAGAAGGGGGCTGCTTGCAAGTTGCAAAACAGGGACACGTAACCAACACATGGCAGTGACCAGCACAGGAGTTCACAGCTCTCCCATACACATTCCCTTGGGGACAGCAAGGCTGAGTGAGACCTTTCAACAGATTAGCCCTGCCACACTGTTTAAAGTAGCTTTGAATGTTCAGCTGAGATGTGCTTAACCCCAAATCCAGCATCTGAAAGTGCCCTTCCTGTGCTTTCCAGCTGGGTCCCAACTTGGCAGGGGGAGTTGTCCCTATTAATGTAAACACAGCCATGCTTTGAAGAAAATTTGAATCCAGACCTGAGCTTGAGCCCATCTGTAATCACTACTTGATTTTGCTTTCCTCAAATCTTTGAGTACTAAGGAAAATGAGTCATCCCTCCTTCAATGGGTTCTCCTCCTGCAGACGCCTGCTCTTTAAAATCCTTAAAATCGCTGCTGTTTGTGCCTGGGTTGGTAGCCGTGACAAGTAAATATTTAAAGTGAATTTAGAAGGAAGTGTCTGAAGTGACTGTGTAGAGTCTCATCTTTTGAGTTGCTCCTTGAGGAAGGCAGTGGAGCTTTTTTGGGGTTCAAGTGTTTGAGTGTAGAGAGCTGTTTCCAGAACCTGTATCTCCAGTCCTGCCACATTAGGTCAGAGGACTTACTCAGTGACTTCTGTTTTCAGAGGAGTGTGAAGCCTTTGCTGCAGATTTATGTTTCCATTCGGCACTATGCAATATTTTCCTCCCAAGATTTCAGTGAAGTTCTGCTCTTTCTGAATTGTAAATGAAAAAAAAAAAAAAAAATTACTGTTCAGAATGTTCTCTCTTGAAAAGATGTTTGCTTTTCACAGCTCAAACAGAAAACAGCTCAGTGCATCCAAAAGCTGCCTCACCCTTTGAGCGTGTTCCCAGATCTCAGCCAAGAGCACTACTATGGAATAGCTGTGAGTAGCCGGAAGAGCATTGTAGGGATTGAGATGCAAATGAGCAAACCAAGCAGCCCCCTTCCCTGCAGAGGTTCCCTATCTCCTGCTGCCCCTCACTTTTGAACTGGGGGAGGCTTAACCTGGGCTTTGCTCCGCAGCCACGATCCCTGGCTCTGCACCCACAGTCCTTGGCTCTGCAGCCACCAGCCAGGGCTTTGCTCACTTGTAAGGCTCAGCAGCTTGAGCAGGATGAAAACTGTGTCAGCATCAGGAAGGCGTGGAGGACAGGAGGGGCTTTCAAAGTCCCCATGTTGCCATTACTTTTCTGGGTCCCGAGAACTAAATGCCACCGCTTTTTCTGAGTTAAAAGCGGGGGGGGGAAATAAAAGCCAGGGGTGGTAGCCACTGCAAAACAGCACACTCTGTTCCCTACCTTAAAAGTTCACAGTTTTCAGGCAGTTTCAAAAGTTCCAGAGAGTAATGTGAGCTGCCTGGGCACTTGTTTGTTTTATCAAATACAGGGAGTTCGAATATTGCAAAGGAAATCAGATACAGTAGGTTGGGGGGCATGCAGAGGGTTGCACATATAAACACTCTGAGGAATAAAGCAATACGGTGTTTTCTCTGTATGCTTTTCTTTCCAGTGTGAGGGAAGGAAGCAAAAACATTCTAACAAAACCTCCTTCTAAAGAAATAATCAAGGCACTGAGCTCTAAAGCCTGTATCACTGCACATGACTGGGAGAAAAAGGCATTTTGCATTATTGCATGTTGTCATCGCTTTGCTCAGTGTTGTCCCTCCGTGCTAATTACATGTTTACATGCATTGCATCATTGGGCAGAATTACTGTAATTATGTTAATGCTTCATAATCAAGAGAACACAGTACCTGTAATTTACCAAACAAAAAGGACATGAAAAGCTAAACCCACAAATGGAAAGGGATACACTGCAAAGGATTTAATCCTCGGTGCAGCAGCAGGCAGGAAGCTTTCAGAGCTGGAATATCCTGCTTCAGCCATCGGATGCTCTCAGACAGCACCAGGGCACTTTGCAAGGTGTTTTAACAGGTACTAAGGAGGCTAACACACCAAACTGTGAACAGGGTGTAAATGTTTAATGCCCATTCATGGACTCTCACCTAGAAAAATCTGAGCAGTGCCTTTAATAAAGCTGCATGGCAGACTCTTGAAAGAACAAGAGGAGAATAAGAAACTCGCTGATCTGGAAATATTTTAACCCCTCTCCTATCTGTGGATGTACAATATCAATCTCAACCCCCTTGGTTCTTCTTTGAAAGAAATTATCTGGCACCTGGCATATCAGAGTACAGTCTGTGTGCAGCTGGGTCATTTTCCTCCTACTCCAATCTGTATTTTTTTCCCCGTTTATCCTGGCCCGGGTAGTTTGGGCTTTAGGCTGATTCACCTCCTGCACTTCCCTCACTTACTGGAAGGCTTCTAAGGATCTCTGTCACTAAGGGTTAAGTATCCGAAGTCAACAGCGGAATAACCCGGGACATTAAACAACACAAGGAGTTATCCCGAGTGGTCATTAAGTGGTGAAGAGTAATACAAATAAGATCGAGTCCCAAGTGCTTCCTGATAAGTGGAGACACAAGAAAGTTGCAGCAAACCCGTCAGCCTTGGTGGAGATCCTGCTGCAAGCTGAGTCACCTGCTGCAGCGAGGGGCAGTGAGGACACCCGGGGCTGCACCCCGGGGACGGGCTGCGGGTCACTGCGGGCACCCAGGGCTGCACCCCGGGGACGGGCTGCGGGTCACTGCGGGCACCCAGGGCTGCACCCCGGGGACGGGCTGCGGGTCACTGCGGGCACCCAGGGCTGCACCCCGG
This sequence comes from Aegithalos caudatus, assembly GCA_013389925.1. Lineage (NCBI taxonomy): Eukaryota > Metazoa > Chordata > Aves > Passeriformes > Aegithalidae > Aegithalos > Aegithalos caudatus. The sequence continues at coordinate 554,937 of WEIU01020698.1, read as the reverse complement.
GGACGGGCTGCGGGTCACTGCGGGCACCCAGGGCTGCACCCCGGGGACGGGCTGCGGGTCACTGCGGGCACCCAGGGCTGCACCCCGGGGACGGGCTGCGGGTCACTGCGGGCACCCAGGGCTGCACCCCGGGGACGGGCTGCGGGTCACTGCGGGCACCCAGGGCTGCACCCCGGGGACGGGCTGCGGGTCACTGCGGGCACCCAGGGCTGCACCCCGGGGACGGGCTGCGGGTCACTGCGGGCACCCAGGGCTGCACCCCGGGGACGGGCTGCGGGTCACTGCGGGCACCCAGGGCTGCACCCCGGGGACGGGCTGCGGGTCACTGCGGGCACCCAGGGCTGCACCCCGGGGACGGGCTGCGGGTCACTGCGGGCACCCAGGGCTGCACCCCGGGGACGGGCTGCGGGTCACTGCGGGCACCCAGGGCTGCACCCCGGGGACGGGCTGCGGGTCACTGCGGGCACCCAGGGCTGCACCCCGGGGACGGGCTGCGGGTCACTGCGGGCACCCAGGGCTGCACCCCGGGGACGGGCTGCGGGTCACTGCGGGCACCCAGGGCTGCACCCCGGGGACGGGCTGCGGGTCACTGCGGGCACCCAGGGCTGCACCCCGGGGACGGGCTGCGGGTCACTGCGGGCACCCAGGGCTGCACCCCGGGGACGGGCTGCGGGTCACTGCGGGCACCCAGGGCTGCACCCCGGGGACGGGCTGCGGGTCACTGCGGGCACCCAGGGCTGCACCCCGGGGACGGGCTGCGGGTCACTGCGGGCACCCAGGGCTGCACCCCGGGGACGGGCTGCGGGTCACTGCGGGCACCCAGGGCTGCACCCCGGGGACGGGCTGCGGGTCACTGCGGGCACCCAGGGCTGCACCCCGGGGACGGGCTGCGGGTCACTGCGGGCACCCAGGGCTGCACCCCGGGGACGGGCTGCGGGTCACTGCGGGCACCCAGGGCTGCACCCCGGGGACGGGCTGCGGGTCACTGCGGGCACCCAGGGCTGCACCCCGGGGACGGGCTGCGGGTCACTGCGGGCACCCAGGGCTGCACCCCGGGGACGGGCTGCGGGTCACTGCGGGCACCCAGGGCTGCACCCCGGGGACGGGCTGCGGGTCACTGCGGGCACCCAGGGCTGCACCCCGGGGACGGGCTGCGGGTCACTGCGGGCACCCAGGGCTGCACCCCGGGGACGGGCTGCGGGTCACTGCGGGCACCCAGGGCTGCACCCCGGGGACGGGCTGCGGGTCACTGCGGGCACCCAGGGCTGCACCCCGGGGACGGGCTGCGGGTCACTGCGGGCACCCAGGGCTGCACCCCGGGGACGGGCTGCGGGTCACTGCGGGCACCCAGGGCTGCACCCCGGGGACGGGCTGCGGGTCACTGCGGGCACCCAGGGCTGCACCCCGGGGACGGGCTGCGGGTCACTGCGGGCACCCAGGGCTGCACCCCGGGGNTTCCCTTCCCTTCCCTTCCCTTCCCTTCCCTTCCCTTCCCTCTGCGCTCCCCCTCCGTGCGCGTCCCGCACTTGGCGCTCCCTCGTCCCGCGGAGATGATGATGGGGATGAGCTCCGGGAGCAGGGGCTGGATCAGAGCGGCCGCGCTCCTGATTTATTCTAATTGCACCGGTTGAGAAACCTCTCCAGTTCTCGAGTGTTTATCTCCCAAATTATCTTTCCTTTAATTGCTTGTAATATGTTTAACGCGTGTGGTTGGGTCTGTGACCTTCTCCTCTCTTTGTAGGTTTAAAAAAGCAACTCTGCTCAAGTAGCAAATGTTGCTGGGTCAGACTTACTTGGAGAGTAAAATCAACTCGGAGTTCAACTCTTAATACACTCTTCAGACCTGACTGTCTCTAACATCAAAGTTTGGCTGGCTTGTATCAATGGGGTGTTTTGGAGTAGGGAGAATTCGAAGTGGGAAAACAATTGGATTGACTTTCAACATCATGATTCCTTATATCTTACTGTCTGAAATATGATGCTTCATATTCACTGGTGGTTTTTTTTTTGAGGTTTTTTTGGTAATTGATACGTAGTTTATAGCAGTGAATCCACTTGAAGATGAGTCTGCTTGATAAGGACAAATCTCTGGAAAACACCTAATTTGTCATTTTTCTTTAAAAAAACACAAACCCCCAAACAAACAACCAACCTGAAAATGCTGTACCAAAGCATCCCAGCTGCAGTACTTACCTGGACCTTACCACCTGGTACTGCAGCAAGTATTTTAAAAGAATATTGACAAACCCCTTCAATTCTGTCCTGTTTTGCTCTTATTTTTGTCCTGTTTTCTTAGAGCAAGCAGTGAACCCTCATGTCACCTGAGCAGGGTTGGAATAAGCAATGCCTTGAGTATCAGCTAAGGGGGTGATGCTTGGGTTGGGGGGAAGTGAAATCTTGTGACTGAGTTTGGGATGAACCTGGTGATGCCAGCTTGGATTTACTGGCCTGTTGTTGTTCTGGGGAGCTGAAGTGGTGACAGCTTTGTGATGAAGCTGTTGGATGAGCAGGGAAGGAAGAGCCAAGTTTAGTCTGGGTGGTTTCACTTGTGGGAGAGTTTCAGAGTTCAGGTGGGCTGGAGTTTTGGGAGGGGATAAAGTAACCCAGGCTGACTTAGGCCTTACTGGTGGCAAACAGGTATTGTCAGAAATGCTGGCACTCCTAAGGCCACTCAATATAATCTGATTTGTCCTAAAAACACAGCAGTTAAGAAGGAAACAAAGTAGTTTGATGTACCAGTAAATATCATTAATTAAAAATTTCAGTGTGGATACTGAGAGTTATATGGATTAGAAAGAACTTTTTTTTAATGCAGAAAATTTTGAAGTCATGTGATGATTTTTACCTTGACTGTTAGGAAAAGTTATGAACTTAAATGCCAGACATAGTCTTTCTTCCCCAGAGTGAAGTCATAGGTTGGCTTGTGCTGGTGGATTTGAGAGTCATGTCAGCTTCTGTAGTAAACCTGAAGGTGTTTTCTCACCTTTATATACATGTCTATATTAAATGCAGCAGTCTTAAAACCAAAACATTCTGGATATAGGTTGTTTTTTTTTCCCTATTAGCTTGTGGAGAAGTGATGGGCTTATACCCCTGAGTATATACCCTAGGATTCCTCTGGATATCCCTCATGCTTCCAGGGAAATCTGATGCAATGCACAGCTTGACACCTGCAATTTAAGTGCAAGCCATAATAGCATCTTAATAAACAGCTTGTCAGAGAGCTTCCAGGAAAGCTTTGTCCAGGAGAAAACATCTTCTCTATGATGTGTCCAGTTATTACTTTTGCTGTAACTTCAGGTTTTTGTGCTGCAGTGACCTCTTGATGCTTTGGGCAAAAGTGCTTCAGTGACAGGCTGAGAGAATATGCTGGCCTGGCATGTTTGACTGTAGGCTGTGGTATAGAGAATTAATTCAGCTCTTATGTGGCTGCTTTTGTCCATCAGTCTTATGGTGGGTGCTCTGAGGAATTCTTAATGTTCTCTAGACTCTCATGTCTCATTAAATTCTCCAATTTAGGAGCAAAAGTTCCCCATGTTCATTGCAGGGAGGACATGGGTACTTGTAGGGCTCTTCAACACATCTTTAATAGAATAAATAAATAACTGAAGTAGATAGTGTGAATACTCTTTAAATAACCCCTGTTCCACATTGCAGCATAACAACTCACTGCAGTGATATTGTAACAGGTTTTTCATGGCAAACATAAGGGCAGGGCTGAAGCCAGGAAGGGATGAGGACAAGGAGACAGATGCAGTGATTCAGGATGTCCTCATGGATTGGTATGAGGAAGTAGCTGTAGGAGTAGCTTGTCACAGAAGTAAGTCCCAATAAACAGCACCCATTTAAAATGGGTGATGGATGGCTCATCCATCCCTGCAAACATGAAACAATTGCCCAATGTCCTTGCCATATAATCAAAAAACCAGAACTCAGATGAGTTTGGAGAATAAAAAGGCTCCTGGGTCTCCCTTACTGTGTGGACATGGTGTGGCTGATGAGTGGCTAGTGAGAGCCAAGCCTGGTGTTAAACAGTCCCTCAGTGTGAGGAGAAGTCATTCTGACTGCAAGCAAAGAGACAGGTTCTACTGGATGATGATGGTTGCTGTTAAATAATGTGAACATGGATTTTGCAATCTGCTTAACTTTTGAGTCATCCTTTATTACAAGGCTTAATGTGTGCAGGTACTTGTGCTTGATGTATCTGTCTAATGGCATCACTCTTGCCTGTGGGACATAATTGGCTTTCAGAAGATAATTTCAGAGTCCACCCTGTTTTTTCGTTTGAACAGTGTGAATGTTTGAACAAAATTAACGTAGCTTTTTTTTTTTTTTTTTCCTCTGGCAGAAATTCACTGCCTCAGTGTTGTTGTGATCACTTGCGACAGAAGTTTCACTGCATGAGTTCAGAGTTTTGCCCCTGGTGTCTTCCTTCTGATTAAGCACTCAGGCTGGAATGTGCCAGCATAAGTCCTGCAAAACCTCTGCAGCTTGTTTTGATGTCTTGAGTAGGGACAAGTGATGTGTGAGGAAAACTTTCTGCCCCTTTTTTGCACCGTTTAATTTTGTTTATTCGCAGCTTGCACATAAACAGGCTTCTGTGTTTTCTGTTGAGTGGCATCACGGGTGTGCTGTGGTGAAAACTGATTTTGTGGACCAGATGTGGATTTACAGTCAACTTGAAATATCCCTTTGCAAGTAAAGTTTCCTGGATGTGCTAAATACTACTGAATTGGAGGGCAAGAGACTAAAGGTTAAAAGCTTGTCCCTCTTTCCTCCTCATCTGTGTTCTTCATGTGGCTTTCAAGATTCTTCAAAAGCACATGTTTGGAGGCTCTATTGTTATTAAATATGACTTTTTTCTTTCTGAGCTTCCTCATGTAACCTCTACCAAGTGGGTCACACCGACACTCACAATAATGAGTCACGTCAACAGTAAATGCAAACCATATGGTTTGGTTTTTTCCCTTTTACACATTGCTTGTAGTTACTTTCTAAGTGCTGACTTGAATTTCGACCCTGTTCAGTACCCAAATATGTCTTTGGGATGGGGAACTGTGTATTTGGAGGTTTCTGCTGAGGAACCAGGCCTTGATGTCATCACTTGCACTACACTAAAATAAGTTTTTGCCAGATTTCCTGTATAACTTGAGACTTAATCCTTTAAATTTTTTTTTCCCTGTCTTGATTCATCTGCCTGCAAGTGGGAATGTTGTGAAGCTTCCCTAAAGTCCTGCAAAGCAGACCCAGGAGGTGACAAAGAGTCTGTTTTTGGGTAGTCCTCTACAGGCATAAGATAAAAGATGCTTCTGTTTGGGAACCAGGTGCTCAGAACATAGGAGAAACAAGCTTGGTGGTGAAGTGATTTGCTCATACTCACTTCATAGGTTTGTGACAGGACAGAGACTGGAACCAAAGGATTTTTTCCTAATAGTCCAAATACTGCAGCCAATAAATCAGGCTTCCCACAGCTTGTTCTTCCAACTGTGCAGTGTTGTGTTAGGGCTTTGAGTCACTCTGGGTAAAGAGCTGGTGGGGTTGATGCAGCATCAGTGAGGGCAGCAGGGGTTGTTTTTTTCTGCCCTCAGTGGGCAGTGAGCAGACAAACCAAGGGGATTTCCTACTCATTCTGCTTAGCCCCAGGAGCCTGTGTTGCTCTCCTATCCCATCCCTGTGGTCTCTGTGAAATGGTTGTTGGGGATGTTCATTTTTGGCCATAGTGAATGGCCACGTGTTCTCTTTCTTGCTACACTCAGCTTTGTGTCTGCTTGTAGCCCATCAATGGAAATGATAAAATGAGCTTAAACCTCCTATTGAGTAGGAGTAGAACAAGCTCCTACCAAAAAGCAGCACAGTTCAGTGCTTCCCCAGCTATGACAAGGGAGTGAGGTGTCTCCTCTCCCCTCTGTGTGGAGATCAGGGATGCCCAGCTGGGCTAGAGGGTAGCACGTAGAGCATTGCTTTTGCTGCAGTTTACAGGGTGAGCTTGGCATCCCTCCCAGTTTCAGATCCATTGGGAATATAGACTTGGAAGGGGAACAAAGTACTTGGAAAAAGGTGGAGTCTGATCTGCTGGAGGAGCTGGGGAACATGCTGGACTGAGCCACCAGGAAGGGAATTTGAGCGTACGTGTTTTACTCAATATGCACAGCTCAGCTGATGGGCAGTAACTGGCTGTAGTAATTTAATTACTTTTGATCATGTGCTTATATCCTATTTAATTTTGAAGCCTATTACTAGTGGTTTGACATTTTTCTTCTGGGGGATAATTTAAAATTGTCCCATAATATTAAGGCTGAAGTGTTGCAAGAGCCTGAGCTGGAGGGGCCAACAAGCAGTGATGTCCTGAGCTCCCTGCATTTCTTGCTGCGTGTTTTGGAAGGTTTGAGGTTGACATTCACATTGTTAGCTCTGTGATTTCTCTAACCTTCTCTTTCTTTCTTCCTCCAGTGGTTTAACCCACGAGTCTCACAGGAAGGATGTTGAACAGGTCTACCTCCGCTGTTCCGAAGGGTCGATCGAGTGGATGTACCCCACGGGAGCACTCATAGTCAACCTGAGACCCAATATTTCACCTGCCTCTTACAAACACTTGACTGTTTGCATAAAGCCCTTCAAAGACTCCGCAGGAGCAAATATTTATTTGGAAAAAACTGGAGAACTGAAACTCTTGGTCCGCGATGGAGACCGCAGCCCCAGCAGAGTGTATTGCTTTGGCTACGACCAGGGGGGCCTCTTTGTGGAGGCCACTCCTCAGCAGGACATTAGCAGGAAAATTACAGGCTTCCAGTACGAATTGATGAGCAAGGGAATAGCAGCTGATTTGCACACAGCTTCTGGTGAGTTCCAGGGTATTGTCAGACTTCCACGTCCTGTATTGGATGCACAACAGATGGCAGAGTGAGCGAGTGAGTGGGAAAGTGGCTGGATGTGAGTTTCCTGTGCTTTTAAGGACATGTTTTATAAACAGAGCTATTGCAGAAGAATTGATTGGGTTTTTGGTTTGTTGTTGTATTTTGGGAGCTGGTGGCATCACTGAAAATCACTGAACTCCAGTGGTTTGTTGAGGGGCACAGTGTGAAGGGCTCTCCCCTTGCAGGGCAGGGTGTATTACAGGAGCTAGCTTTACCCTACACTGAACTCCAGATGAACTGGGCTTCCCAGCCTTGCTGTAACACTTTTCTAACTACTTTTTAACTCAGTTTTTAAGACCCTGCTGCATGTTTTGAATAATAAACATTTGGACAAGGAGGCACTCCTTTTCCTTGGTGTTTTTTTTTTCCCCTCCTTTGCAAGTAGTACTACTTGCTGACCTAATTATTGCTTTTTCTAGGTTTTTTTTGTTTGTTTGTTTTATTTGTTTGTTTGCTTTGGTTTAATTTTTTTATTTTTAAAAATTCCAATAAGGAAAATGCTGTGTTCCTTCCTCAGCTCTCCTTATTACACTCTCCTGAGCATTACTGTGCCATGGCAGAGCTCTTCAACACTGTGACAATGCTTTTACAGGACAGTGTTGTCTTCTCTCTCAACTATTATGAAAACCAAGTTTTGTAGGGAGGAGTTTTACTCCAATCAAAGGCTTATAGGAAAGAGGAGTGGACAAACAGAACGATCTTACAAGCCTGTAAAGTCTGATACTGAAGAGCATTTGGAACAATGGCTGTAGGTGTGACCTAAGTGTGCTGAGCAATTAGTTTAAGAAGAAAAACTGGCATTTGTAGAGGATGACAGGGTTAAAGGGGAATTCCCTTTAGATAGGCAGTGTCTGGTTCATGGTTCTTACCCATTCAGGATTGCCTCTAGCTTTTATCCCCAAAACCAAGGAGGGGAGATATCCAGAACAGCCCAAGGAATCACAGATTTAGGGTAATTTGTCTCAAATCACTGCAAGGCTTTCAAGGTTTAGATATTTTAAGCGGGGGACCGGATTTGCTTCAACCAGATTTCTCTTTTGAAATGTGGGCTTCCTTTTCTCTTTTGGATGAAGGCAAGGAGAAGAGTTCCTCAGAGCACACTTGGGATGACTCAGCCCAGGGCAAACCCGATGTTTGGTGAGGCTGTGTGGCCCAAGAGCCGTGTGGAGGCTGGCCAGGCTCTGCCCTGCTGATGCCACATGCTCTGCCTGAGATGCTGCTGCTTGATAAGCGGTGCTGGGACTAATTAAACTGCAGCTGTATCTCCCAGGGATATCTTCTCTGGGATAAGTGATTGCAGAACTCGTTCCATCCTCTCCCCTCCCCTGGCTGCTTTCCACATCAGGCTCTGGGTTGCCTGGTTGTGTGTTTGTGCAGCCCTGCCAGTGTCACTTTTTGTCACGCCAGCTCGGATGGGATTTTATTTTTGTGCAGCTCTGAGCTGGACTCAGCTGAGCAGAGCTGGGCTCAGGGCTGATGCAGTAACCCCAGGAACTGACAGGTGGCAGCTTTGCCATTAAAACAAAAAAAATATAAACACAAATATTCTAAATTCGAAGTCAGTGCCTTTACTTTTGCCATGCTCACAAGTGGTAGCTTATTATTGGCCGTTCTGCTTTTTAAGCAGGCTGCTCTGCTACATCCAAAAAGTGCTGCAAGTGAAGTGGGGTATCTCTGCTGAGCTGCTTTCCCAGTAAGATCATTTGTGCAAAGATGAATACACTGTGCAGAATGTCAGCTATGTAGTAAAATTCCATTGCAGAAGACATTAAATACATTGTTTAATCAGTTATTTGGAGAATGTTCCCAGATTCAGTGCTGCTCTCTCTGTCAGGCTGTGAGGATGGAGACACAGACAGGCTAATGAGAAGTCACTTAAACTTACTAAGAAAAGTCCTGTGCTTTTTTTTTTTTTTTTTTCCCAAAAAAGTTGAACTTGCTTTTGCATGGAGTAAAATAATATGACAGAAACAATTCTTACCACTTCTGGGTTTAGTCTGCACTTTGGGCTTCTCCTGAGCTTTGCTAACATTGAGGACTTGCTGCTGACATCCTTTACCATCACAAGCCAGCACAAACTGCTGTGTTTTCAGAACTAAATGCTCTTCTTTACACATCAAATCTTGGAAGTTTTTAAAGCTGATGGGAGTATTTTTTTCAGGGACGTTCAGAAGTCAAACTGAGGATTGCATCCAATTACAGCCTTCCTCTTTAATAGGCACATTAAATCACTTTTTCAGTGACTGCTGTATTTTCAGCTGTAACAGACACTGGTTGAATTTCAGTGCTGTCTTATGAAACAATGTGGTGGGGAATCTGCTCCATTCTCCAAGTGTCTTGTTTGGCTTGAAGAAGCTTTTTAATAGTTCATCAGCAGAGCCTTCAGGGCAAACTGGGGATCTCTATTGTATTTTAAATTATTTCTCTTGCCTTTTTTTGGATCCCCAGACTCCAGGGAGGGGCTGTGCAGGGTGAAAACACGATGAAAATGCCATACATGACTCTTTCCACTACTCACTTAGATGAGCACTTTTATTTTCCTATAAATATCTGTATGTCTGGGGGAACTGCCAAATAGCTGCCTTGTGAGGCTTGCACAGAGCAATATATTTGAGGCTCTTTGCAGTTCGTGGACCTCCTTTTTTCTAGAGCTGCTTGTAGTTTTTCTGTGAAACCTAAGATGAAACTCCCTTTACTGAGCTGTTCATTTGGAGGGGGAGTTTATAATCACTGAAAATTTCTTCACTGGAGAGGAGGCTCAAGTCAGAGGCAAGTGCTGACCTTAAAGGAGCTGAAAACTGAGTTTAAAGTTCTGAATTTCCCACCAGCCTTGCTTCAGTCCCTTGTTCACAAACGTGGCTGATGTTTTTGGCTGCTGCACTCTGGAAAAACGAGGCTGCTGTGCCTCAGTTACAGTTTGAGAGTTCAGCAGAGCTGGCAGTAGGTGTGAAGAGGTGACAAAGATGTGAGATGCTGTTGTAGATGGGGCTGGGCTTCACCGAGCAGAGGAAGCTGCAGTGCTTCTTGTGATGGCAAAGAGCTGAAAATCACAAATATTGCATGATTTTCTTGCTACTTCAGAGTGGGGAGATGACGACCATAAAAACCCCAGGTGTGGGGCTCAGTCATCCAGCCTTGTGCAATAACTACTTGCTAACAACTTCTCCCCGATTTCCCTAAGTGCTGTGTTTGTTTCCTGGTGATAATTGTTGTACTCTGCCCTTGAATTTACTCTCTCTTCCTAACCTGGCATCCCAGCGCTGATTAAAGGGTGTAAGTCATCTGTTTAATACTTTAATGACCTGTCCTTAGAGTCCTGACTTTGCAGGGTGCATCAACAAATCAACAATGCTTGGCATGGTGCCTGTGGTTTAATTAGAAGTCCTCAAGTTTTATTAGTTTACAGCCATTCTTTCCCACTTAATCAGAGTCTAGCAAATAATTCAGTAGAAAATATTTGCAGGTTCTGCATTGGCCTTTGCCTTTTTTTTTTTGGAAAGGTTGAATGGCACAGGGCAGTCTTAACAATTTTCTAGGTTTTGTGGACTTAACCCTTTTCTTGGCTCTGACTCTGCCTTACTACATTCTCTCTCAAGATTTTCCTAAGTATAGGAAGAATTTATGCTATAGTCATAGATTTTAATTCAGATTGCTGACCTCTGGTACAGAAAGTTTTTTTACCATGATAGTAACAATCAAAACAAGCGCATTTCGTTGTAGTTGCTTAAGATGGGAAGAGGAGTGAAGGCAAACATGCCACCAGTGCTTGACAACATTTAATGGGAGTAGTCCCTAAGAAGGGTCACCTTGACATTTCAGACACCTTGATGGGTGTGTTCTCTCTCCATACCCAAAGTGATGGTTGACTGCAAGTGCTTTTGATTTCAGATTAGGCTTTGGGCTGCACCCCTCTCTCACTCCCATCCACACCGATGCTCCATTAACTCCAGCCTTGCTCTGAAGCCTCAGTGTTTGCCCAAGTGAAGAACTGAGGCTGCTGTGACATTTTGGCCTGAGGCCACTGGAGAATCAGCAGAACTTGTTTAAGTTGTTGAATTCTGTTGATTCTAATCTTTCCTGCTTGTGCTGGAGGAAAATACTCCGAGTATCAGCTGTGCTGCCTATGCTGGCAAGCAGATGGAGGTTTTGGCAAAAGTGTTGTTTGGCCATATTCTTCCTACAAGTTTTCTGGGGGTGCTGACCCACATGAGCTTTTTAGCTTTAGGTCTGCCTTGCACCACTGCTTGCATTAAATTTCTGTGAAAACTGTGAAGATCCCTTGAGAGTAATTCACTTTTTGAGTGCCTCACCTTCTGCTCAACTAATCTGAAACAGTAATCTGTAGGTTTGACCAAAAGTTTTGGAGAGGAAGGTGAATTCTCCTCCCTGTGCCACCAAAGGAGCTTTATTTTGTTATTTAAGGTCTGTGTTTCAAGAATGTCTCATCAAGCTCTGGGTCCAGCTTTGTTCAGGCTGTGTAGTTTGCTTTTCCCATTGCACACTCATGGGGATGTCTGTAATTTAGTTGTCAGAGCTCAGAGGGTGTATTGAAAGCCCTTTCATTACCCACCTGCTTTTGTGCAGTAAAGAAGTCAAACTTTAACAAAAATGCCCCTTTATCTTGATGGCATCTACAGACTTAGTGCAGGTTCTATTAACTGTTTTATATGTTTTCTTTATTAATGCTGGGTACCTGGCTGAGAATATTAATACACAGGAGGTACAACACTTATGTGGGTATCTGAAAAACAAGGCAAAACCAGATAAATCCAGTTAAGTAATTGACAGTATTCAGCTATTTCCTGTATGCTGTTAACTCACTGAGAAAAACAGAAATTCAGAAAGCTCAGAAGTTTTTGGGCTATACCAGTGTTTCTGCTAACAAATGGCTTTTTAAAGCACCCTTCTTAACTTCTGATCTTTAATGCAGAGTGTGGGACACCAGTCTGCCCTATCTCTGCAGGTATCCCAGGGCTCTGTTGTCACTCCAGCTTGTAGGCTTCCAGTCTCTTGCTTTTCTCAGGTTCCTTACAAATACCCAATCTTTAGGGTTTTGGTTTGTTTATTTTTTTGTTTGTTTGTTTATTTGATTTTTTTTTTTGTTTTTGTTTTTGTTTTTTCTTTCTTGGAGGCTGGATGTGCTGCTCAGCTTTCTAACCTGAAGCAGCAGATTATGGGATCACAAAATGGTTTATATTGGAAGAGACCTTTGAAGTCCACCCAGCCCAGCCCTCTGCAGTGTGCAGGGACACTTTCCCCTGGACCCCATTGCTCTGAGCCCCATCCAAGCTGGCTGTGAATATTTCCAAGTTTAGGGCATCTACCCCTACTCTGTGCATCCTGTTCCAGTATTTCACCCTCCTCACACTGGTGTATTTTTTCATTTCTTGTCAGAGTGGAAACTTTGTGGTGTTTTGTGCCAAGGCTGGCAGGCAGGAGGCCGTGCCTGCTGTGCCCACTCTTTGCCAGGGTAACCATGACCGAGCCCCTCACTGCTGTGGGCAGGAGAGGTGATGGAAAGAAGCACCTGGAACACTTAAACTGAAAGTCCCCGTGACCTTTATGCTTAGCCTGAGTAATTGTGACCATCTGGGAAGCTGGCACTGTGCTGTGTGGAGCACACCCCAGCAGATGAGAAAAATCCCTTGCCTTGTATTTCTTTTCTGTGCAGGTTAAAGCTCTTGTACCTCTTGGGGTTGAGGGGATAGAGCAGGATGGTTTTTAAGGTCCCTTCCAACACAAACTCTGCTGTGGCTCTGTGAAGTGCACAGAACAGGTTGATACTGCATTCCTCCCTTTTGGGCTTTGCTGGAGAAATGAATAATGAACAGCAAAGTTGAGGGATCTGCCCTATAAGCACACCTTGCTGAGTGGCACACGTGTGCACCTATAGCTTTGATGATTTGTTTGACTTTTCTCTAAAAGGCCATAAATGAGTTTTAAGAGAAAAACATCAGAAAACACCCTTTATTGCAGTTACTCAAAATACTCTGCAATTAGTGGCTGTGTAAGGGATCCTTCTAGCACTCCTGCTCTAGGATACAGTATTTCAAATGTGTTTTGGGTTTTTTTTTCATGTGTACTCCCCCTCCTTGCATGAGTCTGTCCACACTTAACTTTGTCTTTCCCATAATAATAGCTGATCCAAAACTTGGTACAAAGTAACCATGAAAATATAAAACAGCATTCCCTGACCCTAATATGCAAAAACACATTTAAAGCCAGTTTTTGGGGGCGTGCCCCGTGTGCCATGGGGCAGCACCTGGCTGGATCAGGCTGGCTGCAGTTAACACTGCCTGGAGTGGGATTAATTTTGAGAAGCTGGAAACCTGTTCCAATTATTCATGTGCCTGAAGTGGTCAGGTTTGCAGTGAATGATTGACTGGGTGGGAGAGTTTGAGAACAAAGTTTTTGATTTTTTTTTTTTTCCCCCTGTGTGGAATGGTTTCAGAGTGCTGTTCTGATGCTCAGGGAATGCACACACTTGTACATCACCTTGAACAGAGCAAGGGTGGTGTTTTGGGGACCTGAGTCTGAAAAATGTTGGACTAAGAAGCCTTCACCTAAAAGAAACCCCCCACCAAAACTGGATGAGTTCCCTAATTTAATCTCTCCTTCTCCCAATAAAATGCTTTTGCCAGCATCTTCTCTGGCCCTGCTTGTCCTTTGATGTTGTTGGACAGGAGTTGGTTTTGCAGTGGGCAGAGGAGGTGACAATGGGGCTGCAGTGATAAATACACAGCTGCAGGGGAGAGGGGGACAGAAAATAGCTTATTTTTGCTAGACTGGCCACGAATGCCGTTAGCTTATTTCTCAACTCAGTGGGCAGTCAAAACCAATAAGCAGTCAGGTGTATTGTCCAGGCAGCTGGGGCTCTGCTCTGCTCTGACCTTTGTGTACCACCAAAGATGGTCCCAAACAGAGCTGCAATCCAACCCAGTTGCTTGGCAGTCTTTAATAATGCTCTGTGCTTGCTCTGCAAAACTGTTTAGTTTGCTAATTCCTGAGGCTGTAGTTAAAGAAGGGATGAGAGGGAGGGGAAGCTGCATTCCTCTTCCCACTGACTGAAACATGGGCCAGAGCTTTCCTGTGTTGGAGTCTTGATTTGCAGGACAGAAAATCTCTTTCACCTCAATCTTTGCTAGAAGCCAGAAAATATTCACTGAAATATTGCACAGATACTTGGAAGATATCCTGGACCTAAAGCTGTGCTATGTCTGACCTTGGGAGGTTTAATACTGGCTCAGAAAAGCTGCTGCCCTGTGACAGCCTTGATCCAGTTAACCTTTGGTGCTGGTTCAGATTTTTGGAGGGATTTTTTTGGTGTGGGTTTTATGGGCACCTCCTTTATGGGGTTTGAGCATTAACTCCTGCAATGTGCATTACCTCTGGTGCTTGCCCTGATCCTTTCTGTATGGAAACCCTGGGAGAGCTGAAGTGATCAGTGATGCTGGGAAGTGCACACAGCAGTGCTGGGAAATGCACAGGCATTCCACTGCCCTGTGCCAGGATCATTCCTGTTGGCACAGGATGCACCTCTGCCCCACCAGAACTGCCAGTGGCTCTACATCAATCTCTTCTATCTGCAAGTGGATGTCAGAAATCTGAGAGAATAAAAAAAATCCTATGTAGAAGTTGTGAATGAGCTTGATATGACCAAGCAGGGTGTGCTTTTAAGTAAGAAAAGGTGGTGTATCTCCAAGCTTTTAGTGTTACAAATGAAAAGCTTTAAGTAGTTTTTTTTGAGGTTAACTGAACAATGTTAGAGCATCAAGGATCTCTCACTGTGTAGATGTGGCCCCTCCACAGCCCTTCTCAAGAACAAGCTCAAATAAACATGGTTTTATAATGAAAACTGGCCTTGTTCCTTCAGAGCTCTCCCACGTACCAAAAAGAATTTGATTTCTAGAAACAGGAAGAAGAAGGACCTGTGTGGAGCTGAGTGCATGTATACTTTTTTTTGTTTGTTTTTTAGGACTCACTTAATCTTTGATCTGTCATTACTCCACTCTCAGGGTTTAACTTTAACCAGCCACTTGTTTCTTAATTCTATTCCTCTGCTCCATCAGAGGCATTAATGGACCAGACCCCAGGGGAGGAGGGAGGGAAGGATTTTGTGTTCCTGGCAGGTTTCCAGCCTGGTAGTAGGTGCTGGCTCCAGCCTCTCCTATGGCCCTGGAATGGGCAGGGAGAAGTGCTTGGCTGCACAATTTCCCCAGGGCATGGGAGTGAAAAACACCTTACCTGTTCATTTTGTGCTGTGCAAGCACTGCATGACAGCTGAGCTCTGTGTTGGCTGTAGGAGGCAAAGCCCAACAAGACATCAAACACTTCATAAATCCACGTTTCCCTAGATCTGACCCATGTGAGCTTTTTACGAGGCTTTGGCATGACGTTTTCTTTAGAAGGAAGATTTTCAGAGTGAGTTTCTGGAGGGGATGAGCCAAGCCAAAAAGTCTTTGTGGGTTTGGTCCTGCGTGGCAGGGGTGCAATGCTGCAGCTGCCTGTGCTGGCACGTTCTCCTGGGGTGACAGCGAGGGACACTGGGTCAGGGGGTATCAGAGGAGCCCCTCAACCATCCAGAGGCACCTCTGACTTCCAGCAACTCCTTTCTCCTCCTGCTTCCCCCTGCTAATCCCCCTTGGGCAGTAGAGATAGGTTTGAGGAAGGAGAGAGGTGTTTTTCTGTGAGATAGTCAAATAGAGCTGCTTTTTTATGGCTTTATAGTGGTGTCTTGTGCACGTAGAGCAGGAGAAACTCCCAGCAGTTATCTTGCTGCCATCTTTTCCCTTTAATTGCAGTTAGGGAGGGAGAAGAGAAAAGGAAAAAAAAAAAAAAAAAGCAGATGTGTACAGGTGCTACTTGCACAGGAACGTGGGCTGCTGTGGTTGCAGAGACACTTCTCATTTGCTGGGCTCTCTGCTGCAGTGCAGAGAGAGGAATTTAACTGGACATCTGATCTGCTGAGTGGGGCTTTTTGGCCACAATATCTTGCAGAGTTGACTGTAGCTGAGCATTTTTTTCAGAGCTGTGATGCAATGGGTAAGTGTAGGAGCTGGGCTGGGGTTTGGCACTGATCCAGTCACCATTCTGTCTCTGCCCACCCTGGTGCTGGGGTTTGCCACAAGAGGAGGGACAGAAAGAAGTGTCCTGAAGCTGTGACACTTCTCATCACTTCTCCTGGGTTGATGCAACTCGTGCGTGGAGGTAGAGTTTGGTGATGCTTAAATAAAAACTGCTCCGTGGGTTTTTCATGCCTTTTGTTTTTTTTGTTTTGTTTTAAAATTTTAAACAAACGGCTGTGTTTCTAGCTGACCTTTCAGCTCATTTGTTAGAATGGCTGCTGCATCCTGGAACAGCAAAAAGGCATCAATCCCAAAGGATCCTTACGTGCTCTGTGTCTGCTGAGCCAAGTTTCAATTTGAAAGCTGTTGCAAATGGAGCTTGCCTAGTACCAAATCTCTTCCTCACATTGTTTACACAAATAGTTAATCTTTGGTACTTAGGGACTTTAATGCCCTCTTGGAAGACAGTTCTGTGAAAAGATAAATTTCTGGTTTATGATCTCTTGTCCTAACGTTTCTCAGAACACAAAGGTCATCACATCTCTAATGGTGAGGTTTTACAATGTGCTTTTTTTATCCTTTCTTTGCAGGAAGGAAGTGGTATTAACTCGATTCTCTTGGCACAGTCTGTGCCACAGCCTGCAAAAGTCTGCATTTCATTAAATTTATTTGCAGGTTTAAATTGTTCTTGGCCACTGTCTATATTTTCCAAGTTACTTCTGGAAACTTGTACACATGTGCAAGTGGAACCAAGTGTTAGAAAGGAGCTAAGGCAAGGAATGGGAGTTGACACTTCCTTTTCTGGAGGGGTAAAATCACCTTTTTCATGCAGAGAGCTCAGGGAAGGATGTCCATTGCAGCATCCTGGTGTTGTTTCAGCTGCTCCATCACCACCTTGTCCTGTACCCAGTCTTGGCTGTGTTGTGGCTGTTAGAAGAAGGGAATTTTTGAGTTTTGTATCTGTGCTCATGATCCTTGTCCCAAGTTGCCTCTTCTGCTCAGCACAGGGGCTCAGATTAACTTTCTAGCAAACAGAGGGATGAACACTTCTGCCTTCAGAAGAGCAGTAAACTCTCTCATTATGTTACTCATACCATTAACCTTGTATTCATCAAAGCACAGCCTCATTGTGACCTCCCAGTGCTTAAAGGGGGGGCCTAACAATAAAAAAAAGGGAGAATGTCTTTTTACATGGGCAGATAATGATAAGATAAGGGGTAACAGTTCTAAACTAAAGGAGGAGAGATTTAGATTAGATGTGAGGGAGAAATTCTTTGCTGTGAGAACAGTGAGGTTACTGGCACAGTGGAGCTGTGGCTCCCCCATCCCTGGAAGTGTTTAAGGCCACTTTGGATTGGGTTTGGGGCAACCTGGGATAGTGGAAGGTGTCCCTGCCCGTGGCAGGGGGTGGGACTGAGGTGAGCTTTAAGATCCCTTCTGTCCCAAGCTGTTCTGTGATTCTGTGACCCCATGTGTGAGGCTGGGAGCAGGGCAAGCCCAGCTCTCCTGTTTGTTCCCTGACTTGGTGTTTTCCTACCAGCATGCTGGAAAAAGTGCAGTGCTTGCAGAAAGGCCTGAAATCCTATCCCATCCAAAGGCAGGAAGACCTTGTAAAACAAAGGAGTGATGAGAGAGCTCCTCTGTGTGTTGTGACAGGGTGTCAGTAATTTCCAGGCCAGCTGTGGAGAGGCTCTGTGTCTTGTGGCCCTGTTTTCCCTCGCTGTGTTCTGTTAAATGCAGGTGTGCTGGATGCAGCTCTGCTGGCCTCAGCTCCTTCCTCCTCAATATGAGATTGCACTGACAGTGCAGATGCATTGATGTCATTTTAGGTGGTGTTTCAGTGTGGGGGTTGTGAGGTTGGATGTTGTTTTGGCTTGCTCAGGAAGAGCTTTCTGAGGTGGCGAGGCAAGTTGAGGTGTATCAAGAAAGGAAGGGACTAGTCACAGCCTGGTAAACCAGAGTGGTTATCAAATTCTTGCCCTGTCCCACTTGCAAAGCAGATCTTTTTGTTTGGGGTATGAGCTGTCAGAGGTTTGCTTCGCAGAGGAAATGCTCCTTCAGAGAGGGAGCACAGGCATACTTAAGAAGAAATAATTACAAGGATTTATTTCTCTTTGTAATTAGTTAAAGCAGGATCAGGGCAAGATCTATTACTTTTTTTCTGGCTCATATGATGTTTCTCCTTAAACTCTTGTCTCCCAGCTAAATCTGATCCAGTAAGCAGTTGAGACATCAACATTTTTGCTTAGGCCTCAGAAAAATAACGGAGAAACTCACCATTATTGGAGAAACCACATCTCTATTTTTATAATCTGCTCTGGGAAGTCTGTTTCCAGGAAGGAGGCTCACCCTATGATGCCCTTTGCAGTCTGGGTGCTGCCAGTTACAGAGCTGGCAGCAAGACTTTGAAAGGTGTGGGTGGGTTTCTTTTGTTCCACATGAACCAGTGCTGATGTCAGGCTGAGGAGAGGGGTTTGTGTGTGGTGTGGCTGGAGGTGCTGCACTACAGGGGCTGCAACAACACCCATCTGAATGTCTTGAAGAGAAAACACTACTTGTTTTAAAGATTTAATCCTTAAACTAACAGAAAATTACGCTTCAACCCTGCCTGGACCTCCTTGGTAGCTTTTGATGCTCGAAAAGGTCTGCCTGCTCATCAAAGGGCTGTTCAGAAGTACTGAGGTGTGGGTGATGTGTGCCACAGCAGGGCAGATAAAGAGCTCTGTGTTTTCCTCCCCCAGCACCCACACCTTCACCACAGGGCACGCGTGCACCCGCTCCTCCACGAAACCAAAGGGTATTCCTCGGTGAGGCGGTTTTCTGCAATTACTTTGTGTTCAACATTTTCACTTCTGCTTCAGACCTGTCTCTCTTCCTGTGTGTGCTGCCAGGGTGGGGGTGGGTGCTCAGCACAGCCTATCTGGGGACACAGGATGGGGAAGGTCCTTTGGGATTGTTGGGACCTGCAGCGTGGGGTGTTCTGAGCGCTGCGACGTCGTGGAGAGAAAAATCTGGACAGGCAGAGGAAACTTCTTTCTTGTGGGTTGGAAGCTGGTTTTGGGGTAAGGTCAGGTCAGTCAGACCCATGGGTGGCTGTTGAAACACAACTGTTTCAAAAGAAGGCCAGGCCCCTTCATGTGGTTTCTGTGACGCCTGCAGGCAGAGCCAGCACGTCTCGGTTGCGTGTGTCCTGCAGGGAGCTGTCATCCTCCACCACGGCCCTCCACAGCCCCCACCTCCTCTTTTCCAGGGAAAGAAGGGCTGTGTGCTCACAAACCAAAGGAGGAAGGACTGGAGCTGTGTGTGTGAGCTGAGACAGGCCAGCAATACCTCTCACCACTCTTTGGGCAGCGTGCTGAACTAAAGGGGCATCCAAATCTATCCACAATATTGGGGAAAACCCTTTCTAGGCAACCCAACTCCCTGGTGCTGGTGGAGCTGGGGACCACCTGAGGCTCGTGGCATCTCCTCAGGGCACATCCCTCCCTCTTACCAATCAATTCTGCCTCCCTGTGGAGAGGTCCAGGACAGGACCAGCAACGTGTTTGACAAAGCTGTTGGCCAACAAGTGCTTTCTATTGTTAGCATCTCCTGGTTCTCCTCAGTAACGCCAGGTTCAGAGGGCAAATCGCTCAGAGCAGCTGGGACACGACTGCTGGCTGGTCAGGGATGATGTAATTACATCTCCCTCTGTGGGGAGGTGAATTGAGAGGCCTTTGGAGGAGCTGGGCTGGGTGTTGGAGGGAGAGGGCTGCCTCAGGTTACTTCAGGTCAGGATACTGGCAAAATCCATCAAAGGCACTCCCAGGAGAGCCAGCAGCCGACGTGCACAATGCAGGCTTTATGCCACCAGAGGTGGGCTTGAGATAGAGGCATCTGGGCTTTACAGGACTTCAATAAAATGTTGCTTTTCTGTGGGTTTTTTTTGCACCTTTCTCCTGCTGCTGTGTGAATTAAAGCTCTTTGGCTCATCGAGTTTAAAGGAATTAGAGCAGCTGATGCTGATATTGTTGTTACTTTTGGATGTGAGAACCTGGGCAGCCCTAGAGACATCCCCAGAGGGTCAGGATCTGGCAAACACAGCTGCCTTGTGCAGTAACCAGGCCCAGTTCCCCAGAAAATGAGCATCTTCACCTGCTGTGCACAAATGAAATGATTTTCATGGGATTGTTTTTTTTAAGTTTTTTTTATGGTTATAAGGATGCTTCCTTTTCTAGCCTGAGGTGTATGTGCTATTTTGAACTATGGATGGAGCAGAACACCTGCTGCCCAATCCAAAGGGAATAAATGCTGAACTGCAGCTAAAGCCACGAACTTCTGTGTTAAACACACAGATTCCTTCATGGCTGTGATTCAAAACAAAGTGTAGGCATTGCCACCTCCTAAGGATTTAGTTTCTTTTATGAGCCTTTATAGGAATGAGGCTTTGGTTGTAGCCAGTGGATGTTATTTGCTTTTTAATGGTCCATTTACCTCAGCAGTAATCCTTCACAACTTGCTTTCCATCTGTGCTTCCGTACCTCGTTTTTGCCACTTGCAAGATCTATTTGATACTCTGTGAATGCAGATGTGGGAGTTGTCCCACAGAAGAGGATTTTTGGTCTTCCTCTGTCTGGAGTTGCAGAGATGGGTGGTGGAAAATGGTTGTTAAAGCAGCTCACATGCCACCACGCTGCTGTGAGTCAGCTGGACCTGGAGCAGGTTTTAAGCAATAATCTGGTGTGAGCAATGCTGAGCATTTTTAATTTCCTTTTGTATTTAAAAAGGCTGCAGGATTTTGCCTAGGGTCCACAATTAAAATTATTTGATTCTGTGTACACATGGAGATTTGTTAGTTTGATTTATTACTGTGTCAGTCTATTTAAATGGAAGGAACCACTTTTAAAGCATTTTGTTTTTCATCTCTAATGCTGTTGCTTGTGTTGCACTCCTTTGGAGAGCAGAAATGCCTTAGTCATTTCGGTGTTTTCAATTTTCTGATGGGGCTGGATCAACTACAGAGATGTCTGGTCTAAACCAAGACTTAAAAAGGCTGAGATGCCTTTTTATTATGAGGTCTTTCCAGAATGAAGTATCTGCAGTGCAGCTGTGGGTTTAGAGGATGTCCATCAGCTGCACTTTGTTTTGGAGCTTGTGTCCATGTGAAAATGCCATGGGATTTGTGCAAGTTCCCTCTGTTTGGTTGGTCTGAGTCAGGTCCTCATTTGGACAGAGGGAGGCTGGGGAAGAGGGATTTTTGCCCTGGATGAGTTTGGGAGGTGGCACGAAGGAAAGAACTCCACAGTTGGATGTTTAGTGATGAACACACTGAGAGTTCCCCTGGAAGTGGTGGAATCACCATTGCTGGAAGTGTTCAAAACGAGTGTGGATGTGGCACTGGGACACAGGGGTTGGTGGTGAGCATGGCACTGCTGGGTTAATGGTTGGACTCAATGATCTCAGAGGACTTTTCCAACCTGAATGATTCTGTGATTCTCTTACAATTTGCTTTGTCAGATGAAGCTTGTGTGTTTGGTGTAGCCACTGAGTCTAAAACTTGAAGGATCTTTAGCCTGAATTTGTTCTAGTACTCCAGTTATGTCCAGGCTTCATTGGTTCTGCATTTCTCAATGTATTAAACATTTTCCAAACTTTTCTGTAAAAGAGAGCTGAAATAGTGTGTGGGGAACGCAGGGCAGGGAAAGCTGACTTGTTTCTGAAAGCTTTGGAGACATTCAAACTAAACAGAATTGTGCTTGATCCAGATGCTATTTTGTCTATTTCTTGTCTCTTCTTTTGGAGCTTTTTGAACTCCCTGAATTATTCCTTCAAATATTCCTGCCCAGAAATGTGCATTTTACGTTTCCATTAATCCTATTAAACAGCGTGTTACACTGTGTATGAATCATCTGACTGGAGCAAATCTGGTGGATTTGGTTCAATAATCCCCCTTTCTGGATCACTGCCTTTCTGGGTCCTTGGAAAAAAGAAGAGATTTGCCATGTCTTGTGCCAGAGAGTGGCTTGTGCTGTCTGACAGGAGGGTGACAGAGCATTGGAGGCACCAGCTGCGTGTTGTGTGCACAAGCTTAAATCTACTTTTGAGTGCAGTGGATAAACTTTGGGAAGCAGGTGGGGGGAGTGGAAGGCTGTGACTATTTGGGAACCTAAACTAAGTGTTCTCAGCTGCTGGGGTTCAAAAACTGAATTTTTTTGGGATGGGGAGAAGGGAGGTGGCTTCAGTTTGCAGTTTGGTGGTGGTGGGCTTTGTGGTGGAATCTCATCCTCCAGCAGGAGCCCTGCTTTGCTGGAGTCTCTGCCTGTGCTGATCCAGGGCTTCCATTTTTCTGCATGGTGTATTGAGGTGACAGCAGGTGACAGACAAGGTTCTGATCCTCGTGCCTCTGTGGGCAGACTCACTGAGCGTGGCCAGGCAGGGCAGATCCTGATAAATAAGCAAATTCCTGAACTCCATGGGGTGTTATAGAAACATCTGTATTGCAACTACAGCACCTTCTCCTCAGAAATAATCTGGCTGAGTACAAAGGGGAGCCACATTCTTGCATTGATTAGATTAGTGCAGATATCCAAATGTTTCCAGCAGTACAGGAAATGATCTTTGTGCTGCTTGAGCTCAAACAGATACGGGCTCGAGTTTCCGCTTTGCCTCATCGCCCTCCAACACAGGCATTGGGGTTTTTGCCTCCCCTCTTTGCCTCCCCCACTCTGTAACCTCCTGCATCTTTGATGTGGTGATGACTAAATGGCCCAACAACACTTGGTAGAAATTACAAGAGAGAAGCCTTGCCATCAGAGTGTAAAAGACACATGATCTGAAAGTTTTAGAGTGAATTTACAGCAGAGCGCCCTGCAAATGCACCCAGTACCAAAATATATTTTGTGTTAGTGCAATGAGTGTGTGCAATGTTGTCTAGACAAAATATCCCAGCAGGATTGGTAAAGAGATCCATATTCCTGCTTGGATACAAAAATCTCATGGAGGTTCTGGGGTTAACCAGGGTTAGCCCCCTCTTCTTGTAGTGGTAGAGATGCCAGTCAGATCTCTGGAGTGATTGTGCCTGTGATATGTGTGTGTGTGACCTATTTTTTCAGTTTAAATGTTTTTTTTTTAATTTAAATGTATTTATTTGTCTAGTCCTTTGCTAATTGTGACCCTTCCTGTGCAGCTCCCTGCCGACCCTGCAGTGACACCGAGGTTCTCCTGGCTGTCTGCACTAGTGATTTTGGTGAGTTGCTGTTCTCCCCAATCCCTTCTCCTCCCATAAACACCCAGCAGACACCTCCTCCTCACCCCTGGCAACCTCCACCAGCACTAAATGTGGTCTTAAAGGTGCTGGGCACATGGTTCTGAGGAGCTCAGAGCTGTCTGCCCAGCTGGCACCTCCCCAGGGTGGACAGACAGACAGACTGACACAGCAACCACAGGTAGAAGGTCAAGGATTTGGGTGCATGGAGGAGAGGCCATTACTTGTTACCCTACAGTGTTGGTGGACTTGACAAAAGACCAAAAGTTTCACTAATTGTCCATGCTTCCCTTTTAAAAAGGGGAATTAGCATTAGCTGTATCTGTAGTGACTGGAGAACAGAAAGTTCATTGCCAGGGAGCATTTAGCACATATCTTCTTCTTAGAATTCTTCATGATTAATGCTGTTTTTCTGGTGTAGTTCTTTTTCTGTTTAAATTTAATCTGTGGGTGCCCTTTGCTGGACAGATTACAAATATAAACCATAAAAAAATGCAAATATACTGGAGGTTACTGGATAATCTTAGCTCTCAGAATAACAAAGAACCAAGACTTGGGCTTCTGTAGTGAAGTCAGTTCCCCTGGCTGCACAGGCCTGAGTTTGGACCTGGATCTTCCAAAGCATCTTTGAGTGATTAATCCTTAAAATCCTTTTTTTTGTTTCCAGTGATCAGAGGCTCCATCCAAAACGTAACGAACGAGGCAGAAGAGCAAGAATCCATAATTCACGTTGGTGTCAACAAACTGTACAGGCAGAAGAGCAAAGTCTTTCAGCTGACAGGGGAGAGTGGGAACTGGAGAGGACAAATAAAGACCTTGCTGGAGTGTGGGGTGAAGCCAGGAGATGGGGACTTCCTTTTCACGGGACGTATGCACTTTGGGGAGGCCAGGTTAGGCTGTGCCCCTCGTTTCAAAGACTTCCAAAGGATGTACAAAGAGGCAAAAGACAAAGGGCTGAACCCTTGTGAGATTGGCCCAGATTGAAAACCCCTCCCCTGTTTGGCTGAAGATCTCTTTTAGCATTTGGCCAGGAAGATTTCCTGGCTGCAGTTGAAACTCTGGACAAACCTGGCCACTGAGGCTGGACAGAGCTGGAGGTTGAGACCCCACAGCCTGTGGTGCTCACAGGCTCATGGAAGCAACAGAGGTACGAGCTCAGAGGGCTGCCAAGCAAGAAAGGCTGGATTTTTAACCAATCTTGTCCTTTTGAATTAAGTTATTATATTTTTTTAGTGACTTCCTTAGGAAAACAAACAAAGAAAAACTCCCATGTCTTAATAAAAGAAAAAAAAAATCCCAAATGAAAGCCAAGATGCCTTTGTATCTTTTTAATACTAATTTTTAAAAATGTCTTAAGCTGATGTAGCATTTGGTATGGCGTATTCTGTATAAATGGCCAAGAATGTGATAGAGCACGGTAAAACATCTTAACATTGATGCTTTGTAAAAAGCTTGGTGTACAATTCAAAGTTGTTTCTTATGACAGAAATTTATGGAGCCAAACTCTTATGTGTGTGTGTTGTTTTTTTTTTAATTATTTTTATTTGAAAGAATGTACAATTGCTGCCTGCAATTTTTTGTCCAGGCTGGCAAATTCTTTCCATTCCAGAGAAATAAAGGTCCCTGGATTTGACACATGGCTGTTCAAAATCTTTATTATTTTCTTTCTTTCTTCTTAAGGCCAATCTCAGCTAGTCCAGATGTGCTCAGAGATCAGTTCTGGGCTGCTCGCTTTTTTTGTGGCTTCTTTGAGCAGAGCCAGAGTTCCTGTGAGGCATTGGGAACCACTCTGTTTTTCATAGGGGAAGCAAGAGCTATTTTTGGAGATTTTCAGATGTGTGCAGGCGAGGCTTTAAGTGTTCTCCTTTCTGATGCCAGCAGCATTATTTTGGGAGCAGCTCCAAAGGCAGGCTGCCCCTTCATGTTTAGCTTGAAGCTTTTAAGTGTGCTGGCTGGTGGCTTGGGCATGAGGTGACTGTTCATGCTGTGAGTCCTGGGGGACATGAGCAGGCCACCTTGTGAAAAATAAACACTTGAGGCAGGGTGTGCCAGCTCTGCAGGCACTGCCCCAGAGGAGGGACAGGAGCTCTCCCCTCTGCTCAGCCCTGCTGTTCCCCAGAGCCTGCAATCCATCACTGATGGTGCCTTCACAGGGATTTTGATCTCTTGCCCACGTTCATCCTTCAGCATTCTCCACTGCTCTGACTTTCATTTTAGGCCAGGTTCTTTAAATAAAAAGTTTCTACTCAGTGTTTCTTTCTGCCTGATCCCTCACCTCTCCTTGATGTCCCTTGTTTCTGAGGCTCAGGGAGGGCAGCTCAGGGGTGGTCATGGGTGGGTGCAGAACCTCTGGGATGGATGCTGAGATGTCCCATGACCCTTAATCAGGGTTGTACCAAAATACTGGCCTGAAGTGAAACCAAAATCCCTCTGCAGCTGTTCCTGTGAGCTCCTCTCAGCAGGATTCGTCCTGTGTGCCAGTGGGACAAGAAGAGTTTCTTTTAGCTGTGTTTAGGTGATCCTAAGAGGCTCCAGGGCACTGTGACTACTTCTGCAAAGACCTCTAAACCTCATCTAGCACACACCTGTTTGCTGCTTTCCAGCCTCCTGTGAGCCACAGCCCCAAACCCAGCATTTTGTGCAGTCCAAGGTTCCCTCCAGCCTTCTTGGAACTTTAAGAGAAATGGGCCAGGACCAGTAGAGGGGTAAAATGGTTCACTCCAACCCCTCTCTGTGGCCTTGCTTCCACTTTGGGGATCCCAACTCAGCCTTCTAAAAAAGCGATTTAGCCCTGAGATAACTTGGCAGAACAGTTGAGTGGGTGTTTCAGAAGCCCTGTACCTCATCTCTCCTCTCCTGTTGTGTTTTTCGTGAGCTGTTTCCAGCACAGAGTGGCTGCTGGCAGGGTGAGAAAACAAGAACAATATGTTCCTGGAATTGTCTCCAATCTGCCCACTCTCATCTTCCTCTGCAAGGCTGGGGGAGCAAGGGGAAGAGGCTGAATTGAGTGTTCAGCCAGTATCTTAGGAGGACAGTGCAAGCAAAATACAAACAGTTGGGGAGGCTTTGGCCCTGGAGCTCCACCTTTGGCTGCAGTTCAATTCTTATGGCAGTTTAGGTTGTTTGTAGACTTTTAAATTTTTTAAATACCCTTTGCACCCTGTGCTTTGTACAGAGGGAAGTTAATGCAGGTTAACTGCCCTAAAATCCAGCTCCCAAATGCTCACCCTTAAGCCTTTGCAACATGATTATAGCTTGACTTGTCTGGCAGAGGAGTCAGGGATGGAAAGGATGGATTAAAAATGACTGTCTCTGCTCACATGTGCTGACTGCACTCTGTAATGAGAAGCAAATGCCACATTGGTGCAGTGTCATGTGAGGACATGCTGGTTGCCACTTAATGAAAGACCTTGGCTGAAGGTGACTCAGGACAGAGGTGGAGCAGGTGCTTGCAAAGCATTGCCCTCCTTACCACTGCAGCTCTCTGAAGATGAAGGGCTTCCTCTACTTGAACCTAAGTAGCATAATTGAGTTCCTCTTGAAAGCAACAGGCTGACTTATCTGTCCCTTAGGAAGCAGAACTAATGAACTTGAATTGCCTCTGTAAGAGCCCCCTCCAGTTGGGCAACGCTGCCTGTAAATAGGCACAAGGCACGTGCTGTGTTCTTGTGTCTCAGCTCTGGCAAGTGTGTGGTTTGTTGGTGAAAACAATTGCCATGGCAACCCTGGATTGCTCTGGCTTTCCATGAGCCCACTGGTGAGCTAAATCACCTCCCAGGTGTGAGCCATGACAAATAGGTGGGTTGGGAAATTCCTGTGGGTGTCTACAGGGTCTGTTTGAGGTTTATCAGGTGCTGCTTGACTGGGGGAAAACTCGTCCTTCTTCATCCTGTGGGGACAGGGTCATCTCCAAACACCAAACCCCCCTTCTGTGCCTGCATGGGATGGGTCCCTGTGCTTGGTTTGCTGGCAGCCAGGCCAGAGGAACATGATTGATGGGAACCTGTTTGCTTCCCATGCAGAAAGTACAGGCCATTTCCCCCCTCTGTGCTGATACACTTTGCTTCTTGCACGTGAGGCACAGCCAGGCTGCAGGGTGGTGTGATTGTCACAGTTTGTCCCCAGTGATGTCCCAGCCCACCCTCAGCTGGCTGTGAGATCAGAGCTGCCTGTAGGTACCTTTCCATCAAACTCTTTGCTGGTGTTGCCACCTTCTCCCAGCTCTGCTGTCTCACTCCCATGGGTGATCCCAGTTTTCCTTCTGGGGAGCATCAGGTGTTGCTTTAGCTCCAGCCCACTGCTGGTCTCTTCTCCTGACAAAAGGACATGCCATCAGTGTGGCTCAACCTTCTCTGGAGGAGAGGACTGCCCTGATTTGTCCCTGTGCTGGGGCTTGCTGTGACCTGGTCCTCTGTGGAATTGAGTTCCTCATCCAAGGACACACGTGGGCTCTGGGGGAGGACACTTTGGCCACATTCAATCTAAAAAAATGTCCAAGCTGTTTGCACCTTGAACACCAGCCTGGCTGATTTCTTCAGCACAAACCTCAGTGCTGTGCTGCTGGAGAGGGGATGGCTGTGATTGGAAGTGATTTGAGGTGAATCACCCTGGCAGGAGGCAGGAGATGTGCTCTGGCTCTTGCATCAAGCTCCTCTGAGCTTCCAGGAGTGCTCACACCCGGGGAGGAGGCTGGGCAGCCAGGGATGAGCTGTGGTGCAATGCAGCAGGTGTCTGCTGCAAACCTGCCCTTTGAAGTGTGGTAGGGCTTGTAAGAGCTCCAAGCCTGGCCAGCTGATGTGGTGCAACACCTCCGAGGCAGATGGGAGCTCTCCTGCTCATTGTGAGCTTAATTAGGTGATACTTATTTCTGGAACTGGAAAAGTCTCTTGGTGATGTGTGCCAGAGGTGCTGGTGAAGTGCTAAATAAGGTTAGTAATACTGGGACCAGCTGTTCCAGGAGACAGCAAATTGAAAACCAAATTGGTTGAGAAGTAAACCAGAAAAACATCAGGAGGGAGCTCTGTGTAAGTCTCTGAGAGTGGTCAGAAGGAATACAGAGCCAAAGCAAAGAAATGTCTCAACAGCAGC
This sequence comes from Aegithalos caudatus, assembly GCA_013389925.1. Lineage (NCBI taxonomy): Eukaryota > Metazoa > Chordata > Aves > Passeriformes > Aegithalidae > Aegithalos > Aegithalos caudatus. Next base: position 526,627 of record WEIU01020698.1, on the reverse strand, counting down.
AAGATTCAGGCCTGGAGGAGTGGGACTGCTGGGCAGGGAGAAGAATCAAGTTTCTCCTTTCCAGCTTGACAGAAGTGATTCCCTTTTCTGCTGCAGGGACAACCCCTTCAGCTGAATCTGAACCTCTTCTTAGTGAGGACCAGCTGCCCTTTCTCTGGATAAAGGAGGAGCCTTTTCCAGATAATCCTTTCAGCTTCACCATCAGTCTTGACCTCAGAGCCTCACTGAGAGACCTTGAGGGGACTCAGTGAATAAGAGTGAGCACTCACATCCTCCTCCACATCCCTTACCAAAAATGAGTTGCCTGGTGACATTGAAAAAAACCCAGCCCTGTGAGGTTCATCTTTGGAGTGTCACACCCACCCATCTCAAAATCACCCAAATGCCTTGATTTTGCCCCAATCAGCATTTGGAAATCTCTAACCAAGGCTGAACAGGAAACATGGATTTCTGCCCTGTGTCCTCCATTTTCTACCTTGTTAGCTAGAGCTCATGACTTGTACCATAGATAAGAATTAATAAACATCTGAGTCCAAACACAAAACTGTGACTCCCAATGTGTTAGTCCTGGCTCTAACGTGAAAAAAGAAGATAAAAACCTCACAGCACCCTACAGCTCTCCTCGTAGCCTCACTCTGTGCTGTGCTGTGAGCTTCTCCAGAAGGTTTTAGCTGTCCCTGAGCAGTAGCTGCTGCTGTGTTTGAGGTCTCCAGCCTGCAGAACCTCTCTGGTGTGCTTTGTGTGTGCAGGCAGGGCATGGCTGGGGCTGCCAGCAGTGCTGAGAGGGGAGGGCAGGGGAGAGCAGAGCAGAGCAGAGCAGAGCAGAGCAGAGCAGAGCAGAGCAGAGCAGAGGAGTGTCCACTTGTGCTGGAAGCAGAGCTGACTCAGGGCTTTCTCCCCAGGGCTGGGTGCTGACTCAGCTGCTTTGCCTTTTTCCTGGCTTCTCTGAAAACCAGAGGCATCTCCTGGGGCTCCCAGGCCGTAGCAGTGCAGCAGGAGTCAGCATTGCTTGGTTTGGGGAGAGTCACGCCTTGAAAGATTTGGGGCAAGAGCCAAGAAGTGCAGTAAGAGCTTCAGGATTGCTTCTGGGTGTGCTTGGTGCTCCTGCTGGGGAGCACGTGCTGCTCAGCCTGGCCTAATTCCTGGGGTGAATGCAGTGCTGCTCCTGCTGCTGTGTCCCCCCCCTGCAGGGCTGCACTGGGGCAGGGGGGCTCTTCCTTTGGCATCACTGTTATTTCATTGCAGTGCTCATGCTTGTGCCAGAACATTCTCCCTGGGTGAGGCTGAGCTCTTGGGATGGAAAACACACCATGGAGGTTGTCCCAGCACCTGGGACACCAGAGGCTGGGCTCTGCCCTCTGCAGCAGTGGCCAGTTTTAAATGCTGAGCTGGGGTGTGAGGAATATCTTGTGTAATGAGGATTTGACCTCTGAGCCTGGGATGGTGGGACCCTGCTGCAGCCAGAGGGGAGCTGAGCCCAGCAGCTCTGCTGCCAATTCCATGTTGTCCTGACAGGGGGGTGGCTCTTTCCTGATGCTCCCAGCAGCCTGCTAAGCTCCTCTCCATATGGGAAAGTGGAGCCAGGAGGCCAAATCCTGCTTGGTGCTGCTTGCTGCTGTGATAAACATGTTTATCCCACCTGAAATGAGAAAGGAGAGCCCTGCTGCCACATACAGAGGTGAGGGCGTCGCTGGTTGTATGGAAACCTGATGAAATTCCTCATAAAAGTGGCAGAGGTGATGAAGATGGATGAGGCAGCGTGGATGGCACTGCCATCCCTGTGGGTGTGGGGCTGGGACAGGTGCCCACCCGGGGTGGCTGTGGAGGGGTTGCCCCATCACCAACCGGTTCCTCCGGTTCCTTTGGGAAGAGCCAGATGGAGTTGGAGTCAGACTGGTTCGTGCAGAGCCTGTATTTGCCTGGAGAGGAAAAATAATAATAATAATTAAAAAAATCAGTTCAGTCACCTCAGCCCAGAGTTGTGTTTTTGAAGGGAGTGGCGTGGGGAAGGTCTTGGGCACCCCCCACTCTGCTCTGGAGCTGTCCCAGGCTGGAGCCTGCCCTGGGGCTGAATTTACTCCCTGGTTTTTCAGAGAGGACAAATGGGGACTCGAGTGAGACACAAGCAAACAAACACATCTCTCATTGTGATGTGGACAGTGGCTGTTCTTGGAGAGCTGCAGGGGCTGGGCAGGGTGCTGCTAGCACAGCTTGTTCTTCATCCTTGGCTGAGGGGAGGAGGAAATTCGGGCATGGACCCATCTCAGGAGCAGATTTCAGCATGGACACAAATATTACACTGCTGATAAGCACCAGTGGCTGCAGCTCAAGCCTTGTGTTGTCTGTGGCAGCTGAGCCAAGCTTGCCTTGCCCTTGGGCTTTTTCCTTCAGACTGTGCAGTGTTACCACCCTTCCCTGGGTTGTCCTTAATCTGCTTATTCCAGAGAAATCCTATCTGCCTATTATTGTGCCCCAAATGCAAAAAGACTTTCTTGTCTTTCCCAGGGTGGGAAAAAAAAAATGTTTCCAAAATCCTCCACAAATGTTGCTGCCCTGCAAATTTTCTTCAATCCCACAGAGGATGTTTTAATCTGGATTTTTGTCAGTGTTTCAGGGTGTCACAGGAACATCCCAGCCTGAATGCTGGGATGGATAAATGGTGAATACTGCTGAGTTGGGGCTGAATGGTGGATTTTGGGCAAGGAGGACTGGAGCTGATTTCATCCAATGGGTGTCAGGATCTGTGGAGAAATGCCCCTGTCTGGGCTTGTCTAATCAAGTGTCTGTACCTGACCCATGGCTGCAAACACTGCAGGCCTGGCTCCTGAGGGTCAGAGGATATAGTAAACATATAGATCATGCTTCAAAATAATCTTTAGAAGTAGCCAAACCTTAGTTAAACCTTTATTTCACTTATCTTTCCCCTGTTTCTGAAGCCCCTCAGAAGGGATGTGCTCAGCCCTGAGTCAGGCCAGCTGTGTGTGCCCACCTTCGAGCTGTTTTTGCTGCCTTATCTCCCTTGTGACACCCTATGCCCTTTCCTTCCTCCTTCATGCTGCAGGGCCCCTCGGAGCAGGGAATGGGTGATGATGTTAAGCAAGCCCAGTGTAAGCAGCCTGGCTATGGGGAACTGCTGCAGAGGCAGCAGAAGTGAAGCTGGGTGGAAAAAACCCCTCTGTGTTTGTTGTTCAGCTTCCAAACCCCACATAGCATTCAAAATTAAATTATCATTTCCTTCAGAGCCAAAGGTATCACAATGTCTGACACTTGGGAGTATCAGGGGGTAAATTTTATCTCTGTGACACTTGAGTGGCTGCAGAGGTGTCAGTGTCACAACGTGCACAGCTGAGGGGTGCCTCTGGTCGGGGCAGCACTCGCAGTTTTTGGCTTTTTTTGCCTCAGTGTTTCCTTCTTTCCACATCTCCAGGCTGGGATCTCTCTGCTGTGGGTGTGAACAGACACACCTGGGCTGATGTGCCCTGCCTGGGCTCCCTGTGCCTGCTCACCCAAGGCTTTTTGGGACTCCCTTTGGCAGGCAAGGCTGGGCTGTGGGTGAGCAGAACTCATTTTCTGAAATTTCAAAAACTCCATTTCTGCTTGTCAGACTCCTTTGGCTCAGGTAACCCAATTCCAAAGCACTGTGAGGCTGGTTCAGAGGGTGCTCCTTAATGTGGGATGACTGAAAATCCCTTCCTGGGGGTGTTTGATGGCAATAATTTGCTGATGTGACCACCAAACAGAGCCTGGGCTTCCCCCAGTTGGCCCCTGGAAGGGGGGGACTTGTGCTGCTCACATCCAGTGGGAAAATCCTCTGGAATAAATCCTGCAGGTTGCAAACTCCCAGTTGTTTAGATGGATGTGAGATAGTTCAGCCTGGAGCCAAGTCCAGCCCTGGGTTCTGCAAGCCTAAGGCACAGAGATGCTGCTGAAGAGTTAATGGGAAACAGAGTCTGGAGCAAAACAAAGAGAGACCTTTGGAGGTCTCAGCTGCTCAGGGTAATATTTAGGTTTGGTGACTCTCTGTATCTTAGAGATGGGAATGCAGCAAAGCTCTTTCAGTCCAGAGTATACATGGAGCCCAACAAGACTGTGGGCTAATATCAACAAACCTTTTGGAAAAGCAGATCCTGTCTGCTTCAGCAAAGCCACAGTGTTATTTTTCTTTCAACAAATGTATTGAGACAATAATAATGCTGTGCACATTGGCTGCCCCTGGCCTACATGATTTATTAGGAAGCAGAAACAATTGGAGTTGCTGAGAAAAAAAACAAGCTTTGGACACGGATATTTTTCTCCTCTTTTTATTTTCATTTTTTCCCCTTGATTTCCTCATGAACTAAAAAAGGGCCACCTAGTCTGGTCCCAGGAGAGAAGTTGCCTCCTTCTTTGCATTTCTTATGGACCACCAACCCTGGGCTTGCTGCTTAGGTGCTGGGGAGGAGGGGGGAGTGAAGATGTGCTGGGGGGGGAGGCTGGGAGAAGGTGATGCAGGCACAGAGCAACATTCCAGGCAGGAAAGCAGAGCAGCTCTGGAGGAGGAGACCTGCAGTCTGTTTCTAGCTGTGGGTGACTCAGGGACAAGTTGTTTCCTCGCTCTGAGCCTCCCTTTCCCCCTGTTTATCCTGTTTATTTGCTGCTAAAGCCACTGGGGTGGTGCTGCTGGCCATGCCCTGGGAGCTCAGCCCAGCTCAGACCTCCAGGGCAATGGAAGGACAGGAGCTGGCTGTGGTGGCATGTCCCATGCTGGTGTCCTCAAACTGGCTGTGGTGGCATGTCCCACACTGGTGGCCTTGAGCTGGTTGTGGTGGCATGTCCCACACTGGTGTCCTCAAACTGGCTGTGGTGGCATGTCCCACACTGGTGTCCTCAAACTGGCTGTGGTGGCATGTCCCACACTGGTGTCCTCAAACTGGTTGTGGTGGCATGTCCCACACTGGTGGCCTTGAGCTGGCTGTGGTGGCATGTCCCACACTGGTGTCCTCAAACTGGTTGTGGTGGCAGGTCCCATGCTGGTGTCCTCAAACTGGCTGTGGTGGCATGTCCCATGCTGGTGGCCCTGCACATCATCCTCACTGTATTTTCTAGACAGAAAGCTGTGATTTTGGTTATTAAAGTGCAAGGGCACTCAGTGTTTTGGGGAGCAGGCCCAGGGGCTGTGGCAGCAAGCTGCTGACTGAGTGTCTGCACGGGTGAGTGATATCATCAGGGGTTGCTCTGCCTTCAGAAAGGACTGAACAGATTTTCTCTGGTTTCCAGCTGACCCCGTGGCTCCCTGTCCATGATGGGAGCAGGCTGTTTAGCTTTGAGTTAATGGCCAGCCCCAAATCAGCCTCAAAAGCTGGAGATGGATTCAGCAGGTAGAGGGAGTGGGAAAAGCTGCACCCACTGCACCCAGCCCTTGCTGTTCTTAAACCAGGCATTGCTGAGAATCATCTCTGATTCATGCTCCAGCTGAAACACAAGTATTTCACATTTGTCTGAAGGGATTAAGGTTTTAAAGCTCCTGCCCTTCCGGCTGTGTGTTTTCCTCCTATGGCTTAGTTAGCCTCAGTTCCCAATTTTTGAGAAAGACTGGAGGGTTGGGGGTGATTTTCCTTTGTGATCTTTTTCTTCCATGCCTGGAGTCAGCACAAAAAAAGGAGTCAGTGCAAATTAGCTGCATTTTATTCTTGCAGGGGGCTAGAGGAGCCCTGGGTAATTGCTACATTTGGTTGCTTTTCTCTTGGGTTTCACTGACATTTCAGATAGTAAATGAGCAGTTCCTTCCCCCTACAGATGTTTTCTGTTGGTTATAGTTGGGAAGAGACCGTGGATGATAAATCCATGTGCTTCTTTTGTGTTTTTTCTTGTTGAAATCAGAGTGGGGCACAGGGCTGGCTCAGCTCTGGATGCTCCTGCCATCAGGGTGAGCAATGGCAGGGCCCCCCTCCCTTTGTCCCAACCCTGTTTGTATAAGAGAGGAGGAAGAGAAAAAGTGAATTATGGCAACCTGACCCTCCCAGTGTTTTCTTCTTCACCTCTGGATCAGTGTTAAACACCAGTCAAACCTGTGTTCCAGACAGAGGGAAGGGAAATTCAGCTTTTTTTACTGCCCCTGGGCAATTCTTCTCTTAATCCAGTCACATGCACATGTTTTGGGTACATCACAGGATATTTCTGGGCTCTTGTTTTCACCCTGAGCTTCTTCCAGCTGCCTCCATGAAGCATCCATGCTAAAGGACAAGGACAAAGTTGGAGCATCTCTTGCATTTTGGGGAAGAGTTATGGCAAAATTGCCTACAGATTTGTCTTGGTTCCATGGAGAAGGGAGAAAACACACATTTCCATCTGTACTGATGCTCTCTGGAGACAGAAGACCAACCAAAATCCCATGAAGCATAAATGCTCTCTAAGTAAGGCTTCCTCTGCACTGGAATACAAAAGAAGAGGAGAATCCACAAGATCTTAAAACCTTTAAACACTGAAGTTTTATGGTAAATAAAGCCTAGATTTTACTGAACAACCTCAAAGTGATGAAGCCTTTGCCAACATGGTTGGAAGGGAGAATAGCTGTCAGGCTGTAGCAGCAATCTGATGGTTTTCCCAAAGCCAGGAGCCTCCCCAGGCTGCAGCAGTGCTCAGCCCCATCTCACACATTTTCCATGAGGAGCCAGCAGCCTGCAGAGGCTCCATGACCTGGACTGGGGGGTGCTGAACAGCTTTGAGACCCCCAGCCAGACTGGAGGGGCCTTAAACCCCAAAACAACCCAAGTGGGGACAAAAGGAGGCTTTGAAGCTCCTCCAGTCTGCCCAAGCTGCAGAGTGGGGCTGTGAACCTTGTCTGTCCTTCTGGAGGAGAATGTTGCTTTTACAATTAAAACCCACGCAAACCCCCAGCCCTTGCTACTGCTTGTTACCCCAGTGAAATATCTGACATTTGAGACATAATGGGAAGTCAAAGAATGCAAGGAATTTGGTGACTCAACATAGAGTTTATTATACCAGCCCCACCGTTTAAGCCCATGTAATGTAAAATTGTTTTACGGCATGTGGCACGGTTCTGTGGGTTAATTTATAAGCAAACAATTACTATTCAAATAGGGACTTTTTTTTTTTTTCTGTGCCTACATAAACTTGTTATCTGTTTGGCAGTGGGGGGATGCTGCGAAGAAATGCACATTTACATTTTTTTTTGCTTTGATGAGATTTGCTTTTCCTGGAGCAGCTCAATGGTGCATTGAGGACCAGGGCTCACTGCTGAACTTGACCTGGGAGTGGCGTGGAGATAAGCCAAATGTTAAGAGAAAAGGAGCCCTTTGTGCAAAGATGCCAGGATATTAGGTCTCACTTTTGGGTCACACACTTGTTAGGGGGTTCCTTCAAAGTGATGGATTCTTCTGCTAAAATTTAATGATGTCCGTTAAATCACAGGGTCATGAACTAATGCATGTGCTGAAAATGGTTTGCCAAGGGACCATGAAGACAAGGCCTTGTGTCAGGAGACTTCCAAAGCAAATTGGATTTTCCACACAGCGATGGCTGCGTTTGAAGGTCTGTCAGTGGCCTGTAAAATTCTCCACCACTGATAACAAGACAGAATTGCCAAGCACTGAAGCAGTGCCATGAGCATTATAGAACAAATCACTGCCCTCTCAGGACATAATAGCTTCTTGATCATCAGGCAAAGAAAGAATTATCCCAACCAGCAAATGGGCTGGAGGAAGCTGCTCCTGCTCTTCCAGGAGATTCTCCCAGAGCTCCTGGGTTAAATCTGCTACAGAGCCTGGGGGTTCATGAGAACATCAGTCTGGAGCTGGGCAGTTGGGTAGGTTGATTTTAGGCTGGGTGCACAGAAAAGGATGGAACAATTGGATGCTGACTGGTCTGGGGCCAGCAGAGGTGCCTGTGCTGAAGGGAAGGTGAATCAGATTTCCCTCCGTGCCTGCATGTCGTAGGGAAGTTCATTTTTGTCCCATTTCACATTCCATTGATTGGAATTGACTTTACAGGTAATGAAGCTAAGGCAAGCTGTTGGGAAAGCAGCCCAGATCATTCCTACTGAATCCACAGGACCCAGTGGGTGCATTATTGCTGCTGGTCTCCAGGCTGGTTTCTATCCAGTCTCACACTGGCTTGGCTGAAGTGGTTTAAAAAGCAGTTTGGAGCTAAAGTGCCCATGCTGGCAGTGTTCTGCACAAGCTCTCCCTGAGCTGCAGCTTGTCTTGCCCTCTGAAAGCAGAGGGAAATTAAACCCTGTGCTCATCTGGCCCTGGCCTTTCAGCTGAGATCACCGTGAAGAGGGGGCAGCTCCTGATTCCTCACCAAGGGAAGCTGCAGGCAGACAAATATCAGAGAATTTAGACAAAGGAATGGCATCTCTCTCATTCCAGTGGTGGGTTTAGGAAGGCCAGGAGCTCCCTGCTGAGCCATCCACGTGGGCAGTGCTGCTCTTGGACCCAGGCTGGGCCAGGGAGTGCATTGGTCAGGGTGTGCTGACCCCTGCCTTCCCCAGCCTGAGCCTGGACTGAGTGATGGAGGAGGCAGTTCTGGTTCCACCCAGTCCCTGAAGGACTTGATCTATTGTACTGCCAAAAGAAAGCAGCAGAGATCATCCTGCAGTGCAGAACTATCTGGAGCCCTTGGAAGGAAAGTGAGGGTGGAGCAAGAGGACAGGAGGGTGAATGATGCCTTAGACTGGAGTGGTACAAAAATCCCCCCCAGCTGCCTCCAGAGCTTGGAAGGTGGGTGGCTCTGTCGTGGGCACACCAAGTGATTTTTTGGAGGAGAGGGTGCCTGGGGAGTGCTGCTGGGGTGATGCTGCATAGAGCCCAGGATGGCCCAGGGGTTCATTCTGTTTCCAGTGAGATGTGTGTGCATGTTTATGAAATCTAACTCCCTGGGTGATGTCATGACATGATGAGACATTGGGTAATAAATTAAAGGAAGAAAAAAAAAAAAAAAAGTAGACCCCACTGTGGGTCAGATGATGGCAATAAATTCAGATAACAGCTCATCAGTGCTTCTTCCCTTGTTCTTGTATGTGTTTGCAATTTTTTTCCCAGTTGGGAGAGGATCTGGTGAGAAGCAGCTGTTTTTTATTTGTTCTCCATCCACATCTGATTAGATAGCACTGAGATGTGCTCAGGAGCTCTCCCAGCCCCTCTGCTCACTCAGCTTCTGGGGCACCAAGGAATTTGGGACTGTTGGAACTTTGTTTCACAAGCTCACAGAATTTCAGGGGTACAAAGGGCCCCTTCATGGTCACAGGGCTCAGGTCCCACTGGGCCAAAGGGCACAGCCAGCTCCTGCAGTGGGGCTCTTTATGAGGTGCTGTGGGTTTGGGCCTGGGAAGGCAGCAGTGGGGAGGTGTTTCCCTCCCTGACATTAAGCTTTTAATTTGGTTTTAGGCAGTTCTGGGGCTCTTCAGCCCAAGAGGAGAAACATAACTCTGGGAATGTGTTCACCATGGGCTGATGGGGAGGGAGCTGTGCTGCAAGGAAGAAAGTGGGCTGTGGTTTTGGAGGAGAGGACAACCTGATGGTGAGGTGGGTAGTGTGGGAACAGAGAGAGACCAAGGTGAAGGCAAGGGCATGCATCCCCCTGAATGCCTGCCTTCCTAAAGGCTAAACCAGAACATGGTGAGCTTGTTGAAGCCAGTGTGGAAACTCCCATCAGCTCCACTGAGCTCCAAGCCAGACCTCTCCAGGCCAAGCCTGTAATGTTTCCTCACACCACGCTACAGGAAACTCCCATCAAAGCATCTTGCTTAGTTGTCTTCTTTCAGAGACAGGTCTAAGTGTTTCACTCAGGGCAAGGAGATTGTTCTGGTCCTGCCTTTGCCTTCCCTTCCCCTCACACCACAACATTGGCAAGATTTGGATGTCTGATGCTTCTCTCTTCCTTCTCTTAGTGCAGACACAAACCTTTAGCAAAGGTCATGGGATGGGCGAGCTCTTCACCAAAACACAACAGAACCAGAGCTCCTCTGGTCAGCACCTGAGCACCAGGGAGCCTGAGAACTTTTCCTCCTCCTTTTCTGGGTGGGAAGGGGATCTCCCATGGCAAGTCTGAGGATGTGGTGTGGAGCTCCCAGTGCTGTGCCCGGGCACGTCCCAGCCCAGCTCCTGATGCGTGCTGAGCAGTGAGCTGCACCTCACCTAACCTCACCTCTTCACCCAGGGGCTGCTGGCCTCTGCCACTGCTTCAGGTTCCCAGGTGAATTTCTGGGAGCCCCAGGTGAGCTGGGGATTACAGATGAGTGGGGATCACAGAGCCCCCAAAGCTGAGGTTCCTGGATGTCAAACGCGTACATGGAAATAATAGGGTGGGAAATGACCTCAGACTCATCTCAGAAATCAGTTTTCTGTGGGTCAGCTTAAATTTCTGGCAAAAAAAAATTCACAGCTGATTTTATTCCAGACATATTTCCCCATTCCCTTTAATCCATGAAGCATGCTAAAGCCACAGAGACAACTGGAGCCCGTGCAAGGATCAGCAGTGTCCGTGTGCCCCTCGGGTGTGCGCTGAGCCCTGGGGGTTTCCATGCCATGGGAGGGCCAGGGGGGAGTCACAACACAAAACTTGGCTGTGTTGCTGCTGCTCTGGCCTGCAGTGACCACATTGATGCAAAAACCTCCATCTGAGTCCGTGTCAACAAGTTCAGTTTCAAAAAGAAGGATGGCTTGTTTTATTTTACCAAGGCTTTGTGAGATAGGGAGGTTTCCGGATGGGATCTGCAATGCTCAGGCTCAGGTATCAGTTGCATAATTTCCTGTGTTATTTCAACACTCTTGTCTTTTTCCTTTTCTTTTTTTTTTTTTTTAATGATCTCCTTTGCATACTGGAGAAGTCTTATATAAGCATACGTTGGGCTGGAATTTTATTTTTTTCTTTTCTGAGTATTTTTTTTGGCAGGGATCTCCTGGCACACAGTACAGAGCTCAGAGCCATCAACTGTAGCTGTGATACAGATGTTCATTGCCTGCATAATCTTTCTCATATCAAGCAATTACCCTGAGCCAATTTCTTTATTTTAAGCACCTTGCTGTGGGAACAGAGCTGTAAATGCATGAATTGCTGAATTCCCTTATACCTTTTTACAGTAGGCAAACAAAAAAATCAGCACAGGGCCTCAGTGAAAATCAAACATGAGGGCTGTTCTAGATAAGAAAAGACAGTCACTAACTGGGAGTTTAAAAAAAAAAAATCCCTCTCAAAAGATACTCTGGAGAAGTGCCAATAGCACATAGCTGCATGGAGCCTAAATAAAACCAGGTGAGTTTCCTGCCATTGTGGAGTATCAAATGTGATTTCCATTTGTGATGGACGTGCTGTTTCTGCCAAGATCATCTGGAGGTTTTCATTTCAGGACTTAATATTTTTGTTGGCCTAATACAGAGCTACAGCCCAGAGTGCTAAAAGGGAACGTTGCAGCAATGACATTCACAGCAGATGAGGAAAAATGCCATTATCAGACTGAAAGGATCTTCCTGGGAGAAGATTGTTCTATCTCAAGTGTAGATTTTAGGATTGCTTTGACTGCAGAACAAATGGGAGAATTTGATGAGAGGAAGCATTAGCATTATCCTCACTGCAGAAGCACCAGGTAACATCCTTTCCAATTAAGAATCTGGCTCACTCTGAAAATATCATTGAAAAAGTAGGTGTGAAGCAGAGATGTAGATCAGGCTGTTTTGCACTTCTGAGGTGATTACAGGGAGGCTGGCAAGCTGCCCTACAACAACAACAACACCAAGAACCCAGTCAGAGAGGGTTTCACTCTCCCAGAGCCATGTGCAGGGTGGAGCAGGCCTGGATGGGACATTGAGTGTTGGGACTTGGGGATTTGCCCTGGGTCCAGAGTAGGACAAAAAGGCTGATAAATGGCCTTGAAAAACTGGAAAACACAATGAAAAACAGCTGAGGGAGCTGGGATTGTTTAGCCTGGAAAAAAGGAGGCTCAGGGGGGATCTCATCAGTGCCTACAACCCCCTGGAAGGTGGCTGTGGTCAGGTGGGGTCAGGCTCTTCTTCCAGGGAACAGGGACAGGACAGGAGGACACAGCTGTGCCAGTGGAAATTTAGGTTGGACATCAGGAAAAAAACTCTTCAGGGAGTGATTGGGCCCAGGGAGCTGGTGGAGCCAGCATCCCTGGAGGTGTTGTAAAAAGCCTGGATGTGGCACCCAGTGCCATGGTTTGGTTGATGAGGAGCTGTGAGGTCACAGGTTGGACTCGATGATCTCAAAGGTCTTTCCCAGCCTGGTTCATTGTGTGGTTCTGTGGCTCAGCAGAGCTTCCATGGCAGGTGTGTGTCCTCCTGGCCATGCTCAGTTCCTGATGCTCCCTTCCCCAGCTCAGGAGCCCCAAAATCTCTGTGCCACAGCCACACTCTGTGCTCAGGGAAGCCAACCAGTGCAGCTGTGGAGCTCGTGCCAAGTGAGCATCACTTGCAGAAGTTTGGGAGCAGCTTTTGCTGTGGCTCAGAGCACACCAAATTCACTTGAGCAAACACTCAGGGGCTTCCCTGGAGCCAGGCCCAAAGGGGATCCTCTTACATGAATAACAGCAATGTGCAGTAAAAATAGTTAATGTTAACCATGCTCTGAAAGGGGTATCAGGCTGCCTGCTTCAGGGCTAAGCAATCTGGCCCTAAGAGGCCAGATTTAAATATAACTTGCTGGAAAATGAGTGCAGATCTGCTACTGGATCAGGTGGTGGGAGCTCTGAGACATAATATTCCCCTGGAATCATGAATTTGGCATTTTTCAGGCTTGTGCAGATGGGCTGGAGCTGATTTCTAAGTAGCAGTTGTTTACTTGTAAAAATGCCACATAACTGAATGACAACTTTCTTACAAGAGATGTTTTAGAGCAGAGAGCTCAAAAGAAAGGCAAAACCAATACCACTTTTGGGAAACGTGCAGGCATTTACATTCTCTGTTCCTGCTGTTTGAGGTATGAATTTCTCCTCTTATAAAGCAATCCATTAAAATCTAATTTGGGTGCTCATGGAGTAGGGAAGAAAGATGGGCAAGGAAATGCAGACATGACAACACATCTTGGTTTTTCCAGCTGTCCAGGATGTGCCCTCCTACCACAGAGTGGCCACAACAAGCAGCTATTGCATCTACTGGGGTAGCAGCTGTGGGCTGGAGGGGAAAGAAAAAAACCTATGGGAGAAACTCACCTGTTCTTTTCAGGTAGCTGAAAGCTCTTGTTATGGACCAGAGAAGCCTTTGGACACTTTTTTTTCCATGAAGACGAGTTTGTTTCCATTATAACCCACAGTACTTCTAGGTGTAGGGCTTGCTGGTAATGTGCAGGTCCACATTTTTTTTATTATTAGTTTATTATTCCTTTAATAAAGGCAAATGAACACAAGGAATGCAACTGTTTAATCTTCAGCTTGTATAACCTGCAAAGAGTGAAATGGAAAAATGCTCAGCTGATATTCCAGACATCCAACAATGGATTTTCTCCACGTGGATCTGCTGCACACACCCAGCCCTGATATGCTTCCAAGAATCCCTGTCTGAGTCCTGGAAAAAAAAAAAAACAACCCCAAACAACCATTCAGTGTCAGGAGAGGCCAATTGAAGACCCAGGACATGCAGCCTGTGCTGTGCACAGCTCCAGGCTGTGAATAATTTCCTCCACTCCTGTGTCCATCTCTCCCCATCTGGGTTTGGGCCTGTCCAGCTCTGATCCCTTCACTTCCTGAGCCATGCAGGCTTCCAGAGCTGCCCTGGCTGTGCTGCTGTGGCTGGACAGGAGTCCTTGGGGGCCTGCCAGCAGAAGCATCCTTGGGTTTGGGAGAAGTTGGCTGTCCTGGCTGGATCCCTTGTGGCAGGGTTGGTGGAAGGTCTCAGAAGGACATCATGCACAACCCTGTTTGGGAGAAGAGAAACCTCTTCCTCCAGTGCTGGGTTTGTCCCAAAATGACCCCTCCAGCTGTGTTAGAATCTCCCTGACCCTGGCACACCTCTGCCTGCAGCTCCTGGATCCACGGGATGGACACAGCTCTGGATGCAGAGATTGGTGGGATGGAGAGAGGTGGGACAAGGTGGTGAATCCCCCAGCTAGGGCTGGAAATGGAGCTGTCCCCAGCCCTTCCATGGCTGTAAATGTTCTTGCTGTTGGAATACAGACTGCAAGGGACTCGGGCTGGGATTTATCTGCTTCCTTCCAAGTCCTTTCCTCTGCTCACACCCTGGAGAGCTGTGAGGGCAGTACATGCACACATCCTGCAGACCCAAAAATACTCTGGCTGATGCCTGGAGGAAGAACTGTTTTTTACAATTGATCAGCTGCCAGAAATCCTCTTCAGCTTCTCTGGCCTCTCCCTCTGTTGTCCAACATAGTAGAGGTGTTTTGGAGCATCTGGGTATTCATTAGATATGGACAATCAGACCTTTGAGAACTGAGGTATCTCAGGACCTCTTCTTGGTTGAGAAGAAAATGTTTGCACAAGAGAGAGTGAAAGCAACAAGTAAAAAGGTGAAATCACAGCCTTTGGGGAAATTTGTCATTAATATCTTTGAGCTGCCTGGCAGTAATTCACAAAGTGGCAAAACCACAGGGGTGGTAGCTCTGCTGTGTTAAGGGTGAAAAATGGGGGGAAAAAGAAGTGCACTCATTTCTTCAAACTCTTGGGTGATGTGTGGAGCAGGAGATGCCCTCACCCACCTGGCAGGACCTGCCCTGCTGGGCTTATCACCATGAGCAGCCACAGCACCACCAGTACCCGGGGCCAAGAGTGATTTTGGCTTGGCCAAAACAAATGGCAGCTTCCCCTCTCTTTGCCAGTTTTAAAACACAAGTTGTCATGCAAAGGAAATGTGTGCACCATGATGATGAATGGTTGTGAAATACCATTTGCCAGAAGTATTTCTGGATTCTGCAATTTAGCTGCAAATTACAGAGCACCGAGCGCAGCCGTACAGGGAGGATAAAACCAACCTTCCCCTGCTGTGCTGGGAGGGTATTTATGACAACACCACTCTTTCCCTTCTCCCACCACACTCCACAAAGATGTTTTTAGCTCTGAGGCATTTTCAGGAGGCAATATTCAGGCTCCAGCAGCATGGCTGGGTCCTTGCAGGGATGAGCTGTGGCAGAGGAGCTGTGACAGCTCACATCTGCCAGCAGTCTGGCCCCACACCCCTCCTGAGCTATTTCAAGATGAGCAAAACGGAGCAGTTGGAAATTGTGGGTTTGTTCAGCAGCCTTGGCTATCGTGCTGGATGGTGCTGAAGTAGGCATAGCAACAGGAAAGGAATGTTCCCTGTAAAAAGATAACCGTGCTTTGCCGAGGACATGGAACAGTGAAGTTTGTTAAAGCAATCAGTATGTGTCATAATGTTTATTTAACTGAGAGCAGGGACTATGGAAAAGCTTTGCAGCTGTGGAGAAGCCCAAGAGTGCTGAGAGGGATGGGGAGCATAGATTTAGTAGCTGTCTTCCCTTGGAAAAAAAAAAAAAAAAAAAGAAAACAAGTTGTGCTATCAGGCAATCGATGGGGCAGATGTGGGGGAGCACACAAGGTAGCTCCTGACTGCTGGCTCTTCTGTGAGGTTAGAGTTTTATTATCTGAAGTTCACTTTCAGGTTAACAACTTGGAGGATGTGGTTGTAACTCTAAAGGGAACGAATTTTAATTCTTTTCTAAACATAAGCTATTTCTGTTTGAGGCAGATAACCTTCTTGGCTGTGCTCTTTGCCAGTGGTGGATAGAAAGATTGGAGCAGCAGAGTGATGCTTGAATTCCTCCAGAAAATAAAAGGGGAGAATTTGACACCACAGAGTCAATGTGGGGCCCAATTCTGTTTTAGCCCATTTCCTGGGGTGCTCTTGTGGAGAGCAGCTCTGCTGTGAGTCCTGCAGAAGGCCAGAGCAGGGGAGAAACAGGACACTTGGAAATTGGTACAGGAGCAAATGAAATCAAATACTGGGCCACTGCTCTGGCAGTGGGATCTGTTAAGCTGCAGAGCAGTGCCAGGGATTTGGCAAACTCACTGGACTTGCTGCAAGAGGTAGACTTCTTTTGCTCCACCCCACTCAAAAGAGAAGCAAAAAAAAAAAAAAAAAAAAAAAAAAAAAACCCNAAAAAAAAACCCGCTCCTTTTTTTCTAACAAAAGTTAGAATTGCTTTCAGTCAAAATTGGAAATTACCTGTGTTAGGGAGTTTTGTTTTTCTTTACAAAAATTCAAACCTGTTGTAGGAAACACAAGCCTTCACTCTGAAAACTGAATTTTAATTGAAGGCAGCATTTTCTGTCAATGAGGGGAAAATATTGCCCCAGTTGTTCTCAGGCCAGCTAAGCCTTACTGAGCTGAATTACCTGCACTATGCTGAGCAGAAATAAACCTGCACTGGCTGCCCAGGCAGGAGCCACCCTCTTCCCACCCAGCTCTCCACATCAGTGTATGAATGGAGCCTTGCAGAGATCCCAGCCCAGAGGCAGGACAGTGGCTGCTTCCAAACCTTCTCTCCTCCTTCCTCAAAACTCACAGCCCCTGTGAGAGCCAGCACTGCCTTCACTGAGGAGCTGACATGGATGGGTTTCCTCCAGGGATCTGCTGGAGCAGCTCTGGAACATTCATTGCTTTCCTCCTTCTCCTCTCTGCTGGCTCAACAACTATCTCTGTAAAAAAACTCCAGGCTTCCCAAATCACCCAGCAGAAAAAAAAACAAAAAAACCAACCAAAAAAAAACATAACATCCATTTCAGAGCCCAAATTGCCCATAATTTACATGCCTCTCCTCACTTTGAAAGGCAAGCTGGCTGATGATAACATCGGGAGTGACAGAAGTGGTATCTGTTGCTAATTACAAGCTGACATTGTGGTCAAGCAGAGCCATGGGCCCCATCAAAAGCTTATTCAAAGTTGCCTTTTTCCCACTTCAAACACGGGCTGGACACAATGCCCTGCATTTTCCACCTTAGGAAAGGGCAAGCCCTCTGAATTGGCCTGGCAGCTGCTTCTTCAGGAGAAAAACTGCTCAGAGAAGGAGTAAAGCTTACAACAACCATCTGATCCTCTAATGGTGGAATTTATTCACCTTTCATGGAGAAGAACAGTGACCATTCTGATGTCTAAAACACCTTCCCCTCACAGGTCCTTTGCAGGTGTCCTAAGGGCTCACTTGGAAATGTTTTTTTCTGCCCTGCTTGGTGATGCCAGGCTTGGGCTGCTCCTGCAGCAGTGCAGAGATGCAACACCTTGGCAAGGTGAGAGGTGCAAACTGCAAAACCCAGCGACCCCTGACCCAGGGGAGAGGAGCTGCCTCTCTGCAGGCATCTGGGAGATGAGAAAAACTCAGCTCAGCTCTGGTTTTGACCAAGGCTGGGCCTTGGTTAGCCTGTTTTTAGAATGGGGGGGATGCCACACAGCAAAAGGAAATGTCAGTCCCTTTCCTCCAGGCTCTTGTGGAGCCTCTGCCTCAGGATGCTTTGAGCAGTGTGGTGCATTTCACAGGCTGGGAAATGTGGGGCTGCTGGATGGGTCCCTTCCAGTCCAGGTGATTTGAATGGCTCTGCTTTATGTCCTGAAATGAATCTCTGGCTGTGGTTTATCCTTTCCCTGCCCTAACCCCCATCCAGCTTGTCAGGCTGGGAATTTTGCACTGTGAACATCTCTCTGCTGGATGTTTGAGAGAGCTGAAATGTCAGATTGACCTTTTGAGGTTTTTCTTTTCTCAAGGAAGAAGGTTTCTATACAATTCATGCCATGAATCAATCCAAAGGGATGCACTTTTCTGCACCAGTTAAATAAAAGATCATTAAACCTAACAAATGTTTCCCAGCCTGCCTGCACTTTCACAGAGTGTTCAGCTATAAATATGACCTGTGCTTATAACAACATAAACAACATGCTCCTCAAAAGCAGGACAGACTATATACCTCTTCTTTTTATTTTTAAGCTGCCCAAGAAATATATACACACATTCCTAATATGCTTACTTAAGCAGGAAGCAGACGAATAGTTTAAGATAATGTTTCAGCCTATTGTGAGTTATATGTGCCCCAAAGATTGTTTCCTTTATGTAGCAATTTTTCAAACACAGAGAGAAAAAGCTGAAAAATCTTGTCAATTCCTTAACTCTGGGCAAGATTTGCAGGAATTTCCACTTCGTTTCCCTCTCAAAGGGATATTTGAGACCACTGATAAGGGGAAAAGGAGATTAAATAGTCCTAATTCTTTTCATGTACTATGGAGACTAATTCCTCTTGCTCTCACCACCATGTCCAGCAGACTGGCTAGCTGCTGATTTCCCCTGCTTGTGGGGAGATCTGAGGGGTGATAGGAATTTGAGGGCCTGGAGAAGGAAGGGAGGGATCAGTTTAAAGAAGGAAGATGCTTAATTAGTATGCAAAGTTTATTCTGGATTTGATAACACCATAAGCTTCTGCTGGGCTATTTTCCCCTCCTCTGCTGAAATATCTTTTGGCTGACATCACCAGCAGAGTGGGACACCAGAGTGGGTTTAAAATGCTGCAGAACTTGAGTGCTGGCAGCTGATGCAGCCTCGTCTCTGGCAGGGTGATCAGTGGTCTGCAGGCATAGGGAACCCTCCTGTGGCACATGGAGATGGGCTGGTTGAGGCTTCTGTACCTTTGGAGACCTCCCCAGACTGGAAAAATGACCTGTCCTGTTCAAGTCATCAAAGGACAGGGGACAGGGGCTGTCCCATACATGCTTGTCCCTGGCCAGGGGGATCAGTCTCCACTGGCACATCCTTCCCATGGTCCAGAGAAATCCTCCTCCCGTGCCTCCTGAGTGCTCTCCTGTGTTCTGTGCTTCCCAGGGCTGGAGAAATCCCCCCATGGGTTTCTGAGGGTGCTGCTGCACCCCAGCCCTGGGCACAGGTCCTTCCCCTGCCCCTGCCTGCTGCAAGGACTTCATGCCAAGAACTGCAAAATGAAAACCAGCCAACACTGGAGCCAAATTCTGCCCTTGGCCACGCTTGAGCACCCCTGTTGAATTTTATTTTTGTCTCCAGGTCAGGCAGGACAATTATTTAGCCTTTTGTGCACTGTGAGTGCTGCCCTGGAGGGTCAGGGAGCCCCCTGAGCTGGATGGGTGCTGGGAGCAGGGGGAAGAAAGACAAACTGTTTGACTTGTGAGATGCTTAGATGGGCTACAAATAGCTTGGCTGGTGTGTATTCTTCCCTCTCATCACCACTGCATGTCTGGCCTGGTGCCATGGGAACCCTGAGGGACAATGGTCTGCACCCATGGCAACGCTCCTCGGGTGTCATCCACCCTCAGCCCCTGGTGCTGTGCTGCTGTGGTGGCTGGAGACCACAGTGAAGGCACAGGGGAGAAGCTTGGGACTCCTGGTGTCAGGATTAAATGAAAGCTGAGTGAAGAATGAGGATCTGAGGGTGGTTTCCACCTGGGATCCTGTCCTGAGTCAATGGGGACACTCAAAGCCTGAGGAGCAGCTTTGTGGGGTGTCCTAAATCTGACAGACAGCTCTGTGATAGGCAGATAAAAGACCAGGATATATCAGGATATAATTGCAATAGAGCTGGAGGCCAAATAAAATGGTGGTTGTTGGTCAAAAGTGGAAAGAAAAATGCAGCCTGAAACAAGGCACATGTGAGCAAACAGACAGGAGGAGCTCTGATCCTCCAGCTGAGAGGGAAAAGGGGCTGATGGCCATCTCTGCCCCCTTCCAGGACCTGGGGTTAGGGGGGTCCTGGAGGCAGGACCATGCAACCTACAGCTCACCCCTTGGGAGTGGGGTGTGCCTTGGGGTCTGCCTCCAGCAGCCTGCTGCTGCTGCTGAGGAGAGGATGATGATGATGATGATGATGATGATGATGATGATGATGATGATGATGATGAGATGCCTGCTCAGACCTGTCTCTGTAAGGGAAAGAGAGGCTTTGGGAAAGTGCTGCAGTGCCCAGCATGGTCCATGGGATGCAGATGCCACGACTGAGGTTGGTGGGGTCAGTGATGCTCCAAAGGACTGCAGATCTTGTTTGCCCAGCTCTGTGGATGGAGATCTTTTAGGCTGCTGCTCTTTCACCTTCCTTAGGACGTGCTGATCCCTCAGTGTTGGGACATCTGAGGTGTGGGGACATCTGAACCCGCTCTGAAGTACTTCATGAAGTGCCCCAGGCTTGTCCTCCCATCCAAACACCACCTCAAGCTAGAAAACAGCTTTCTCTGTGTCCCTGGCACTCCACCACTCTGGATGCAAAGTCAGGCAGCAGCATTTCTCAGCCCTTTGATGTGGTGTAAACACAGCAGAGCTCAGCTGGAGTCTCAGCAGGTTTGGCACATGCACTGTCCCCAGACCAGGAGGGTCTGCTGGGAGCTGCAGGGGATGTGGGACATGTCCTGCTCCCCATTTCCTTGGCTCTGACCCTGCTGAGGAGCTGACACAGGGAGCAGCAACTGCACAGCCACTCTCATTAGGGCTGTTTGCTTTCACAGTGAACTGTGTGTCACACAGAAAACTGATACTGCAGAGGGAAAACAGTGTCCTGTCTTTCCCCACCCCCTCACGAAGGGACAGCTTGTATTTACTTGGAAAGAGATATGGGTGATTTGGTGAAATAATAAATGAGTCGTTAAAGAAGCAAAAAATTCCCAAGTAGGGAGAAAAAAGTAGAGGTTTTACTCTTTTCATGGCATTTTGTTTTCAGTAAGCACAAATATGAGCCCAGCAGTAAAGGACTTGACAGAGAGAGGAGGTGGCACAGGCAGCACAGAGCCTGGCCATGCTGCTGTGAGGAAAAGTGACCCACACTGGGTAACAACTCAGCTGTAATCCCATGGAATTGCCAGTGAGTGGACAGAAAAACCTTGAGATGTGGTTGGGATAAGCATCCAAATTTCCTGATTCTTTACAGGGACATCAGAGCTGGTAAAAAAGAAGTTTAATAAGGAATGGGCCACCTCTGAAGGTTTCTGATGCCTCTTGCTACTCCTCTGACTGCTGCTAGGAAGGGCAGTGACTGGAAAGCACTGGCAGCTCTGTTTGCATTTCATTCTTCACTTATAAATGCACTCCACAGAGCTTTGTTTGGGATCCTCCTATATTCAGGCCAAATTTTGTACAACAAAGGTACGAGGACAGATTGAAATTGAGATAAACACAGGAGTGACCTACAGCAAGCTGAAATGACTTTGCTGGGCTGCACTTTTCCTAAAGGATAGGTGTGTCCAGCAGCCTGGCACAGTGAGACAGGGCAGTGTGTGTGTCTTTACACATCTATGTCTTATTTTTTTTGCATTCATATTATTCCAGTGCTTGTCTTGTGCCAATGTCCTTTGGGTTAAGCACGCTGTGTCTGCAGTCAGCAACAAAGCTCCACGGGAGCTCCAAGCCCTCTGTCCTTGTTTTGGTTTAGTCTAATCCTCTATAAAAGGCTATTTGGGTTGAATTTCCCTCTCCATGCCCCACCTCTCCTCCCCTCTGCTGCTTCTGTCTGCTGTGCTCAGAGGTGCCGCCAGCGCTATCTCGGGAAGGAGCTGGAGTCAGGGCTCTGCTGAATTATCTCCTGTTTGTTCAGTGTGAAAGCACTGCACTGCTTCCAGCTGTATTGTTGTTCTTGGCTTGGAAGCCTCTGCTGTTCTCTAATTTGAACCCCAGCCCTGGTTCCCTGATGAGTGGAGTGCTGTGCCCAGCCCCATGGGGACCTCGCTCCTGGCCAGAGGGATGCAGAGGGGGTTGCATGGAATCCTTTGGTTTGCAATCCTTTGCAGAGTGGGTTGCATGTAATCCTTTGATTTCATTGGGGTTTCCAGTCAAGGCAGTGATGGATCCAGGCATGTAGAACCAATCTTTATGCACTGGGGTGTCATCCCTGGTTAAAAACGAAACTGCAACAAAGGTATCGCTGATTGAATGGGAAATAAAAAGGTATTTTAGGTCTTAGTCTTTAATGGCACAGGGGTGGGGGTGGAATTTATGTAGCATTTTATATAAATCACCATTTGGCTTCTGAAGCCAGTGCTTGTGAGCAGCCACTGCTCCCACAGCTACGCTGATGTCACTGGTGTTGCATATACAAGGACACAAGCAAAAGTTCATGATGAATTCCACACCAGGACACAGCCAGAGCAGCTCCTGCCAACCAGAGGATGAGGTCATTGCAGGAATTCTTTACATTCTGCCTTCTGCACAGGGTGCCCGAGCAACGGGAGTAAAACCAGAACAATAACCAACACATGGGAAGCTCTAAATGGAGCTGGGGCGGTTTTCACTCCCCCTGGTCTGCTCCCCAGGAGAAAATGGAGAGAATAAACTGTTAAATTAGGCCCTGTCTTGGTGGAGACTACATAAACCCTGCAGAAAGCTCTGTTGCTCATTAGGAGTGCGTGCTCAGGGGGCTGCAGGGGCTCTGGCCTCAGCCCATCCACACTCCCAGTGGTATCCACACTGCAGGCTGTGTGATGGAGGGGCTTGTGAACTGCTTTGAAGCTCTGCCATCCGTGCTGTGGCTTATTAGCCATAAATAAAAGTAATTCTGTGAGTTCTGAAACTCCTAGAGCTCAGTTTACCCTTGATTGGTGTCTAGTGGCTCGTTCAAGTTTTATTAATTGTATTAAAGCTACAGCATGAGCTCTGTTGTCCTTAGAAGTCAGAAAATCCAGACTAATAAGAAATGTTGCTGGAGTAGGTTCCTCAGGGTGTGACAATCCTGACCAGAGGTTTTCCCTCCCCAAGGTGGGGGGCCTAAGCCCTTTCCCTGCCCCAAGGGGTTTTCCCTGGTGTGCAAAGGATTGATTTTTATGCTACTGCCTTTCTGTCACTGGGGAGCTCTCTTTCCTTCTACCCACTTACTTTCTTTTGCCAAAAGTGAAGTAAGTTAATATCCCAGACCTGCAGGCCTTGTTGGACGTGGATGATAGGCCCAGCACTGGATAGGATGGAGTGAGTGTGCAGTGTGACTCCATAAATCTTGTTTCATTTGGAAAGTGGGATAAAAGACCTCAGTAATGAATTTGAAACCTTGTGATTAATGAAGAGGGCCAGAGAGCCCTCACTTTGCTCACGGCTGTTCTGTGGGTGAAAGCTGTATGTATTTGACAATTTTACTATTTGCCGCTGTTTATTCTTTTATTTCTAGTGCAGGAGGATTCATAGCTCTTTCCATAGATTTTGGAACCAAAAGAGGCTTTAAATCACCCAGGCTGTGACCTCCTGTATAGCACAGGCCAGAGAATTCCAGCCCTTATTGAACCCAATAACTTGCATTTGACAAAAGCACATCTTCCAAAAACCCATCCAGCTTTGATTTAAAGGCAAGACATGGTAGCAGCTTTGGGAATTGCCTAGAAAAATAAGGCTTCTGCAGCTGCCTTGGTGTTTAATGTTATTCTCAGGAGAGGAGGGGAGTGGGGAGAATAACAACCCTTGCTTGTTTTGATGCCTTGGCAGCTCTAGTTTATGACCTCGTGGTGCTGGTATTATTCTTCAGCTTTTAGCAGTGTTTCCCTGACCAGCCTTTGCTCTGGGTCTTTGTTATTCTGGGCACTGACTTGTTTTGAGGGATGCCAGGAAGGTAAGAGCCTGGTGGGTCTGGATATGTTCAGTGAAGGTCTGACTTTTCTTTTAGTCCAGAATGGGCACTGGAAGAGCTGTGTGAAAACCTCCCTGGGACACTCAAACCTACAGAAAGTCCACAGTTCCTCTTGTTCTCCAGGAAAAATGAAGGCATTGTCCTGCTCCCTGTCCTTGCAGGACTCTTATCTGCTTGGATCTGAGCTGGGGCCATGACTTCTTTTAGGGAGGTTCCTCCAACAGCTCCCAGATAAAAAAATTACCTCAGTTCCTCCAATCAGGCTGGTTTTGAAGCACTGACAACAGGGTAATAACTGCATATTCCTATTCTTCCACCCAGCCAAATCCTGAGCTGGGCTTTCTTCCTTCCTTGTCCAAATGTTTGAATAAGTGATGCCAAGTTTTCTTTTTTTTTCCCCCCCTTTTTTTTTTTGTTTTTCACTCAATAATATTGCCTTGATTCATGTAGATGTTAAATAAACATGTAAAATAAACGGACTGGAGCGGGACTGGATGTAAAGCTGAATTCCCATGGTCCTTGGCTTCAGGGATCTGCTCTCCTGACCTTTATGGCAGGGCAGGATGCCTTTGGTGCTCTGTGCATTTCAGATGGTCAGGCTGCTCTCTCTTTCCTTCTTCTGTGGTTTTATTGGGAAGGGGTTCATGTCAAGCAAGGCCAAAAAAGGATTCCAGGGATCAGATAGGTCCTGAAGCCAAATGGTCCCATGTCATTTATATTTTGGACCTTTGATTTCCAACACTGGAGGCAAAAAATGCCTTTTACAACATCCCTCTTTTGTCACCCCTGCAGTCACCCCTTTGCCCCTGTTCTTTGTCCCTTTTGAAATGAGTCTTTGTCACTTGTCACAGCTCTCTTATGATCCAGCATTTCCACATTTCCCTTTGCTCTCTTCTCTCTTAAAACCAAGGAACCCAGGGAACAGTAACATTTGGGGAAGTGCAGCTGATAAATAGACAGGAGCTTGGAACAACCTCTCTCACCTCTACCCCAGACCTGCCATGGTGGCCCTGGGCAGGTTCTCCCATCTTGGTTTGGCACATTCATTTTTGTCCACTGATCTGTGGTCATGATCTCTGTGATTCCTTCTCTGTGTGCTGGACTTTGCTTTCCAAGTGGGACATTTCATATTCAAATATGTGGTTTTATTTCCTTTTCACATTTTTTGGCACCGCTCCTTTCTTCTCTCTGAACTAATAAACAAACCCTGCAAAGATTAAAGGGCCTGAGCTGACAGTGGAATAAGGAGCTGCATCACTTTTCCATGCAGGCCTGCTGCTCACTCCTCCATCCTTTACCTCTGCCTGCCCTCAGCTGGGGTTTCATGGAGTGCTCCTCTCTTTCCTCTTTGGAGAAACATTCGTGTCTCCATGTGCTTCCCAAAGCCCCAGGCTGTGAGGGTGCTTTGAAAATAAATCATTCTATCACCCAATTGCTGTAGTGTTTAATTACCCCCCGCTTGATGGAGATGTCTGGAAACACAAACAGAAGGGATTCCAGCAGCTCTGCCGGTGTCTGGCTGTTGGAAACACGTTGTGTGCTTCATCCTCAGTGCTTTGCCATCCTTCCAACATCTGCTTCTCTCACTTCCAGCACAGGATTGCTCTCTGCATGCTCAGTCTGGCTCTGTTAAGCACCTCTAACCCAGGAAGGTGACAAAGCAGAAGGTGACAGTGTGCACTTGCTGATCACTGCACTGCTGAAGAGGGACAGGATTACAAACCACGCTGTCCCCTCCAGGCCTAAGGGAGTTTCGAACCCTCAGCTATTTATCTCTTCACACACTTGACTTATATTAATATATTTTATGCATGGTTAATGGGTTGCATGATACCTGAGTCTCTTCACCCCTCACCTGTGCTGTGCAAGTGTTGTGCTCTCCTGCAGCTGGCTGTGCTTCAGGGGATGGGCAGGAGCAGGCATGCTTCATTTCATGACCTCACACAAACCAATTACCCCATTTACAAGCAGCATTATGCTGTGCTGAGTCAAAAGCCAGTTTTACAGCATTTTAACACCAGGAGTTAATGTTTCTTTTCTTTCCCTTTTAAGAAAGGAGCTGTCATTCATCCTTTCCCTTCTTTAAGCCTGATAGATAAATCTGTTTTGACTTTTCTGGTGTGCCTTGGTGAACTCCCCTGCAGGTTTAGGCTGGTATATAATGAGAGAATTGGGGTTGCCTTTCTTTCCCATAAGTTTAGTAACGATGTGTGTGGGGGTTTTTTTCTTTCTCTATTGTTTTTTCCCAATTTCAATGAAACTCATGGGCCTGCAATGGTTATTGCATCTCTTACATTTGTGCTGATCCAGGAGCACTGAACTCTGAAGCACCTTTCCAAGTCCCACATAGTATATTTAATTCTGTTTTCCTGAGACATTTGAGAGTTCAGAGGATTATCCAGAGTTTATCCAAACTCATTAGAAGCCCTTGGTCCAGACTGAAATCTGGAAACTTCACAAAATTAGAAGCAAACTTTTCTGAGGTTTCCACTGCTCCTTGGTTCTGCCAGGACGGAGCATGAAGAGATCAGATTCTCTTGCAGCATTCTGGCTTCAGGTACCTGCCAAAGCCAACAAAATGCTGAAATAAAGCCTGACAAAAAAAGGATGTTAGCTTGATGTTTTCTAATCTCAGTAGAGGGCTGGCTTGAGTCTGGCTGGTTCAGCTTTGGGCTGGTGGCTTCCTCTGCTGAATCCAAAACCAGGAACTTAACCCTGGTCGTTGTGTGTCTGCTGCGAGCAGTGGCAGGAGCTGTGCTGAGGACTTTCTTCTCCTCCTGTGAGGGAGGAGCAGGAGACAACTTTCTCCAGTTCATAAGGTCAGACCCAAACCTGGTGTTTGTTCTGTTTGGGTGCTTCTGCTTCCACCCTTCCATCAGGAGGGAAGTGGGGCAGGGCTCCTCTTCCAGAGAGCCAACACAACCACTGCAAGGGTGTGTGCTGCAAGAGGAGCCCAGCCCCAGTGGATGGAGGACTCCTGGAAAGCCCCAGCTGTTTCTGCAGCCTGAGGAATGTGTGCTGATGGGCCCTTGATCAAATGATTGTCCTTTGGCCAGGGGCTGCCATTCCAGCTCCTCCATTCCCCACGGTCTTGGTGCGGCGGTGGCGGAGGTTGGAGGAGGAAGGAAAGGGATGCAGCAGCAAATCTCCTGGGATGTGTGGCAGGCCAAGGAAAACTCAGCTTTTTTTTCCATGTGTGATATTAAAGGTGGATCATTAACCCATTGGCCCTTAGCTGGCAGCTGTGGAGCTGTCAATTCCTTCCCTGCTCTGCCAGATGAGAGCTCCATGTGGAATGAGCCTGCGTGGATGAGAGGATTCCTCTGCTGGAGGTGGGGACTGGGCTCTCATCTTGGCCAACTGGGAAGTTATTTTTGTCTCTGTCCTAAAGTTTGATTTTCTTTTCCATTTGATGGTGGGAGGGTTTGTGTTTATGCAGCTATTCTCATTTCATTGCAGTTTGGGTGATGGCCAGTTGTTCCCAATTGGGAGCAAACTGAATTTTTCTAAGCAAACGGAAGAAGGACCATCAGCTTGGACCTGACATCTTCTACAGTGCTCTCTGTTTTCCTCTTGCTCTCCATCTGGAGATTCCAAAAGTCTTTTCCCACCTACACAAGCTGTGTCTGAGGGAAGCTCAAAAAGGAGAATTGATAAAAAGTTGAAGTTTTTCCAGATGCAAGGCTTAGTGCCCACACAGTGAAGAAGACAACCACACTCCCCAGTGTGGAATGGCATGGTGGTAAGGGGCTTCTACCAAAAAGAAGGGAAAGCACCTATTAAAGCCAGTGGGAAATTTCATGGGGTATGGGATTGCTGAGTTTGGCCCCATAAATATTCATACTGCTGGCTTTGTGGTTTAACCCATTGGTCCTCTTAAAAAATGAGAACTTTTTAAAACAAGAGCTCCCTCTGTCCCTGCTCTGTTTGGTCTCTGCAGCTCCAGGGAATAACTCTTGGCTTGTCTGAGCCTTCCTCCCCACTGTGGCATGGCACAACTCCCCTGTCAGCAGCACACTGCTCTCATTGACTTTTATTATTCCATGGGCTAAATTACTGTGTGCTTTGATCTCCTGTTGGACTTGCTGCTTGGAAATGGGGGGGAAAGGTGGACTTTGAATTTTTTTTTTCACAATAGCAGAAAGGCCAGGCTACTGAAAGGGATATAATGCCAGGGAGGGACTGTGTGGTTTTGGCAGTCTTTTGGTGGAGAAAATGCAATAGATATGTAAGTCTCAAGGAGGGATTAACTCCAAGATTTTATCTGACCCCATGTCAGTGGCACACATCCCTGTGAGCTGGGTGCCATGGTGCTGACATGGGTGCTCTCAGTGCTGAGCAGAGGAGACAAAGAAGATTTGGAAAGAGTCAAGGCTGTTCATGGGTGGTAGGGGTTGGGCACCACTGTCACAGAATCCCAGAAGGGTTTGGGTTGGAAGGGACCTTAAAGATCACCTTGTTCCACACCTTACCATGGGCAGGGACACCTCCCACTATCCCAGATTGCTCTGAGCCCTGTCCAGCCTGGCTTTGGACACTTCCAGGGATCCAGGGGCAGCCACAGCTGCTCTGGGCACCCTTGTAGGCACTCCAGGCCCTTGTGAGTCTCTCTCCATCTTTCCTGTAAGCTCTCTTCAGATGCTGGAAGGTTGTAATTTGGTCACCCCAAAGCCTCCTCTAGGCTGCACAATCCCAACTCTCCCAGCCTTTCCTCCCAGCAGAGCTGCTCCATCCCTGGTGCCTCCTCTGGACTCTGCAGCAGCTCCAGGTCCTTGCTGTGCTGGGGCAGCTCTGCAGGTGGGTTCTCACCTGAGCACAGGGACAGAGGGGCAGAACCCCCAGGGTGAGATTCACCCTGCCCTTAGACTGAAACTGGGATGTGCTGAGTTTCCAGTGGGGATATTCTGGCAGAAGGTCTGGCTTTGCCCTGGCACAAGGTCTGGCTTTGCCCTGGCAGATCCTTTTGAGCTCTGTCTTGTTTTTCTCCCACCCCTACACCTGTATAGAGTGGCTGCCCACAGTTTCTGCTTCTTGAGGTTCCCAACAGGCAGGTGCCACCCCTTCCCTGTGCCATGCCTGGTGGCACTGGGGGTGGCACAGCTGCTGTGGCTGTTGTGCCAGTGCAAGAATGTAGTTGGGAAAGGCTTAACTGAGGTGACCCTTGGCAAAAGCAATGCTGGGGATGGATACTGCTGTCTCCAGCACAGGAACCATCTCTAAGCCTGGGAGCCATTCCCTTGGCCACCTGAGAGGGTTTTTCACTGGAGGGACTGGCCAGGGGAGGATTGGTGCAGGAGGAGGGTTGGGAAAAGCCCCTCACTTCCACACTTCCCTGGTGTTCAGGGTGTGACATCCATTCTGCCCTTGGGTGTTAACTCCAGTGAAACAAGTGAGCTGCTGAGGTTGTGTAAAGCTGACAGTGCTTTTGGGGGGAGTTGTCTGAGCATGTGAAAGGAGGTGGTGTGTGTATGAATAATGAGCTCTGCTCTTGGGACTGGTGAAATTTGCACGTGGTGCACATTGCCAAGGGCTCTGCCAGGAGAGCTCCCCAAATAAATGCAGTCCTTGCACTGCTGCTGCCCTTCCAAAGCTCTCAGGATGGAGGGCAGTGCAGCTGGGGGGAGCTCAGGAGGTTGGAAAAGTTGCCCTGGGATTGGCCAAGAGCTGTAAGGTGTCTTGGAGAAAGGAGAGCAAGGATAGACCCCAAAGGAGGTGTTTCTATGACCACAGCAACTTCCTCTGACCCCTGCCTGCTCATCAGCAGGCTGGGATGGTTTGAGCCAGTGAAAACCCCTCCAGTGCTGCACGTGATGTTAATGACCCCTCCAGAGGCTCAGCACCACTCAACACCCTTTAAAGCTCCTGGCATCAGTACAGGAACAGAAAACCTTGAAGAAAGCTTGTGCATTATCACATTTTAGAGCAGCTCCTCAAAAGCTGGGGTCCTAAAAGCAGTTAAGCCTTCCCAGGCTGCTCCAAAGGAGACATTTTTAAGCCCCAAGGAAATGAAAGGGTGAGCACAGTGAGGTGTCCCTCAGCAAACCTGTGGTGTCCTGATGCTGCTCTTTTGGAGGAGTGCACGTGCTGTTCTTATTTCAGAGATCAGCCATGTCAAGCTTAGCCTGACAGAGAATTGTAGTCACATAAAAGGAGATGGCAGCTCTTACATGATTTGGGTTCCCTTACTTTAGGTTGAATTCACAGACTATGACTAAACCCCATGACAGAACTCCATGAAGTGTTTTGAGAACAAACCAGTTCAAGAGCAGAAGCTAAAACAATCTCTGGACTGTGCAGGTGCTGTTTGCAGACCTGATCCCTGGAAGAACTAAATTTTCTTTATAAAACCTGGATTTGTGCACCAGGCAAATGCATCATCCTGCTCATTCTGCAGCCCTGCAAGCAGGACCTGGGGCCATCCTCACCAGAGCTGGCTCCATGCAAAGTTCCACCTCACCAGCAAGGAGAGATCCTGCATGTAGAGACATGAGTGGCTGGATGAGATCACTCCCAAGCAAGGCCAATTAGAGACTGAGGTTGCTCTTTTCATCAATCTCCAAGGAAATGCACAAAGTATTGGAGATGGAAGAGGGGTTCCTGCACCTGGAGAGCCAAAGAAGCAATGAATACGTGCCCATTGTGTGGAAAAAACCCTTTTCAGAGCAGCCCTTATTCTCCTCACATCCCAGCCACCAGCTGAGGTCTTGGATTTCTTTCCACATAGTTTGTTGTCTTTGTGCAGTTACTCAGCAGATTTTATTTCTTCAAACTCCCCTGAGCAGTTTCCTACATGTCCAAGCACCTTTTTAATGTAAGAGAACAGATCACAGCCTCAAGCACGGGATTCACCCTGCCATGGTGCCTTCCCACACTCCTGTCCTTCAGGAGGGGTTAGTGGAAAACTGCTCCTCCTCACTCTTGACTTTTTATGCTCTTATTCCTGTGTTAGTGTCTGGTTGCTGTTCTCAATGCTGCACTGCTGAAAAGTCTGACAGAGGAAATGACTCTGGTGTTCAGGTTAACTCTGGCAGTGTAAAAATAGATGGGTTGGAATTATGCCCCCAAGAGCAACTCCTGTTCCAGTTTAGTGCACCTTTATTCTGGGGAGAAAAAACAGATAATAGTTACAAAGAGAAAGAAAACGTTGTTTTCCTGGACATGGAAAGCTTTTGACCTTTGAGAAGAATGTTCTATTTATAACAGCAGGACTGTGTGTTTTTAAAAGCTTTGAGACACACGTGTGCTGAGGAGCCAGAGATGTTCTTTGGCTCCAGCTTGTTTTTTGACCTCTGCTAGATTAGTGAAGATATAATTTGCAACATGACCCCAAGAATCAAAAGTCTCTTTTTATTAAAAACTTGAGAAATAACCTCACTGGGGAGTTGGAACTGATGAATGTATAGATAAGAAATCCTCAGCTGAAGCTCCTTTTGAGAATTAA
Source organism: Aegithalos caudatus (assembly GCA_013389925.1). Lineage (NCBI taxonomy): Eukaryota > Metazoa > Chordata > Aves > Passeriformes > Aegithalidae > Aegithalos > Aegithalos caudatus. The sequence goes on along the minus strand of WEIU01020698.1, from coordinate 495,662 downwards.
TACACAGAACAGATGAGGATGTGGATGTGTTTGGGACAAAACTCATTCATTAGTCTGTACAGCTAGAGAAATAAAAAATGAGTTATTACTCATTTCTAAAAGATGTTTAAATAGAGTTAGCCCTGTATCTGTCTAAATTAGAACTATTGAGCAAAACGTTTCACCACATGTTTAGGTGAAAACCTGAGCATTTTCATAGTTTTGTGCAATTGTGGTCCAAAAGTGCCTATTCTGGTCACCTAATTATATTTGTTCTCAACATTGGCCAAAGAAATTTTACCTCCTGGTTTTGGCATCTCCTACTGAAGCTTTAGCACATATATTAGAGAGACCCAGCCTTGGCTGCTGGAGGTGGTGGTGTTGATCACTTTCCTGTTTCAGGCAGTTGGGGTCATACCACCAAAAAAAATCATTACTAAAAATACTTGTTTTGTTTTTCTTCTCTTGCCTCCCACCCTTGTTGCTCCATGCTGGGAAATTGTTTGGTGGCAAAGGGGAGCTGCTGATTCACTGCTTTTGCTCCTGCAGCCATAAATGACTTAATTAAGGTTCTAGTGCAGACACCTAAGTGGACAAAGCCCACGGTGGAGGAGGGACAATGTTTTGCTTGCTCCCACGGGTACCACAGCTCTGCTACCACTGATGGGCTTGGCTGGTCCCCTCCTGAGCATGTGGCACTGTGGTTTGCTGCAGGAACCCTTCAAGGGCCAAAGCAGAAGGGCAGAGTGATGCCTGCAAGGATCCAGAGAGCATCTGCAAAACCTGACAGGTCTGTGACCATTGACTGGAATGAAAACAGTGAGTCACTGTGGTAAGTCAGCAAATGCTTATTTTAGAGTCAGGTGCTGCTCCTTTGGAGCTTCTGAAGTTTTACAGGGAGTCAGGACTGAGACTTGCTGTACAAAGAAGTGTACAGTGATGTGCAGGCCACACCTGTGGATGTGTTCCAGGCCAGGTTGGATGGGGTTTGGAGAAGCCCAGTCTAGAGGGAGGTGGACCTGCCCATGGCTGGGGGATGGAAATGTGTGATCTTTAAGGTTCCTTCCATCTCAAAGCCTTCTAGGAAAGAAATGAAATGCAACATTTGGAGCTCACCCAAGTAATTTATGAAGTGCTGGTCACCTTGTCTTCAGGTGAACAAGGAAATGTAGAAAAAACACTTTGAATGGGTTATATTTTTACTTTTCTATAAGCTACACTGTCAAATTAAGAATTTCTTAGTGCCAGCCACTTTGAACAGTATTCCACTGGACATCCAGGCCCTTCAAACAAAGGTGTGGGTTGGCCAAGACCTTGTCCTAAATGAATAATTTGCCCTATTAGAGGCAGCACAGCTACCTGGTGGTGATGGCTCCTGCTGAGCCCTTTTGCGTGTCTGCCATGCAGCTGTTTGCCTTAAAAAAAAAAAAAAAAAAAGGAAAAAAAAAGAAAAAGAAAGAAAAAAACCCCTGGAATGATACAATTCAACATGAGAACTTGGCAGCTGGGCATGCCACCCACTTGGAGGGCTGGATGTGCAGCACTCAGAGCCCTTGGAAGTGGTGCAGGGCTGGGACTGAGGTGCTTGAGTGGCCCCGTGCTGATCCCACCCTGAAAATGAGAGTTTCACCGAAACTGGAAAGGCAGAGAGAGACAGCACGAGGTGCCTTGGCCACACCAGCTTTTCCTGGAGGGATGTGCTGTGGGACTGCATTACCAGAGGCACTACAGAGCAGAGAGTAATCCTGGCTGGGGAACCTGAGCTTTACAAACCCAGGGCACAGCGCAGGGCAGTTGCCAGCCGTGTAATCTCTCCTTATTATCTCCCCTAATATGCATCATCTGATTCACTGCCAGCTCTGACTTCCTCCCCTCTGTCTGGCTGTGCTCCCCCCTTCCTGCTTGTGCAGAGATAAAATGTGTTGTTAGAACTGTGAACGGGGCCCCTGGGACTGCTCCTGAAACCTTGGCACTAAATCACCCTCCTCCGTCTCTGCAGACTGCCTTGGATGTCCTTGGAGTTTAAAATGTAAAATAAATAAATTATATTTATCTTTAGATATATGTATATATATATGTGTGCACATAAAATGTATAAAAATAATGTAAATGTCACATTGCAAATCCAAACAAAAGTATTAAATGTTTTATGTTGGCCATATGACTTAGTGACACCACGTCAGGGTTTCCTGTGTGTGCTTTTTACTATTTCCTCTCCACACTTTCTGTAATCTCTCCAAGACCTCTGGAAGCTCACATAAATGGAGATTTATCTCCTGGGACAATGTCAGTTGGTCACAATTTTTGTTTCTATTGTGGGTCGTAGTGATAGAAATACTTGATGGTTTTTTTGGGTGGTGTTTTTTTTTTAATTTATCTATTTTTCTGCCTCCCTCTGCAGACTGGTCTACAAGGATGGGGCTGCCTGTGCACAGCCCCTCCCTACTTCTGCAATCCTGGGGAAGTGCTTGAAGTTGTGATTTTGGATGCAGGAGGGAGGTACCCAAAAGCAGCAGTGCTCATGAAATGCTGCAGGAATCCCATGAAATGCTGCAGGAATCCCATGAAATACTGCAGGAATCCTGCCTGGTCCCTGGACATTGGGGGTGTCCTGGGTGGAGCTGGAAATGAACCTTACTGCTGAATGTAAAACTGCTGTCATCCTTCTGAACCAGAGTGGAGAAAGCAATGCTGTGGTCGTGGACAAAGCTGAAATGCTCTGGCCAGGGCAGAAATTCTGCAACTGCTGAGAGGAGCAGCTTCACCTCCCCGTGTGGCTCCTGCAGCATCACCACTGAAAGAGCCCAAACCACGAGAGAACCAAGGGCATGACCAGGTGCCCCTGCCCTTTCCTTTACTCCACAGTGTCCTTTCTGCTGCTGTGAGCCCACTAAAAACCACAGAAAGCTGCAGAAACAGAAAATACAGAAGTATTGTTAAAAGCTACACCCCTGGTCCTGGTAGGTGGTGGCTGCTCTACGTTTCTCCGTGGGGCAGAGCAGCTCTAAGTGGTCCCTTTTGGCTTTGGTTTCCAGCTCTGAGAACACCTCACAGCATGCACTGCAGGGCCTGTCTCTACTTGATAACAGGGCCCTGTGAAAGAGTCATAAATCAAACCTGAAATCTGGCAGGTTTAATAATAAATCCCAAACTTGTGCCAGGTCTGTGAACTTTTCAGCGTTACTGAGGTGCTCTGAGAGTGAACCTGAGAAGTCTGATGGTTGCAAGAGGAAAACAGGCAGAACTTGTCAGTTTTGACCCCAAATCAAGGAAAATGTTGTGGTTTTGGCTAAGTGGGGCTTTGTGGTTTTTGTTAACCTGAGGCTCAAAGCAAATGTGTGTTTGGGAGAGGGAGAGGGGGGGAAAAAAGAGCATGAATTTAAATGGGAATGCTTTTTTGTCATGTTTCTCACTGCTTTCACTTGGAAGAGGGTAATGCAAGGAAGTGGTGGTTTATCTCTGCATCAGGAGTGTAAATAATGCTATGGAAAGCCTATTTTGTTACTGTGAAGTTCATGCACAGATTCCAAATCCCACACAGCCCAGCAGCTGATCCTTTCTGATGGCTTCTGCTTCCCTCCCCCAGAGCCCCTTTGCACCAAATCTCTGCCAAAGAGAAACAACTGATTCCATGGTGTGAGTTCAGACAGGGGCTAGGGAGGAGCAGGAGGGCATCTTGATAGTTCTGGACTGATTTTGGGGAAAAGGCCATGTTTCCTGCTTGGACAACACAAGTGCTTTTGGGTGCAGAGTTCCCAGGGAAAATGCTGCCCCCGTGCTTTTTCCCTACCTCTGACAGCACTGCTGAACAAGCAGAGCCCACTGACACCCCCAGACTCATCCTGTGGGCCTAGCAGAAGCCACTCAGGTTGAAAGTTGAGGAAAAAACTGTTCCTGTGTTTCCTGAGTTTTGCTCTCTCAAAGCACAGCAAGCGAGCCGTAACGTGGGATGTGGATTTTGCTGTCATGTCCATGGCAAGAAAGGGGTTTAAGATAAAAAAAACTTCTCCTTTGGAGACCCCAATGTCACTATTGATTTTCAGCAAAGAACTGAAGTCATTGTTGTCATGTTTAGATGCTCTGGTCCTTGAGTTCTTACCCACAGGCTCCAGCTGGGAAATCACATGGACAGTGTATCTGCCTGGTGTCTTGCTCCAGTGTTGCCTTAGAGAGAGATTCACTTAGAGAGAGATTCTGCATCTGATTTTCCTTAAGCCTTACTGGGAGTCAATTTTTTTTTTGAAGATATGGGTTCCTGAGTGAGATTTCCATTCAGGCAGGTGCTTAGTGGAAGTTTCATAATGCCAAAATGCTTTGTTCAACACCCTGCTTGGAAAAAAGCTCACCAAATCATAAGTTGCTTCTAATAAAAATCTCACCAGGCATCTCTGTCTGTATCTATTAGATCTTGCATGACTCTGAGTTATTAACTTTATTGTTTATTAGCTTTTTTAAATTTTATTTTATTGCTCCTGCTCACGGGACATGACTGCTTGTGTAAGTAAATGCAAAATACAGACATGAGCAAAATGTGCAGGGAAGTCCTTGGAATATGGGTCAGGGCAGAGGTGGCTAAAGGCTGAGGAGGAAACTTCCTGCTCCAGGGACAATAGGGTGATTGATGCACCCAAAGAGCTGATTTAATCCAGTTGAATTATTTCATCATGAGGCATAGAGCTGCGATAAAGAGGCTTCCTCCTCTCTGGATTGATGCAGGGAGGCAGCAGATAACAGGATTAATGATCTGAGCCTGCGGTTCAGGTTTCATTCCCAGTCACAGTATGAATCAGATGTGACCCTGCTGCCTTGCTTGCAGTTATTCCAGAAGGGCAGGGGTTTAATGAAATGTGGAATTGAGCCTCCTGATCTCGAGGAGACTGCCTTTCTGGGCATGATTAATTTTTCCAAGTCAAACAGATCTTTTGGGCCAGTGAACAAGTCTTTGTTCCCCACTGGCAGGGACGTGTTAGGAGGAGGAGACTTCCCTGTTCCCAGCTAGACCCCTTGGGGCCTGCTGGTCTCAAATTAGGGTGTTGTTGTAGGTGATGAGAGGTTCATTTTGCCTGTGAGTTATATCCAATCTGCTGATGTTGGGCTGGGAGTGTTTATCAGGGTGGGAGCTGCACAGTCTGGGCTGCATCCTTCGTGTTTGGGGCTTCGTGTTTTGCTCTGCTCATTTTTTATTCAAAGTTTCAAGAAACACATGAAGCAGAGGCAAGAAAGAGGGGGAAAATATCTTCTATTTCAGCCTAATTAGTTTTCTGACCCAGTGGGCTGTAGGGCTGCATGGAGAGAGGTCTGGAGCAGGGACAGGTGGTGATGCAGGAACTGCTCCTTTTTGGCAGTGGATGTGTCAATGCAGAACTGAAATGCCTGCATTGCTGTATCCAGTGAAGTCCTGCTGCCCAGAGATGCTCCAGAAGGCTCCTGAAAACACACCTGGGTTCTCTTTGCCTGCATCTCTCAGAGGTTTCTCCATCAGGGAGGAGCCAGAGCCTGGCAGGCTCAAGCCCTGAAGTATTTATGTGAATGTAAATGCTGAACACCTCCAACATGCAGGGCTGTTTGCATCCATGGCTCTGGCCTTGGCCTCCCCTCACAATGATCAGAAAGTGCTGGAAAATATTTATGCTAACAGGTTGTGAGCAGCTGTTTTAATGAAGCATTTATGTACTAGGCAAACTCTAAATTGCCCTAAAATGGGACACATGTGTTTTATAAATACACTATTATGCAGAAGTGGGGAATAAGAGATTCTGGATCCAGAAGGCTAAGCCTCCTACACTTATTTATTTTGATAAAGAGTTTATATGCTGGAAAGAAATGGTGTAGAAAGTGAGTGTGGGGCTTTCCAGAATGCAACTGACCTTCAAAACTGCAGCAGAGGAGAGTTCACCTCTCCAGACCCAGCATTGCCTCTAGATTCTGCACTTCAGCCTATTTAACAACTCTGCCTCACCTGAGCAAGGATACACAAATCAGGTATGCACCCCTTTCTGTAGGAAGATGGAATTTAGAAGATGGATTTGGTTTTGCTTTGGATCCAAACCCAAGCCTTGAAATTCATTCAGTTCTCAGCTTTCCTAGCAGCTGATTAAAGCTGAGGAGCCTGACTCCTGAAGTCCTGTCGTGTGTCAAATCCCAAAGTGCATTTCTGAGGAGGAATGGTCAATTGTTTGATGCTGGTGCAAGTCTGCTAGAAAACAAACTGAAGAAAGCTTTTGGGGCTAATATCTTCTTTATTTGCACATCAGCTCCGTGGCAGGTAGGATTGCAAAATGTCACTTTGGAAAGATTTCCTTTAACCACTGCCTTCTCCACATCTTAGGAGCCTTTAGTTGATAAAAATGCTGGGGGGAGCACATGTGTGTGCAAAAGTGACATGTGCTCACTCTGCCAATTAAATCTGGAGGTCCTGCCTAGAAAGTTGTTGAGAGTTAAACTTTTTTTATTCAAACAGCATGTGGCCCTGCTGGTCTGGGGAGGTTGTCATGGTTATCCCACATCAGCTGATGTCATCTCCTTTTCTGTAGAAATAAGTGCTTTTCAGCTGACCAGTTCAGGGTAAAGCTGTTTAAAATGCTGAGGCAGCCAGAGCAGCTCGCTGGGGTCTCTGCTATATGAGGAACATTAAAAAAAGAAAGCTGTGATTCAGATGGCACTGCTAAATTGTGGGGGAATTGATGGGGAAACTGGTGTGGACATGCTTGGATGGGGCAGCCCCAAAGATATTGTGGGTGCACAATGAGGAGAAGGGCTGAGATTGCTGGGGGAGCTCATTGAAGCAGCTGAATAGACAGAGGGAGAAAGGCAGGCAGAAAGGTACAAAAGCCTACAAAAATGTTGTTTGCCTTGTGACTTGGGGGTTTTAAACCCCAGGGTAAGGATGCTGAGTGATAAATGACTTTGGGATGTTAAATGTCAGGCCTGAGGGGCTGGCATGTGTATGTCCAGCATTGGAACCTTGCAGGAATGACACTTTTTCTGGGGAGGAAGGGCCCTTTGCCCTTGTGTTTGTCCAGCACTGGAACCTTGCAGGAATTGCACCTTTTCTGGGGAGGAAGGGCCCTTTGCCCTTGTGTTTGTCCAGCACTGGAACCTTGCAGGAATTGCACCTTTTCTGGGGAGGAAGGGCCCTTTGCACTGCACAGAACCTGACACACTCTTTCTGCCAGCAGGGGTGGGTGAGCACGCAGCTCCCAGTGGTGCAAAGGATGTGGAGCCCAGAATTCATCATAAAATTCAGGAAAAGACACAAGCAAGGATTTTAAAATCTGGCCTTTGAGGAGAGGGTGAAAGCAGTGAACAGGGGCTGCTAAAGGGGTGTTTTGGTGTAACTTCATGCCTTCCTGTGATAAGGGCTTTTTCCAGCCCTGGATGTGGTTCCTCATGCATTGAGAGCTCATCTTCCCCCTGGGAGTGTCAGGTCTGTTCTTGCACAGCTCCATGGAAGGAGCAGGGCTCAGTGCTTCAGATCTAAAGCTGAGCTTGATGCCTTAAGGGTCTTTTCCCTTAATATGTTTCTATTAATTAGTTGGAGATGCTTCACCAGGGAAAGCACGTGTGCTTGCATCTCTGTGCACCTGCTTCAGAGGCAGGAGAGGACCTGGACCAAGCCATGGCAGAAAGCAGATCTGGTGGTTTCTAGGTTTTCTCTGGTACTCATATGTAGGCATGGAAATGCTCCCAGCAGCACAGCTGGGAGCTCTCTGAGATCTGGGGAGGGTTGAGGAGACTTCCATACAGATCTGGTGTTTGAATATCCTCCTGGTGTCTATCCCTTTATCAAACATGACTGAAAAGTGCTGTGAGGTTCAAGAGTTCCAAAATAGGAGTAATGAGAGGAAGGGACAGAGAAACAGGCAGTGCTGCTGCACATGACTCATTTTCTTTGGAATCTTGGCTGTAGAAATAACAATCCTGCTCATCGTTTTACAGATGCTTTTACAAACACTTAAACATGGGATGTTACTGCTAAGTGTTGACCAAAATGCTCTGAGCATGAAAGCTTCATTAATCTGGATGAAAACATGTAAAATGATAAGATAATCTGTGCTTCCAGTCACAGCACTGCAAACCAATCACTTGGTTTGGTTGTAAATGGGAGAAGGATATGCTTTTATCTTTTTTTTCTTTTCCTTTTACTTTTTTTTCTGTTATGGCTGAAGATCTATGTCCAAACTCACTCTTTAGGGCTGGAAGATATTTTTTCTGTTAAGTTAAAAAAAAAAAATGGAGGTCCAATCCCTGGAGGAAACCTGATCAGAGACACGCTGGCTTCCACACACACTCCAGGCCCATTGATCTCCCCTGTCCTCTCTGCCCTCTCTGTCTCTAGGTTATGGAAACAATGTCTGTCAGCAGCAGCTCTGCTTACTGTGCTGGTTATTAACTTTTTTTCTGGCAGAAAGGAGTCTGCTCTCCCTTTATGGGGTCCCAAGACCCACAACGAACTTAGCAACCCAAAGGGAATATCTCCAGGAAATTCCCCTTTTACACCAAATCCCAGTGTTTTGTTATAAGGGAATAAAGTCTCAGGACTCTTTAGTTGAGCAAATGCAATGAGAGGTGCACAAAATATCTATTTAAGCCTCATGTTTGGGCAGGTATCTAATGTGTTTTCTTGCTCAGAGTGCAGTATTTTGTCTGTCACCCTTTGTTTCATGACTTTCCACAGGGAAAAAGAATCATAATTTCATCTGCTGGGCAGGCAAATATTTAATTTAAAATTTTAAAAGAAAAATTTAACCTACTGGGACAAATTCTGTGAGAAACAAATTCTGAGTTTCTTTGCCCCCAAAGTTAAAAGTTCCTTCAGTGCCACTTCGAGGCACTTTCACCAAAATCTGAGCCCTGTGCAAATGGGGTAGGAAATCACAGCAGCTCACACTGTATAGATCTTCAAATTTCTGTGGGGGAGATGGGGACATTGTCTGGGGGATTTTAGACCAAACTTTCAATCTCTGTGCCCCAAATAGAAACAATTAGCTGTCACTCATAAAGTCACCCTAGGACATTGTCTTTGCTCTGAATTCTGGCATTGAACTGAGCCCCTCCAGCACTTGAGTCCACTCACACTTGTGCCTGAAAATAAAACATTATAGTTTTGTTTATTTGTGGGCAGCTCATCCTGCCCCTTCAATTCACACACTTCTGCTGTGTATTAATAACTTGCTCTTGATCTTAGAATAGTCACAGTGCTGGTGGATCTTCAGAGACTCTGAGGATCTTATTTTGGGAAAGCAGTTGTGAGCCCTCTGAAGCAATATATCATAAAACTGAGCTGGATCTAGGGCAGCCCTTGGAGAAACTCAGCAGAACTTTTGGGCAGCATTAACACACTGTTAAATTCCACTCTCCACATCACCAGGATGCCCCAGAATAAATGCTCACTCCTTGTTTGCTTCAGATTCTTTGCTTCATCAGAACCCTTTGCCCCGTGCACACAGCCTGTTTGCAGAGCTGATGTCCCATGGCATTTATTTGCCTGGTGAGTGCAGCAGCCAGAGCAGCAGCTGCTGGGACTGGGGCTGCTCTCTGCTGTCACCCTGGCTCTTGAGTTGCCTCCCCTCTTGTTTTCATGTGAGGAATTCCAAGGAGAAATCCTGAGGTGCTTGAAATGAGCTTATGGGATGGGGAAGAGAGAATTGGACAGATAGGGAAAGGACAGTGGGGAAATGGCTTGGAATGAAAAAGGAGAGATTTAGCTTAGATGTCAGGAGGATTTCCTTCCCTCTGAGGGTGGGCAGGCCCTGGCACAGGGTGCCCAGAGCAGCTGTGGCTGCCCCTGGATCCCTGGAATTGCCCAAAGCCAGGTTGGATGGGGTTTGGAGCAGCCTGGGACAGTGGGAGGTGTCCCTGCCATGGCTGGGGAGGGCACTGGGTGCTCCCTTCCAGCCCAAACCAAATCTGTTCATCTGGGGCAAAGAAACTCAGAATTTCTTTCATCAGCCTGGTCGGTGCTTCTGGTGTCTATTGCTCCTCCTTGGTTTTGTACCTGCTGGAGAAATTAAGGATAGATTAATCTGTTCATCTGTTGCATCTGACTGCAAGTAAGCTCAGGTACTGAAGGTAGTTCTGTCCTTTGCTGTGCAGCTGTTCTTGAACTCTTTTCTCTTGCTGTGTTTCTTTTTGGGATTTATTTTTTTATTTCCTATCTGCACTCTTTGCTAGACCTGTAGAGCAAATGATTTACTCACAGTGAAACTTTTTTTTTTTTCAATTTTTTGATTTTTTTTCCAATTTTTTGTTTTTAATGGATGTGAGCCAAGATCCCATGCATGGTTTAGCTGCCTAATTTCCCTGATTTCACCATGATGACATGGCCATTCCTCCACAACTGGAAGCAGAAAGGGGCTGCTGGCAGGTCAGCCCAGGGCTGCAGAGGTGTGCTGTCCCAGCTGTGTCACCTTGGCCTGCATGGGCAATACTGGAAGTCATTCTTTTGCTCCAGAAAATGTTGCCCACAAAGTTTCAGACAACAAAGATGAGGCCTTGAGGCACGACTCTAATCTCAGTAAATAAACAACCACAGAAGTAATTTGGGTGTAGTGTGCTGTTGTGGAGCAGTTGCAGTGTGTTTATGCTGTCAGTGAGGGTGAAAATAAATGAAAGTGGGATTTTTTATTTTTTTTTCTTTCTGGTTTTTTTTTTTGTTATTTAAATGGTTGGTTTCCCCAAGCCTCTGAGTAAGGCAGTGCACAGTCCCTCAGCCATCCTGCTCCCACAGTGACTGGCTGGACATTGGTGAGGAAGAGGAAAGAAATACCAGCAAGTGAGGAGTAACCTATACTCAGGGGAAAGTTTTTCCTTAATCCCTAAAAGGTTGATTTATGCTTGAAAACTGCAGGCTTTGTAACCCTGACAAACATCAGCTTGCCTGGTGTAACATCAGGTGCTGTCTCCTTGACAAATATTAAAAACAAACACCCTTCTTTGATTCCTGATAAGCAAAGAGACTTGAGCAAACCGTGTGGCAGTGAGTAATGCAGGCAGCCTGGTTGTTGTGCAAGGGTGTGTGAGGAGATGCTGTGGCAGCAAGCAGGGCTCTGTGGATGCTGAGGGGTGTTTGGGACTTGTTTGCTGACAGCAGGGAAGATCTGCTGAGATAGGCAGGCATTGCAACAGCCTGTGGCAGGAGAGCTCTTGGTCCACACAAACAACACTCCTGCAATGGGTGGTTTGGGGAGATGTGGGGATTTTCAGAGCTGCTGCAAGGACTTTGTGAAAATGGCTTTAGAGAAGCAGGGGTTGTTTTCAGGTGGAGGACAAATGGGTTTTCAGAGCATCCAGGCCAGGGCAGGCTGGGCTGGACTGGGGCTCAGGGCAAGAGAAGCAGCAATTTAATCCTGATGGGTTTGGGGCAGAGGCTGGTGCTACAAGTTAAGCATGACTCATCAGGCACAAAGCACACTGCAGATCAGAAAAACCTCACAAGAGACGTGCTCTGTAATTAATATTCCTCCAAGTCTCTCCTGTTATCAATCCAGATGGTGCCTTGGAAGTGCCTTTACCAGGCTGCCACCTCAGGCAGGTGCTCTTCCATGTGCCACCCCTGAGGAGCATCCCTGGCACCTGATCCATGGGCAGGGCTGAGCCCTTGGTGCCTGTCACCTGCAGCTGAGCTATTTGTGCAAGGAGAGGAGCAAGGGGCAGCCAGGGACTCCTCCCTTCCCACTGAAACAACTCCAAGTGGGCTGGCCCTGTCCCACCAGCCTGCAGGGAATGTGGTCACAAAGGAGCTCCTTGGAGGGACAAAGGCAGTGGTGAGCAGGAGGTGTTGGCTTGACAGCTCCTACAGAAAGCCCAGACATGAATTCTGCCCTTGCCTTCTGCTGTATATATCCATTTGAGCTGTCTGCTCAGATATTTAAGGGAGAATCCTTGCTGTTCTTCCCTGTTTTGGCCAAAAAAAAAGACAATTTTAAGCTGAATCTGGAGTTTGACATATATGCTTGACATATTCATCATTTTATATATAATGTGCATCCTTTGAGCAGCAAAGAAGGAGAACTGAAGCTGAGCAGGATCACTGTAGGTATTAGGCTGCAGTGCAGAGGAAGAAGATAATTTTTGGCTTGCAGGAGTTGCTTGCATGGCTGGTTTAACAGCCTTCTGTAACCTGCAGAGCAAATGTATTTGCTTTGGCTCCTGAACAACCCAAACACTTGGAGAGCTTCAGCTGTGCTGCTGACAGTGGGTTTATCTGCATTTGTGTCAGAGCTGGGCCACAGCTGCAGCCAGTGGCTCCTCCAGCATCATCTGTTGGAGCAGGCACCCAAACCTGGGTGCAGGGGGCCATGAGGATGCTGCTCATCCCTGAAGCTCTACAGCCATGACTTACACACCCCTCACCCTCTCTCTCTGCTCTAATTGCTCTTGGATACACCTGCAGAGGGACTGTAGGACTGGGATGGTCCAAAACTCCTGAAGGCACTGGAGAAAGGCAATCCTAAAAACTCCTGGAGATGCTGCTGGTGTGTTGGTACTCAATAACCAGCTCTGGAGCCCCTCTGAAGCTCAGGTTTGGCAGCTGGCATCCCCAGCAGCTCCTGCTCTGGGCTGTGCTGAGCTGTTCTGGGTAAATAAGGAGCTCCCATCCTGCCTGGAGTGGGGCTGTCCCCTGCCATGGCCATTGGGAACACCTCCAACCCATGGCATGCTACTAAACCCTGCCCTGTAATGAGTGTTGTTCCTCTGCTCTTTTCTTTCCTCTTAAACAAATCCATGTGCCACCACTTCCTTTGCCCTTTGTTTTCCTGAGCATGCTGGAACATGGGTACCAAAGGTTTTTGGAGCAGCCATCAGCACACACTGGGCTCCCTGCCTGCAGCCAGGGATGAAAGCAGACCCAGGAGTGCAGTGTGTGGGGTGATGCTTCACGTTGGGGTTGTGTGCAGCTTTCCAAGACAAACAGGAGCCTGCCTCCCTGCTAGCCCTTCTCCTCCCTCCAGATTCCCAGAGCAAGGCTCAGAGAGGGGCAGTGGATACCAAAGGGAAGTGCCAAAATTCACTGTTTGGCTTTGTCAGCTCTGTAAAACAGTCTGATGTTGGTAGGAGGTTATGTTTTCATAGAGAAAGCCTTGAAGAAAATAAAACAAAACCAACTCCCCCTCCCATCCTGGGGCCTCCTGTCCCGGGTTTCAGGTTGGGGCCAGGGCTGCTGACTCATCCAATGTGCAGGTGCTGGAGCCTTCCCATGGGGAGCACCACCTCACCACCTGCCCTCTGGGACAGTTCCTAAGCTGTTTTTTTAAGCTTTTTGCCCTGATTTTCACAGCAGACCAGATCCTGGCTCACCTTATCCTTCTGGGTGCAGGTCCACCAGTTCACAGAGAGTTGCTTTGCATCAGAGCACGAGTCTGCTCCAGCACATAATTTGGCCCCATGCCTCTTTCCTTTCCTTTTTCTGTACCGCAGGAAGCAGCATTTATAAAATCTCTAATGATCCTGTCAGCTTTTATACACTTCCTGTCTTGCTTCATAAATGAGAGAGGAAAGCACAGCACTTCTGACCTGAATTACTTTGGGTTGTGTTTGCTGCATGTGGAATTAGTCACCAGTCTGCTTTGCCTCTGTCATCTGTGATGCCAGGGTGGCTGTGTCTGCTTCCATGTCCTTATCAAAATCCTGGCAGCTTCAACATTTCCAGAACAACCATTTCCAGAACAACCCTTCTTCCCCCTTCTGCTTCAGGGGGAATCTGAGGGAGGAAATGGCTTTACCTTTTGGAGTCATAGAGAAAACATGGAAAATGTGCATCTTTTTCACTCTACAGACTAAGTACCAGCAGGGAAATTAATAGAATTTATGTTCTGCTACTAAAGATGAGAGGCCCTTCATTTTTAAGCTAATCTAGACTGGAGTTTTGGAAATGTCTTACTTGAGACCAGAGGGGTGAGCTTCTCAACTCACACACTGAATTATCTCTTTGCAGGAGAATATCTGGTTTGACACAGGCATTCTTGAGGTCATAAATGGATTTATTGGAGGATGCAAGAAGTCCTGAGAGCACTAACCACAGGTCTCACAGTAGTTTTGAACCCTGCATTAGTGCTGTCTCTGTTTTCTGTGATGCAGTTTACAAAGAGCAGCCCTACCTCAGTTTTCCTCTGCCAAGGATTTCAGGGGTTTTCACAGGTTTCCTCATATCCACAAGGCAAATGGAGCTGGAGCTGTGCAGAACTCCTCAAAGCCAAGGGTTGCAGAGGTCTGGCATTCCTGATGGGTGCCAGCAATCCCTGCCCACCCAAGGGCCCATGTCCCACCCGTGCTCACAGTGGGTGCTCCTCAGGAGGCTGAGTCCTGCAGCCCCTTGCAGGGCATGGGGCAGGACAGGGCTTTTCCCCTTGGGTGTATAAGAGCAGCAAATTTTGGACCACTTTATGTCTAAAGATGGGGAAGATTGGCTCTTGTATCCTTGTTATCTTGAACCTTCCTGATGTTATTTCCTGAACTGGTGGAAAACGTAAAACCCCAGACCAGACATTAAGTGTTGAGTTGAAAGATATTTTATTCCATTCCCCCTCTTTGCTGCCTTGTTTTTTTTTCCTTCAGAAGCTCTCTTGGAATACCAATCCTACCCATAACTTTGTGAAACATCAAGGCCAAGTGCCTGGAAACTGTATCAGGCCAGCTTCTAAGCTGACTTGCATGCAGCACTGGAAATAAAAGTAATTCCTGTAGTCATTGGAGCTTAACCAGACTGAAAACTAGACAAAGAAAGCAGAAAAATCCTGTCCTGCTATAAAGAGAACCTATTTAATAGCAGTTATGGCAATGCTATAACCAGGTGTCTCGGGCAAGGAATAAAGTGGTTGAAGTGATACATAAAAAATTTCAAGTGTGCTTTCTTCATCTAAAATAGGGAGCAAACAGCCAAGGACATCACCAGTGGAGCAGGCTGTTAAAGCAGCTTGGAGGGGAGCTGGATGCAGTTTTGCAAGGGGAAGAAGCCAGGAGGACCAGCTGTGAGCTGGACAGTTTGCAGCTGAGATGAGGTAATACAGACAAATATGTGCCTCTGCGAGTGAGGTTTGTTATTTATCCCCTTCAAAGACTTCCCTGTGTCTACCCAGTCTGAACATTATTTTTACAGTTAATATCAGCCTGGCCCAGGCCAGATTTGCTCTGCTGCTGTTGGTGCTGCTGAAGGAGGAGGAGGAGGAGCAGATCTGCAGCCCAGCTCAGGGATGCTCTGACCAGGCTCTGTAGGGTGCCCAGGTACCCAGAGGAAGCCCTGATGCAGATTATCCTGATCAGCCACTGGAGCTGAGCTCACAGGGAGTCAGGCAGAAAGCAGCTGAGCTGATGCTGCTGTGTTTGACTCCAGCAGTGGCCAAGGATGGGGAGATGTGGGGAGCTGTGCTGGGGTTACCAGGGAAGGGAATCCCAGAGCTTGGTGCAGCCCCCCCGGGAATCATGCACAGGCTGCTCTTTCTATTGCTGTGCTCAGCTTTAGATTTTTGTCTTCAGGACCAAGTGGAAGTGATGCCTTAAGTTGTTAGTTTTTATATTTTCCAGATATGCTTTGTTGTAGAACTCTAAAACTCCATAGCCTGTCAGCTGCTGTTCTCCCATTTTATTCAGACAAAATAATTCCTGTCTATGAAAGGAGATTTCCGAGAAGCCTGGCCAAAAATGGGAGGAAAAAAAGAAAAGACAAAAACAAATATTTACTTTGAGGTTCTGCTTTGAGAGACTTGGGGTTATCTGGCTTTGCAACATTTAAATTAAGGGAGGAGTCAAAGAAATAAAAGACATCACCAGGAAATTTTGATGCAAGGATATTTCTCAACACACACACACACACAGATCAGTGCCACAGATCAGTCACTCCTGACTTTGGGAGGTTTACTCACACTGAGCTTAGAGGCTGGAAATGGGGAAAAAATAAAAATCTGAATGCTTAAGTTTCTTACTTGGGTTTGGTTTGCAGCCTCAGCCTTACACAACCCAAGCTCTCCAGTGCCTCTGCTGAGCTTCCCATCACATGCTCCCCTCCTCCTGCTGGGCCTGATGCTTGTGTTGCTCCATTTGGAGACCTCAAGAACACAGGGATGTATAATTCAATCCCATTTCCAGCACTTGCTGGGTCCTTCAGGACCTTTTCCTTCCAGGGCTCCTTGCATGGGAGGCTCAGACAGGTCACTGCCTGTTCCTGGCACTGCCTTGTCCCCTGCCAGCCCTGCCCTTGTCACCAGCATGCTGGCATTCACTTTTGGGCTGCCTGGAACAACACATTAATGCCCTGGAAAGCAGTGGGAAAACAGCAGAGAACACATTGGAGCTTTATTTTTCTTTCTTGTTTTGACAACCTCTGGCAAGGATCTAGATGAAAACAGAGGGGCTGCAGGAATGATTGAGGAGGGATTTTTCTGTGTGGTGGTTTTTTTTTTTTTTGTAAGATTGGATTTGCCAGGAAAGCCACCCACCTGTTCAGACAAGGCCTCAATTGTGGTAGGTGGTGGTGAACAACTGAGTGCCTGTGTTCCCCTCCAAGAGCCACAATTCCTGGGTTATTTTTAGCAGATTTGCACACCTCTGTTTATTTGCTCTCCCTGGTGCACATTCCTCAGTCCCTGTGATTTCCTCCATAATGTAGCCCGAGCTGGAGGCAGAGGAGCTTTCTGTGAGCTCTGATGGGAAAGGATGGCTGCAGGGAGTTTTATCCCAGCACTCACTCAATATAAATCACAGCTGTGGGTTTTACCTCTGGGGGTCCCTGAGTGCTGTCCTTTCACAGTGCAAGTCCCTGCCACTTCTCCTGTGCCTCTCTGGATGTTTTTGGAGCTTATAGGAACTGTATCTTCATCTGCTTTCCATTTCCTTGGATGCTGCTGGGCTATCAGCTTGTTTTGTCCTTAATGGCAAGTTGCTGCTCCACAAAATCTTTCAAGACAAGGGAGGTGTTTAGTCTGCTGTAGGTTTTTTTTTTCCTGTGCTCATAAAATAAGGGAGACAGTAACTGATGTCTTGGGGATGGAGGGAAGGGATTTATCAGTGGAGAAAATTGGACTGACCTGGAGGACTGTCATTAGATGTGGATGAGCCCTTAAGTGGTAAAAATAATCACTCAGCAGCCTAAACCAAAATGCTGGTGGCCTTGAGCTGTCAGCAGCTGGTGTGGTCTCCTCAGCACAGCCCCCAGAGCCTCCTTGGTGCTGCTGTGCATCTCCTCCATGTGCCAGTGCAGCAGGAAAGGAATGCCTTGTCCTTGTCCCTGGCAGGAGCTGAGCAGGGAGGGATTGCTCTCTGCCTGCCCTGGGGGACACAGCAGCTCCCTGAGCCCACAGTTCTGGCTTGGCCTCTCTGAGCTGACCAAAGTCCATCCCAAAGTGCAGACTTTCAGTGCAGGAATATTAAATTCCTTCTGTTTCCTTCCCTTTGCTGCTGTAACTCTTGCTTTGCTCCTTGGCTGGGTTCCTACTTCTTTTTTTTCTCTGTGCTTGGGACATCATTTCTCATTTGCACAGGTAGGACAACTCTATTTCCTTTAATTCTGTATTTTCTCTCAGAGTTTGTGTTAACCCTCTATCTGATACACTTCCAGTGTGAGCCTGAACTCCTTACATCAAGATCTTTGCCTGCTGCAGTGTGGTCACTTGGGAAGGCTCAGTTTGAGGATCAGGTTTGAAATATTCAGACTCCTGAACAACAGCAGGGGTAGCTCAGCTCTTCCCTCTTTCCATCAGAACAACAATGTGGTTTATAATGAGTGGTTTATAATGTGGTTACAGGGACAGAGCACCTGGGCTGGCTCAGGTATGACCAAACCCAGGGTGAATTTTGTTAGGAATTTCCTGGCTGGCCTTGGGACACCTGTAACAATTGTGCTGTTAGCAGAGCTCCTCAGGAGAGATGTCCACTGGCTTCCCTGCACCTGCTGCTGGCTGATGCCAAGGAGGATCCTGGAAACCAATGGTCTGGGCACCTCAGTGTGATATTCTCCTCTGTGTGATATTCACCTGTGTAATATTCACCTCTGTGTAATATTCACCTGTGTAATATTCACCTGTGTAATATTCACCTCTGTGTAATATTCACCTCTGTCACTCTGCACCCTGAGCTGAAATTCCCCACCTCCTTTGCTACCCCCACACCCGGCAGCTGGGTTAGAGTTGTGTAAAAAGGGAATTTTTTACACATTAACTTTAGTGGTGGACAAGCCCCAAAGTTCCTTGGGATGTAGTTAGGATGTAGACTTGCTGCCTAGGCCCAGTTTTGTTTGCAGGAGGGTTATAGGATCACAGGGATGTTTTTTTTGGAAATGTAGTACAGTTCCACTGGGTGTAACACACATCTTGTATGAGGGAATACATGGGGAAGAGAGACAAGTCCTGGTAGAGCACCTCACTTGTTTCTTGCCCTCCTCTCAAGGCAAAAGCGCTTTTTGTCTGGGCTGGGTGAGTCCTCAGGGGACTTTGCATGTGGATGGGGCCATCTGCTTGTGCTGAAACTGGAGACTATTTTCTGTTTTCATGAAGAAGTGATGACCTCTCACATCCCTCCCAGGGCTGGGTGGTGATTGCTTGGTGATTCAAGGCACAGGGTCGGTATCTAAACATGAAATGATGATCCTGATGGTGCTGGGGTCAGCTGTGCCTCTCCCCTCCTGCCATCCACCACCCCTTCCAGCAGTGGAGCTGGAAAGAACAGGAGCAAATTCCCCATCCCTGCTTTAATGTGGCTTGGCCATGAAGTTATGTACACTCCAAGCAGCGTGCTGCACGTTAAACAAACAGGGAGACTCCTCACTGGAGTGAAAGCAGAACCATAACATTGTTTATAATGTGCTTATTTGCTGATTTGGAGGTCAAGCATGTTTGACATTCCCACTGCTGGAAAGGGGCTGGCTTAGCAAGGGCCTCTGCTTTACTTTGGACACTTTTTGTGTTTTTTTGCAAACCACATCGACATGTTCCTGAGAAATGTTTAGGATTTGGAGGTCAATGACATAGTTTTAAACATCTGCTCAGCTCAGAAAGGGAGAAATTGTCATTATTTTTGCTATGGCCCTCCTAAGTGTCAGCTTCTTTTAGGCACAGTGATTCATGTGTCACTCTCCTGTCTCCTTCAAACTTGCAAACAGAGCACTCCAGAGCCAGTGCAAGCAAACAGCTCAGCACCTGCCACTGCCACGCTGTCCTGGGGCCTCAGAGGAGGCTCCTGAAATCACATTTGTGGGATGCCAGGTCTGGATGGTGCTTGCAAGGAGGTTTTGCCTTCAGCCTGCAGTGCCAGTGGAGCAAGGGAGGTCTGGACACACACTGCTGAGCAGAAATGTGTGCCTCAACATTTCTATAATGGGCAAGGATAGACCCAAACATAAGGATGGGGTGCTCTGTCCTTTGGAAATCTGTCCCTCCTGTGGGTCCTACACCCAGCGATTCCAGCTATGAAGTTTGCCATTTGAAAAATCTTTGTTGAGGTGGGTGTGGAGCTGTGTGTCAGCCCAGACCTGTGTTGTGGCTGGGCAAGAGAAACTTTTTCTGCTTTTCCTGACATTACCAGGACTATTCCTTCTACCCAGGTGCTGATTTTCCAAACTTATGGTGACTCTGCCTGGAAGACTTGCACCCATGCCCTGCTGATCCCAGCCAGCTGAACTCAAACCTTCCTGAGGCTGCAGAGAGGCTTGCAGGGTGTGATCACAAGAGTTTCTCTACAAAGGCTGACTAAAAATAGGAAATTATATAGACTGTTGTGGCAGATTTTCAAATTCTAAACAGTGTTTTTAATTTTATTTAAATCCTAGTTCCCCAAGGAGGAAAGGATGCTGTGCTCATATGGGGCTGCATGTGTGTGTTTGCATGTGTTTGTTTATCCATCCACTCCTACATGCTGCTTTTTTGAGCCCCAAATTTCATTTTAAAAAATGACATTTTGATAGTATTCTTGGAGTTTATGAACCTCTAAAATAGTGTGAAATATGCAGCTCAAAACAAAAAGCACTTCTATTAATAGCCACAGTGAGAAGATTGACATCTAAGTTCAACCCTTAATGGAGAAATCCACATAGGGGGATGCTATAAATGCTCCAGCCACAGAAGGAGTTTCAATCACAGCACATCCTTTATCATGCACCAGAGAATCCAAGCAGAAATCCCCAGGAAACTGCCCTGTGTTATTTCTGCTGCTAATAGCAAACCTCATCTGCTCTGTTTATTTATTTGTGTGTTGGGTGTTTTTAAAATTTTCTGGAGAAGCCGCGGGGCGTGACATTTGAAATGAAGATTAGATTGCTATAGGAAATGGTGAGAAAGGTCCCAGAAACATCCCTCTCTTGGCAAGGAAAGGCCTTCAAAAAGCACAGCCAGGCTCTGCTCTGCTGAGCTGGGTGTTGAAGATGTGCTCAGTCGAGGCGTGGGAACGGGGAGCAGAGTTCTGGGCAGCTCCTCGGGAGGCAATGGGAATTTTTGGGGGGGTTCATGTGACCTGGCAGCACGGGGTTGTGCTCAGTTGCTGTCCTCCTTACCATGCTCCTTCTCCTCAGGGAATAGTGCTTTATTTAGGCTGTAATAACACAGGGTCCAAGGAGGCACCAGCCTTTCCTATGGTAGTGACAGCAGGAGTCATCTCACCAAGCCTACAAGATATCCAAGGCTGAGTTATTTTCTTTTTAATCAGAACAAATAGGCAAAAATAGAGTAACTTCTCCCTGGGAGGTGTTTCATCCTCTGGGGTGACTGCTTGTCATCAAGGACTTCCCCAGTGCTCAGGGGGACTAGTTTGGATTTGTTCATCTCATTTTTAGACACCCTGTTGAAGGCAGATGAATCCCACTCAAGCTGTCCTAGCCCACAGTGGTGGCTCCCAAAAAGAGGTGTTTTAGTGCAGGCTTTTAGTCCAGCTCTACCAGCAAGCTCAGCCTGAGACTGAGAATAACCTGGTGAGCAGATATTGCCACCAGCCAGCTGCTCTGAGATCCCCACACTGCTCTGGAGCACCTGACAGGGTAGGATGCTGCTGGATGGACCTAAAATCTGAGCTGGATCTGGAAATAGAGTGCAGACAACTTCTTGCATGGGAATTGTGATTAGGGCAAGCAGCTGGGGATGTGCTCTGAGGACTTTTGTGTCCTGCTCACTAAGGGAGGTATCCAGGATGCTTGGTGCTGCTGACTGTGAGCAATTTAGTTCTCTTCACAGTGACAGCAAGGACATAAATTGGAGATTATCCTACCTGGAAAGGGTTTTTCTGCTCTGTTGACAATTAACAATGATATTTTTCTTTTTTTAAATTTTTAAAAAAATTTTATTTCTTTGCCCTCTGCTGATTTTCTCAGCATGATGGGGAAGCAGTTCCACTGCTGCTACTCATCGAGCCCAGCTGATTCTTTCAAAGACTTTCTGCTTGGAATTACAACATTTTTCTAGCAGAACCATTATAAGAACATGGCAGCCTCTAGTTCTCCTTTTGCCATTTCAATCTCCAGCTGTATATCCAAGTGTGGAGCTGTGTAACCATAAGTACACTCACTCTTTTATAGATACTCTGTCCCAGTCTGTTTTCACTCTTTCTATTATTTCTGCATGCTGTAAAAGTTATGAAACTTGAAGGGAAGGAGCCAGCAATGTGGCCAGTGCTAGGCAGAGATGCATTTTCTGTGTGGGGACTGGTGTGTTGGAAAGGCTGACACTTGTTTTTGTCATAAAAATTGTTTTTGCCAGCTCCAGTCTGGCTCAGTAATACCTCCACAAGCTCCTTGGTGGTTCCAAACACCCTTTTGCTACGCTCTCCTTATGCAATTGTTTATTTTATGGTGTCAACTACTTTGTATTGTTAGGACATCGTTGCAGGCCAATATTTTCCTTGGCAAAACTCTTTGAGTCACAAGCTCAGTCCCTCAGAATTTCCTAGTGTGAGTGATCAGTGGAACCAAAGCATTCTCTGACATCTGTGAGGGGCTTGTGGGCAGAAGAGGGGGATTAGCAAAGGGGTGATCTCAGCTGCTTGGGGTAATTGAAGCACCACAAATTCTGCAAAACGATGCCTGTGCCTCCTCCCCAGTGTCTACAGCTAAAGCACTCCACTCTTTGCTTTATTGGAGGCTGGGGACCAAAACCAGTTGGAAATTCAGGATGAAGAGTTCTCCCTCCTTGAATTGGCCAGCGCTGAGGGGTGACTGCACCCAGGGGCTCACAGAGAGCCATCAGTGACACACGTGGGGAGAGGGATCTGGTGGGGATGGGGTTGGGCTGGTGGAGCTCCTTTTATTAAAAAGTACTGAAACTCTCATCTGAAGTGTGATGTGTCAGGCCCCCTGGAAGGCAGAGCTATGTGTGCTACAAGTTTGGAGAGGGGATTTGCTGAATGCTGAGATGGCTCAGTCTGGATGTCTCATCCCCATGCCTTCATTCAGAGTTTGATATTGTAGGAATAATCACTCTATTCTTCCTGAAGCCTTGGCATGTATCTTGGTGGGTTTTTTTGCTGTCATTCTTGCTTCTGTTTGTTCTGGATGAGCCCTGTACCTGCTGTTTTTCAGGGAAATCCCCACGTGCTGGTGAATTGGAGCAGGACCCTGTTGCAGTGGAGTACACAGCAATCCTGGCAGCCTAAAGCCTCTTCTTCCTCATCAGGCTGTGCTCCTCATGCTGCTCCTGTTGTGGCAAACACAACTGGGCAAATCTCCTCCAGCTTCTCTGTTCCACAAGAGCTCCTTACCCAGAAAATGTGGGGTTTTTTTCTTGTCTTGCCAAACTGGTTCACCACCAGCACTGATGGGTGGGATCAGGTGCTGCTTCATCCATGTTCAGGTGGCCCCTGGTTGTAGATTTCAAATGTAAAGGAATTTTCCCTGTGCTTAGAGGTTTGAGGGCTGGAGACACCAATCACCACCAGAGCTCCCAGTTTTGTTAGTCAGAGGCAGGAGCTAAGCCTGGATTGCTCGAGGAGCAGAGAGTGGGTTGTTTCATCCCAGGAGAATTTTGTGGGTTATTTTGGCAGAGCACAATGGAAAAAGCATGGACTGTGGCTGCCTTTGCAACTCTTGGCTGTGTGGATGACAAAGTTTGCCTTCTGGCCTGCCAGGTCTTTTTGCCTTCGTTAGCACAAACTTATTTTGGAGACTTTTAAATTTTTTTTTTTAATTTTTATTTTTACTTTCTTTCAGTCTCCTCTGGCTGTTTTTTTTCCCTGAAGCCCACACTGCTGGGAGCATCCAGGAGATAAGAAAACGGTGAATTATGTTTTGCATCATCTCTGGTTGGAATTTCAGTGCTGCAGGGTCAGTTTTAAATTATCCCTGGAGGCTTGGTTGTGTTTTATAAGCTGGATGGCTTGGCTTGCAGCCCTTTGATTTTTCCAAATAGTACAAATCTATAGCCATGTGCCTTTGGCACAAAAATCCTCCCCGCTTCGAAGTCAAGAATAATTATTTTCCCAGAGACAAGGTCAGCAGCTGGATTCAAATAATGGGATGGAAAAAGCCACTCTTGTTGCTTTCCACATGATTTTTAATAAGTGATTTTTCAAAAGTAGCCTCAGTGCATCAGCATCTGCCCCTTGCTCCCATGGCAGCACTGATGGGGTTCCTTAAGCCAGGTACAGCTCCCAGCATCTTCCAACAGGGCAGGAATTTCCTCTGAAGCTCCACCTGCAGCAACAAACACCCAGAAAAGCACAAAAAATGGTACACAGCCACTGTTCCCCTTGCCTAATAGTGGCTCTTTCCCTAGGATTTTCCAAATTACTCAAAAAAAAAAATCACCATTTCCTTTAAAAAAAAAAAAATTATGGAAACAACATAGTTCACATCAACTGAAATCTCTCATTAAGGTTTCTACTTTTCCAGAAAAAAATGCTCCTTGCAAGTAACTTGCATTAAAAATGCCAATTTAGGGATGGGTCCCTGGACAGCACTTTCCATCTGGCTCTGCAGGGAGGACTTGGGATGCAGGAGGGGAGTGCCCCACCACTGGCCTCATGAGTGGTTTGGAGGAGAAAAATACACACTGCATCTCTACTGGATATGAGCTCTATCTAGCCTGATTTTCCTTCTTGAAGCTTATTAAGGATTATTATTTCAGGCATCCTTTCCCCTGCTACTGAAAGTCCATTAAGATGGAAAACAAACCCTTCTCTCTTTGAGCACGTGGATAGTTTTGGTCTGGACCAGCTTGTGTCAGAGTGACATAACCCCCAAAAAACTCAGTAGGGACTGTTTGACTGAAGCTCTGCTGCCAGAAATATTGGAGGTTAAAATAATCCTTGGCAGGGTCTCCATCCCCTGGGGATCCCAGGTGTTGGACAAGAAGATCCCAGCTCTGCCTCGGCTGCTTTGGCCTCTTGTGTGTCTGTGAAGCAATTGATGGCAGGGAAAGGAAAGGGTGAGGAGCTGTGGCTCAGGGGACTGATGCCTGAAGTTTTATATTCCCTGGATTTCAGGTTCTGTGTTACCCAGGTGCAGCTCTGAGCTCACAGTCAGGGGCACTCAGAGCAGGGACACAAAACAAATCCTTTTCCTGCTGCACACCAAGGACAACTTCCAGCCCCAAGGCACAAACAAGGGTGGCTGCAGGGAGGAACAAGAAGGATGGGAGCTCCCAGCCTGGAGCTGGAATGGGACAATTCAACCCCAAGGTGCAAATGGACCAAAACTGATCAAAGTGTGAGGCTTGGTGACCCTTTGTCCATTTTGTGACCATTTTGGGTCCATTTTGTGTCCATTTTTGGTCCACCTTGGGTGTAGCCCTGGCCAGGCCCTGTCCTGCCCAAGGTGTATCCTAAAGGCCTTTTAATAAATCTCTGCTTTATTCTCTATCTCTGTGCAGTCTCTGTTCCAGCTCAGCCTTCCCAAGGCATCAGGACAGGCTGGGCTGGGGCTTCCTGTGCTCTTGGGATGGATTTTTCTGTGTCCTTGTGGTGCTTTTCCTGGGCTGGACTGGGAGGCACCTTGGGGCTTTTCCACCAGCCAGGCCAGGAGGCAGCTCCTTGCTGTGCAAAATGAGGAAAATGGGCAAAAAACAGATCACACAACAGTGGTGAGACACAAAAAGGTTCTGAAAACCTGAAAACCACAGGTGATGGCTGAGGGGAGGTGGTGGGTACTGCCTGTCAATCTCAGGGATATCTCTGTTCCATGGAGGGTTGCTCTTTCTTCCCCTTTACATTATTTATGGTGATACTGAAGGTGTTTGGGGTTCTCCTAATTTGTTTCTACACTGGCCATTGCCCTTTGGGCTGTCCAGTGTAATTCCTGGTAGGAATTCAGTTCCAGCTGAAGAACCTTTGCCCATGGCAGCCAGGCTGACTCTTTCCCTGTCCATTTCTCCATCTCCATGCACCTGGTGTTGTCATTCCTGCCTGTCCCAGTGGGTGTATAATAGCTCCCACTCACTTTTCCCTGGGTGAATAAACAAGGTGAGGGCTGGTTTTGGCCAGAAAGCCAAGATGAACAAAACCTCCCAGCACAGCTGACACCAAAGCCCACAGTCTGTGTGGCACCCATGGGTCATTCCCTCCCCAGACACCCACAGAGTTTCACTGCTTGTTGGAATGCTGCACCCCAGTAAATACTCAGCAAAAGGGCAGCTCTCCCTTGCCATCCCAAGGCCAGCAGCACTGATGGGTTTGTTTAAGAGGCTGAGCAGGAGATGTGTTTTCCACACAATAAGAAGGGTGTTGGCCAGCTTTGTTCACTTCAGGCTGCCCAAGGTTTGCTCATTTGTGGGTGTGAGCCCCCCCAAACCAAAGTCTTTTCTTCCTTAAACAGTGATCATACTTGGTGTGATCTGTCCCGGGCTTCAAGGTTACAGTGACAAAATAAACAAAACTAGTTGTGGGAAGGAGGTTCAGATTAATAGAAAGATGCTTTGGCAGACAGAGTTTGGCCCAAGAATGGGGTAAATCAGATGGATCTCCCATCACTAAAGCCTGGATTAAATCCAGGATGTGGGACTTGGTGTACAGGGGAGGGCACTGCTCAGGTCTGAGGCACCTTAGGGTTACCAGACAGAAGGAGCCTGTTTCAAGCTGTGGATGCCAGTCTGTTATATTCACAGAGAAGCCAGGATCCCTTGCATTGAGTTAAACAGTTCTCTGGGAAGTACTTTAACACAGTGTCAGGTACGATATCAATGTTTCTTTGAAAACAAATTTAATTTTCTTTTTAGTGTTTTTTCTCCTCTGTGCTGTCAGTGAAGCTTGTAGGGCCAATTTATCTGTCCACTGGTGCAGACATAAGTTTAGATACTGGTAAAACTTCACTTCTGCTCACCTTTTCCACCCTCACAAACATTGAGATAAATTTTCCTATGACAAAAAAAAAGACCAAAGAGCTGTGGAAGAGGCTGGAACAACAGAAGAAACGGTGCCACTCAGAACTGAGCCCAACTTTGTGTGGCATTTTGGCCCCGTGCAAATGAGTGGTAAGATTTGCATCAGCTTGGGCTGAGCTGAGATAAATCCCAATCCATTATAGATCAGAACTCCTTGCTGCTCGTGTTGTGAGTGGTGTGGGTATGGGTTTCTAGGCTCCAGGCAAGTCTGCTGTGGCTTGGATCACAGCTGCCTCACTGGAGCCAGTTGCAAAAGTCGTGTTGGCTTCAGTGTGACCAGGTCTGGGCCTTGCAGCAAGCCTGGCCTTTTAGTCAGCTGAGATCAAGTGTGATATTCATTTAATACCTGATGAATCACCTGGTAGGATATAATTTTCCCCATTGCAGGGAAAGGGGTGTATTTGACAACCCAGTATGATCCCTCCCTCTTTAGCTGCTAATCCAACTGAATCTTCTGGCAGCAGACATCTGAAGAAGACTGGAAACTGCCATCCCACAAACGTGGTGATGTGCTGTAAAAATAGCTTTATGCTGAAATGCTATTTTATTTCAGCAGTTGCTATAGTTTCTGCATCTGGCAGAGATTCCTTCCCCATAAACCCTGACTTTAAAGGGGGGGTGTTGTAAGTCAGCTGTTGTGATTCCCATTAGGCTGAAACTTGGCACCGAGTCCATGTGTACGTTAAACTCATCCCCTGCAGGTCCTCTGAGCCCTCTCAAAGTGTTTGTGTGTCACTTGCACACAGGGGAAATGCCAGCCCAGATTCACTGGCTGCTCTAAAAGTCTCATTTCTGGGTTCCTGAGAGGCAGGAGCAGCCCTAAGAGCAGCCAAGGCCAGGAGAGGCTGTCAGATGAAATACCACAGTGAAGGTCAACTTCATCATTACTGTCTCTCTCTGCTTTATGTATTATACCTCACTCCTTCCAAGGTGACAAAGGAGAAAATGAGGAAACCCACATGTGCTCCTGGCTCTCTGCTCCTCTGCACAGCTTCCATCTGTCCTGAGCTGTGAGACGTGGAAGCTGCAGGGAAAAGGGGAGAGCAAACAAAGGAGGCCTTTCCCAGCCAGGTCTCAGCTCAGTTTGAGCCCCACAGCAACAGGAGAGCAAGTGGGTGCAGAGAAATTCCCCACAGACATCCCAGCAATGCCAGGGAGAAGCTCAGAGTGAAGCACTGCTGTATCTCCCACCTCCCACGAGCTTGCAGAGGAGCAGAGCTGGCCTCTCTCTGGAAGGCAGATGCTCCCTTGGGGTTTATTCAGGAGATCCAGAGGCTGAGGTGTGGATGAGACAGCCAAGCTGTTCATCTCCTGACAGCAGTTTGCAGTCACTCTCAGTTAGCAGGAGCCAAGGAAGGGTTTGTGGGGTTTTCACTTAGCAGGAAGCAAGTCACCAGTGGAAATCTTCCACCTGGAGGCCAGTGCTTCTCCTGAAGGTGAGGATGTGTCAGTGCATGATGGCAGGTGGATTAAACCCTGGGAGGGAATGATTTGTTTGGAGGTACTGTTCAGTGGAGCTAAGCAGAAAATGCAGTTATTTGGGTGATGAGCTGTTCATTTGGGTCCTGAACACAACCTTGCTCATTGTCACACCAAGGCCCAGAGGCTCCAATCCAGTGCCCATCCCATGGCAACCCCATGTCCTTGAGAGGCCCTGCTCCAACCCAGTGCTCATCCCATGGCAGAACCATGTCCTTGAGAGGCTCTGCTCCAATCCAGTGCTCATCCCATGGCAGCCCCATGTCCTTGAGAGGCCCTGCTCCAACCCAGTGCCCATCCCATGGCAGCCCCATGTCCTTGCCAAGGCTCTGCTCCAACCCAGTGCTCATCCCATGGCAGCCCCATGTCCTTGCCAAGGCTCTGCTCCAACCCAGTGCTCATCCCATGGCAGCCCCATGTCCTTGAGAGGCCCTGCTCCAACCCAGTGCCCATCCCATGGCAGAACCACGTCCTTGCCAAGGCTCTGCTCCAATCCATTGCTCATCCCATGGCAGAACCATGTCCTTGAGAGGCCCTGCTCCAACCCAGTGCTCATCCCATGGCAGAACCACGTCCTTGAGAGGCCCTGCTCCAATCCAGTGCCCATCCCATGGCAGCCCCATGTCATTGAGAGGCTCTGCTCCAATCCAGTGCTCATCCCATGGCAGAACCATGTCCTTGAGAGGCTCTGCTCCAATCCAGTGCTCATCCCATGGCAGAACCACATCCTTGCCAAGGCTCTGAGCCAACCCAGTGCTCATCCCATGGCAGAACCACATCCTTGCCAAGGCTCTGCTCCAATCCATTGCTCATCCCATGGCAGAACCATGTCCTTGAGAGGCCCTGCTCCAACCCAGTGCTCATCCCATGGCAGAACCATGTCCTTGCCAAGGCTCTGCTCCAATCCAGTGCCCATCCCATGGCAGAACCATGTCCTTGCCAAAGCCCAGAGGCTCCACAGGACCCAGGTTCCTGCAGCATCTCCCAAAGCTCCCTCAGGTGGGACCCACCCGAGCCTGCCCTGCTGCCTGGGGGAATAGATGCTTCCAGGAAAAGGGAATGCCAGGACAAGTCAGTGAGGGAAATGGAAGATGGACACCACTTGCTCCTGCAGAGCCCTGAGCAGGCAGGGGACAGGAGGTGCCTTCCTCTCCCTCCTAAGCCAGGCTTTGCCCATGAAAAATGAACCACATGCCCCCGGTCCTTGCCACCAACGCCTTTCCTTGCGGCTTTCCGTGTGCTGCAGTTGCATTCTGCAGACATCTGGATTCAATAACCCCGCTGATACAGCCCATAAAATTAGAAACCGAAGCCTGTGGAAGGCAGGGGTCAGCGAGTGATTCATCCCCGTACAATGCGCCGGGCCCGGAGCTCTCCGGGACTCGGGATGGGCTCTGCGGGACCCCGGGGTGCACAGCCCCGGCCCACGGCTCCCCGAGCTCTGCGAGGAGAGCTGGGAAAGCAGGGGGAGGCTGCCCCCGGCATTCCCGGAGCTCCCAGGGAAGGAGGAGCTGGCATCTCCCTCCTGCCAGGATCCCCGCGGCTTCCAGAGGGAGCGCTGCGCATCCTTCTCCTTGCGGGGGTAATCAAGGGCTTGGAAAAACTGGGCTCGTTTTCTCTCCACAAACTTCTTGAGGTGATGTTGCCTCCAGCCTGCAGGATCCATCCTGGTGTGATGTCCTGGGCTTGCCCCTCACCATCATTTTCACTGTTGGTGGTGTGAGGGGGACTCTTGAAGGCTGAGGTTTTCTGCAGAAGTGTCATTATCCAGTGCTGGATAAATGAGTTGCCGAGAGAAGGTTTTGCCATGAGGCTCTAGGCTGGGCTCAGCAGATTGAGCCAGACCCTGGAGGCAGAGAGATTCCTTCTGTTTCAGCTGATCATGGAATTTAATGCTGGGCTGGCAGGTGTTGACCTCAGCCAGGAGGGTGTAAAGTTTGGCTGCCTGCAGTGAGTGCCCAGAGTGTCCCCATGGTGCCAGGTCAACACCCCTCAGCTTCCAGGGACAGCTCTCCATCACTTCCCCACCCTGGGCAGATCTTGCTCCCTTTAAGGTGATTCTTAATCCCATCTAACTTTGCTGAGGGAAAACTGATATTCCCTGAGGAGGCACAGGCAGGATCAAAGACGAGCAAGATCTTTATTCTGGAAAGTTTGGCTGGATTAGGCTCAGCTTCTATAAATATGCAGATCAAGTACCCTGACCTACATTTCACTTCAAGGATATTTTATTAACTTTACTTTTTTGACTTATCATGGCTCGAGTGTGGCTTGGCTGAATGGCTTCAGACTGTTAACAGCCTTGGCCTTGTGCTGTTAAGTAATTTGCAATGGGTTTCTTTAATTACCAACACTCTTATTTTTCATCTTGTCACAGTCTGCATGGCAGATACAGATTTTTAAAAACCACGTGGCTCAGCCACGAGGGATTTGCAGAAGCTGTGGCTCAGCTGGGAGTGCAGGCACAGCCATCAGGACATCAGCAGGCAGAGCACTGGGAACACCAAAGAGAAAAGTGGGGTGCAGAGTTCTCAGCAGGAGGATGGAAGCCCAGTACTGCTGAAAAATCACACCCAAGGAGTCCCAAATGATGCAGATGAAAAAGCCCCATGTTTTTCTCCTCAGCAGAGTTTCTGCCCTTGCAATGACGGCTGTGAATGTTTTGGAACCTGCAGAGCCGTGCGGAGGCTGAGGCACCTTTGCAGGGTGGTGTCTGGGGAGGAAACGCCCAGCCAAGGAGGAAAAACAAATTAAATAAGAGCTCTTGCTGTTTTGCTAATTGTTGCTGTTTCAAATCAAAACACAAACAAAGAAACCTCAGAGGAGTTCACGATGGGACAGGAGCTCAGTTTGCTGTGCTGTAGCCCTGGCTGGTTCCAGTGATGCTGCTCTCAGCACTGGGGCTGCTGCTGGTGCTTTTGGGGGGAACAGGAGCTGTTGGGAACTGTTGGGAGAGGCAAGCACTGGAATAAAAAACTGTCCTGGCACCTCAGTGGGCTAGAAAGGCTGTGGAGCCCTGGCCATGAAGGAATCAGCCACAGAGGGAAGGAGAAGTTAATTAGATGGAATAAACCATGCCACAGAGTGTGATGGACCCAGGGCCCAGGAAAGCTGTGGAGGGTGGGGGGCAGCTGTGCATGGGGGCAGCACAGCAGGCAGGGCCCCCTTGTCTGGCCACACTGTCCCAGAGTGGGGACTGAGGGTGACCTGCCTCCCTGGGACACATCCATCAGAGCCACTGGAAGGCAGCAGGCAGTGCAGGTTTGGCCTCAAGGTAAGAGGAAAATGTTGGGGTGTTTGGCATTTGGCAGGTCCAGCTCCCCTTGTCCTGCTGCACTTTTGGCTCAGTGTCCACACCAAGCCCCAGCAGGGGATGTGTGTCAGGGTGGTGGCCATGCATGGCACAGGGACTGGGCTCCTCTGCTCCAAGGCTGGGAGAGCTGAGGTTATTCAGCCTGGAGAAGAGAAGGCTCCAGGCACACCTAAGGTGCTAAGGGAGCTCCAGGAGAGCTGGAGAAGGACTTTGGACAAGGGATGGAGTGACAGGACAAAGGGGGGTGACTTCAAACTGACAGAGGACAGGGTGAGATGGGATATTGGGGAGAAATTCTTCCCCATGAGGCTGGGGAGGTCCTGGAACAGGTTACCCAGAGAAGCTGTGGCTTCCCCAGCCCTGGAAGTGTTCAAGACCAGGGACTTGGAGCAACCTGGGCTAGTGGAAGCTGTCCCTGCCCATGGCAGGGGGTTGCAATGGGATGCTCTTTAAGGTCCCTTCCAACCCAAACCATTCTGTGATCCTGTGCCATGCAGGCTCTGTATGGCTGAGCCCCAGGGCTGCCTGCAGGCTGGCTCCTTCTGCTTTCCTGTCCTGGGGCAGTCCCATGGAGCAGCCTGGGTGTGGAGCACAGCAGGAGCTCCTTCACCCTGCTCTGTCTCTGCCTGGCCAAACCCCACGTGCTCCAAAGCAGTGCAGCTCTGATCTGAATAAACAAAAAGCTCTTCCAATTTCCCCCCCACATCCCTCCCTTGCCTCACCCGCAGCTCTGAAAGAAAAAGGAGAGTTCAGGAGTTTCACACAGCATCCAGTTTCAGGCAAATGTTTTCTGTAAAGCTAATTGAAAATGTTCCTCTGTGCTGTTCCCACTCACACAGGGCAGGGCTCTGGGGATGTTCCTGGGCACCCCTGGGCTGGCACTCAGTGGCCACACGGTGCTGGGGAAGGCACTGAGTGATTACAGCAGGAGCTGGCAGGTTTTGTCAGATCCTCATAAACTCCTGGAGCTTTACAGGACCTGCTCAGCTCCAGAGAACTGCCATCCCAAAGAACTGATGGTGGAAATCTACATCCCAGACTTAGCAGAGGCGAGCATGAAATGGCTCAGATCATTGGGATTTGCACAGCATGAGCTGATAGGGGTGTGTGGCTCCCTAAGAAAACGTTTCCAGCAAAGCCTCTCTCCCTTATCTCTCTCATCTTTGATGCTCCCCTGGCTCAGCAAGGCCCAGAGAGTGCCCAGGCTGGGAGCCACCCCCAGGGACCAGCACTGGAGACAGCACTGGCTGATGTCTGTACGTCCCCAAGGGTCCCTGGGCTGTCTGGATGGGCTGGAGGTGCCCAGAGGCAGCTGCTGGAGCCCCTGCCTGGGTGTGCATC
This sequence comes from Aegithalos caudatus, assembly GCA_013389925.1. Taxonomy (NCBI): domain Eukaryota; kingdom Metazoa; phylum Chordata; class Aves; order Passeriformes; family Aegithalidae; genus Aegithalos; species Aegithalos caudatus. The sequence goes on along the minus strand of WEIU01020698.1, from coordinate 463,268 downwards.
CCCTGCCTCCCTTGGAGCTGGGTTTGGGCTGTGGCAGGAGCCTTGCAAAGGCTCAGGTTTAGGAGCTGGGCATTGACTTTTGGTGAATTACCTTCATATTCTTAATTCTCCACTCGCTCACGAGTGTCACAACAAGGGAGCCTGGAGAGATGCCCAAGCACACCAGAAAGGAATCTAATTTCTTTTCGAGGGACTCGCTGCAGAAAAACATTTGAGTTATTTGCTAAGCTCTAATAATGATACTTTACATTTGCATTGCAGCTTCCACCTAAGGGCATCTTGGCACAGTGGGTAATTAAACCTCCCAGTCCTTGTGAGGCAGACAAAGCCCTTTTCTAACATTTGACAGACAGCTAAACTTTGGGCCAGGGTCAGATTAAGTGGCTTGCTCAGAGATGTACATTGAGTGTGCAGCAAATCCAAAATCAAACAAGAGCCTTGCTCAGCCCAAGGAGATATTTGGGATTCTGCTCCCTCTGCTCTGCTCCAGTTGGCTTTTGTAAGCCCCTGTGGTTTGGTGGCAGTTCAGAGACATCCCTCCTTGGTGTTAAATGCAGGAAGGTCTTTTGTTGGATTTAGGCAACAAGGAGAGCTAATTGCAAATTCAATTTTGGTTCAGAAATTGGAGCTCAGTCTCCATCACCTTAGCAGCCACAGAGTTATCTCTCAGGACTTTGCTCCGGCACTAGATTCATTTTGGGTCTGTTTTCTTTAGAGCTTTCTGGTCAGTAATTAATGGTATAATTACACATGGACATAATGACAGCTCCTGACATGGCAAAGCTCAGGGGCAGGGCACTGAGTGTCACTCACTGTTTGCTCCTTTTCTTTATTTTGGAGGGTGAAAGCAGGCTGCTCTGGGCTCTGACAGCCCAGCTCCAGTGGGGGAAGCCCTTCTGCACCAGTGCTGTGTCCCAAGGCAGCAGCACCCCACAGGAACCCACAGGTTCCTTTGCTGTGCTGTCATTCCTTGTGCTCACTGCCCATCATCATCCACTGGGAAAATCCTGGGGCAAACCAAGGGGACCCCAGCACAAAAACAGGGGGACTCCAGAGCTGAATGTGGCAGAGCTGTGTGAGCTGAGGGAGTTTTCTCTCTGCCTCTGGTGCCTTCGCTGATGTCTGTAATTTTCCCTCCATCCAATTTTCCCTCTTGTCTGAGCAGAGATGTGGGTGGTGGGTGCTCCAAGCTCTCAGGAGTTACAGGGTGCAGGTACAGACCAGCAGGGCCATGGGATGGACTCTGAGGGCTCCAATTCCTGCCAGGAGCTGCACTTGGCCATGGTTTCACTGCAGTGGTGCTGCAGGCACCTGGACCTGGATCTGCTCTCTGGTCCTCCATAAATTCCCTATCAAGCAGTGAGGTGGTGAGGACAGATCTCTCCACCCTGGATTATCAGTGACAGACAGACCCCAGGGAGTTATTTTTTAGGGTTTATCCCTTCACTTGCTGCCCTGGGGTGTTTGGTCCCAAGTCATGCCTGCCCTGTGTGTCCCTGCTCATGGCCAGGACAGCCCTGACAGCCACCAGGACACAGCCAGGCTGCAGGGACACGGCTGGATCAGACCTTGGCTGCTCTTCCATCCCCATCTACCGGCCAGCCTGGAATAAAGCTTCCAGGGGAAATTCCACGTGGCTGCTCAGCTCCTGTCTGGGCATGCAAGGACTGATCCTTGTGCCATCCCTGCCTGGCCGTGGAGGGAACAGTGCTGGATTTGTCTGTGAGGGGAAAGCTGTTCACTCTGATTTTTGGTGGGATCTTGTAGGAGCAGAGAGGGAAACTGCTCTGTGCTCAGCTCTCAGCTCTGACCACTCCAAGACAGAGCCACAGCCCAGGCTGGTTTGCCCAGAGCCACATCTGTGCTGCCAGGGCCCCAGGAAACTCCAGAGATTGCACAGCTAAAGCACAACTCTCTGATCTCAGATCCAAATTCAGCTTTTCACATTTCAGAGAAAGAAGGAAACCCCTCTGAAAGGCCCAGCCACAGCAGCAGAGGTGCAGGGGTGGGTGGTGTGGTTGTGGATGCTGCAAATCCTGCATGAATTATCCTAAAAGGATCATGTGCAGTTGCAGATGGGTTAACAAGCATCTACCTCACATATCTGCTCTGAGAAAAAGTGATCAGAGATGGTTTCATCTCCTTTGAGGGCAGATTCCCATACTCTGCTCCGTGGGTTTTTCCAAGCTCCCTCAGACTGCCTTGAAGCAGGTGCTGAAGGCTTAACAAAAGGTGTCACCCAACACAACTTTGAAGTATTTTCAGGACTATTTAGGAACTGGGAGAAATCCTCTGAATCAGAACTGTCTGTAGAGACCTGTGATGTGGGATTGGGATGGCAGAGGGAGTTGTGGCTGCTGATTTTTCCCCCAAAGAAAGCTGGCTGCAGCAGTGCAGGGCTGTGGCTGTGTTTTTACAGAATATTTCTGAGGATGGCAGTCATGGAAGTGCCAGGGAAAAGTTTGGGTGATTTTGGTGGGAGGTTTGGGTGGATTTTTGAGAGGATTTTGGGAAATTTAAGAATGAATTTTGGGGATTTGGGGGAGATTTTGGGATGATTTTGGGGAATTTTAGGTGGAATTTTTTTGGGATTTCAGGGGAATTTCAAGGGGGTTTCAGACTTTTAGGAATTTGGGGGATTTTTTGGGAATTTTGGGGATTTGGGGGGAATTTTGAAGATTTTGGGTGGATTTTGGGATAATTTGATGAAATTTTATGTAAGTTTTGGATTTGGAGGAATTTTGTAGATTTGGGGAATTTCTGAGGATTTTTGAATGGATTCTGGGGGAAATATCAGGAATTTTAGAGAAACTTGGGATCAATTTTAGGTCATTTTTGAGGGGATTTGGGGGATTTTTTTGGAATTCCATGGGAATTCGGAAGGGATTTGGGGACATGTTGGGGATTTTTGAACCTGACCTGGGGGAGGCTCATTCCACCACCCCACTGAGGCTGTGGTGAATCCCAAAGCACAGGCTGGCAATCTATCCCCTCATCTCTAAATGCACACTGTCAATGCCTGCCAGTCCTGCAGCAGAGCCCATCTTTCCAATGATCTGTGCTCCCCAGCGATATCAGACATTTAATCTGTGTCTCCTGACTCCTTGTCAGATTCATTACCCTCAGCAGGAGCCTTTGCTGCTGCTTCCAGGGGAGTCCAGTCCTGGGAAAGTGAGGAAACAGCTCTGCTGATTGCAGCAGGGCTGGGAGGAGGAGGGAGGGCACTGAGGCTCCTGTGCTGCTGCAGGGCTGCTGCAGGGCTGCTCTATTGGTGCTGGAGTGCTGCTGCAGTGCTGCTGCATTGATGCTGTATGGGTGATGCAGTGCTGCTGCAGTGGTGCTGTATTTGATACTGCATTGGTGCTGCATTGATGATGCAGTGCTGCTGTATTGGTGCTGTATTGGTGCTGCAGTGGTGCTGTATTGATGCTGCAGTGCTGCTGTATTGATGCTGTATTGGTGCTGCAGTGGTGATGTATTGATGCTGCAGTGCTGCTGTATTGATGCTGTATTGGTGCTGCAGGGGTGCTGCAGTTGTGCTGCAGTGGCGCTGCTGCAATGGTGCTGCATTGGTGCTGCAGTGGTGCAGTATTTGATGCTGCATTGCTGCTGCATTGGTGCTGCACTGGTGCTTCTGCAGGTCCCCGCAGCCCTGGATGGACCCGATCATCTCAGAGCTCTTTCCCAGCCTTTCTGATTCCCTGATCCCGAGGCTTTGCAGGCGATGTCAGCAGCAGCTCTCTCTTGCAAACTCATTTTCTCCGGCCAGGAGGGGTGGGAAGAGAGGGGAAAGGGAACGGGAAGAAAGCGTTCGGGCGCCTGGAGGGCGGCACGAGGCTCTCCCCTCCCCGGCCCGTGGGCAGGGATGAATTTGGCAGCTGCAGGGACTGCGGGGGCTGCTTTCGTGTGTGTGCGACCCTTCCCGCTTTCTCAGGCTGCGGCCCCCTCTGGAAGCGAGCTGAAGGCTGGAAACCTGATCCCGTGTGTGTGGGTGGAGAGCCCATCCCAGAGCTTCTCTGGAACGGCCCCTGGCCGGGTTTTTTTTTCCCTCAGTAAATCCAAACGGGATGCTGGGCAGTGGGGGATGCTCTGTGGATGCTCGTGGTACCCGTCAGGGATCTGTGAGAAAGCAGAGAGATGCTGAGGCTGTGCAGAGCAGCAAGTCCTGCTTCTCCCAGCTCTCCTGATCAGGAATTCTGTCCTGGTTTAGGGGAAATTCGGGAGGAAAGCTCCAAATGGGGTCTCTCTGGGAAGCAAATCCAAATGGCCCCTACTCCAATTGATTTGGGAAAAAAAATCTCCTTAGAGAAAAGTGGAAAAAACTTTTTATTTAACAAACAAAGTGCCCACAAGCATAAAAAATGAATAATGGTAAACAAGAAAACCTCTTGATATTCTGAAGAGATGGCAAAATTGAGAAAGTCCTTGCTGTGGGTGTAGCTCAGCTCTCCCAGTCTCTTTCCAGTCCCTCCTGTGCTGGAAAACGCCGAGGCCCAGGCCCTGGTGGGTGCAGGTATGAGCTCCTGGTGCTCCTCTGGGTTTTCAGTCCAGAGCAGCTTTGAACAGTCCCAAGAAAAAGGAAAAAACACATTCCAGGGAGCTTCTCTGCCTCAGCTAGCTAAAACCCAGTAAAAGCACAGGAGATGTGTGTCCTGCTGTCTGTCCATGCTGCAGACAGCACAGAGCAGGGGCAGAGTGTGGAGCAGTGAGTGCAGCTTCTCAAAACAACCCCTGTGCTTCTCTTTCTCCCCCATCGCTCTCAGAACCAGTCTGAAAGGTGTAAAACTCGATATCCAGCATAAACAGAGCAGATAATTAGAGATACAAGCATCAGAAGAGTGACCCCAGGACAAACCCAAGGTGCTCTGACCACAGCAGCAGGGGCTCGTTCTCACAGGTGTCCCCAGGCCCAGGCAGCCCATGCCCTGGCAAATGCCAATTTCTCTGCTGTGGTGTGAGGATGTGCTGGCATTGCCCACCTCCTCCTCCCCCCTGGCTGCAGCCAAGGGATGTGCTGCCTCCAGCCAGCAGCATCCCTTGGGATCTAAACCCCCCTTGTGGGCTCATCCCTCTGGGGTCCTGGGGTGTTCCCAGCAGACCAAGGCTGCAGACAGGTCTGGGTGCACGTTTCTCACAAAACACAACCCTAAATTCACTCTTTTCTTAAGGTAGAGCCTCCCTTGACCAAATCCATGGAGATGTTGAGATGGGAACAGCTAGCTCTGTGTGGAGTGTGGGAAATGCCTGGCTGGGAAGCTCTTGAGTTCAGTAGTGTGGTTGGAGACACTTTGTTCTTTTCCAAAAATTAGATAAAATCTAAGATATTTTCCCAGAAAACTCTCTGTGTCTTTGCCCTCTCCCTGACAGGGGCTGCAGAGCAGAAATGCATTTGGAGCCCCTTGGGCTTTTCCCATGGAGCACTTGGCTTGTTAAAATATTTGACATCAGGGTTCTTTATTACCTGCAATAAAAACCCTCTGCTAATCTTTAACGTGCAGTGTGTCAGAGAAAAAGGATTGCATTAAAAACCTGTTTATGGGAGTGTTACTAAAACTTGTAAAAAGCAGTAAAAGTGAATGATGACTGAAAAAAACTTCACTTTATAACAGCAAAAGTTCTGCTCATCCAGGCAGTGCCCAGCCCTGAACCCAAGGCTCAGTGCAAGGAGGAGCTTGCACCTCTGTCCCTCTCCACCTTTGGTTTGCAGAGATTCCCAAGCTTTGCTCCCCAGCATTCTTAACCCAAAACTTCTTGTGTTGGAGGGCACAGCCTGTCTGGGGGCATGACTGGAGCTCCAGCACTGCCCTGTCCCCCTGGCACTTGGCTTCAGCATTTTATGACATCTTTCCCTCTTTTATGTAGTTTGGAGAGGTTTGAATGTTACAAAATTAGGCTTTCGTGCAACATTTAGGTTTTTACAAGGCTGTCTTTAAACACAGTGCCTGAATTCCTTGTGGGTTTTGATATTTTCACCTGTTCTCCCCCCTGCAGGAGGGTGGAGCAGGGCTGTGGGCTGTCCCAGGGTGAGATGGCAGCCCCATACCTGCTGCTTCAATAACCCCATAAAAACATCTCAGTCCTCCAGCAGGATCATTTCATCCCAGATTCTGTTCAAGACAAGGTCTGGGAGTGTCTGAGCTGTAATCACATGGACATGCCTGTTCCCAGAGCTCAGCTATTGGATTTCAGACAAGGGAGAAGAACAGCATCAGGTGTCAAATTTTTTTTCTCTCTTTCTACTCCACAAACTATTTTTAATATTACTTTTATTGCACTGTAGATAAACAGCAAGTGGATGAGTTCCCATGAGAATCAGGGTCTATCCACCATTCACATCAATTTAGCCAAAGGGAAAGCACAGTTGCATGAGAGACTTCAGCTCTTTTGGCCTGAAATTTCCCCTCTTTTTATGATTTCATTATATTGACCAAAGCTGGTTCACATTAAGCCACGAAGCCAGTGCTGCATCACCCCATGATTGGGGGGAGGAATGGAAAATGGTTTCAACAACATTGTCACCCCCAGTGCTGCTGACAGCAGCTCCCAGCAGGGCAGGGGGGGTGTGGAGGCTGCAGGACCCTCTTGTGACTCCCCCTGCATTATTCTGTAGTGGGATCAATGTGTCCTGGCTTTCCCCAAAGCTTTGATCTGCAAGAGGCTCTTTGAAGTGGTCCAGAGCAGCAGATTTATGGCAGCATTGCTCTGACTTATGCTTGGGAGATGCACCATGGCTCTGTGTGTCCCATCAGCCTTGGAGAAAAAGCTCCAGTGCCTGTGTTGTGCTGCCTCATCCCCATCTGGCAGGGAAATTCCAGCTGCCTCAGGTGCTTCCACAGGACAGGGATGTTGTTTGCCTGGTTGGCCTGGCTGTGACTTGGGCACTGTCATGAATTCAACAGATGAGCTGAGCTGGGGATGTGCTGGCCTCACCAGTGTGTGCTGAATTCCAGAGGGTCCCAGGTGGAAACACTCTGTGAAAGTGGTTTTTGAAGGACAGATGCTGTGGAGTGCTGGGACTGTGTGTGCTGGGGCAGGGAGACTGAGCATGAGGTCAGCAATAGGATGTGTGTGAGCCACAGGAAATCTCCATCCCTGTGTGATGCTGATGGATTTGGTGACAGACCCATGAAGCAGCAGGGTAGGGAGTGGGAAGGAGATGTGGGAAAGAGTTGATGGATGCAAAAGGCACGGGGGAGCTGGAGCATCTCCTGCAGCTGCAGTCAGGATAAGGTCTGGAGGTGGGACTGGTGCCATCTGGGGAGATGGGTGATGTCAGGCAGAGCCAGAGGGGACCCCACTTTATGCTACATCTACCCCTGGCAGTTACAGCTTTAGATCTGGGAGAATTTCTTGCTTTTATGCTGGAAGCTGAGATCTCGGAGCAAGGACCCTGCCAGATGAAGCCTGGAGAGCAAAATTCTTTCCTGTGGTCGCATTTTTGAGAAGCCAAAAGTCAGAGGGTGTTTCTTCAAAGGCAGGCTCTGCTCTGCAGATGGGCTGCCTCCCTCTGGTGAGCACAGGCCAGGCTGGAGCAGCTCTGAGCTGGCAGTCACACGGGAAGCAGCTGCAGGGAATCTGTGGCTGAAGGGTTGGAAGTGGAGCTGGGATCTCCGTGGGGGTGTTCATACAGCATTTACTGCAGGCTGGGGAGGATGAGGCTCTGATTTGGGGAGCCTCAGAAGGGTTCTCAGGGGTGTTGCTCATCCCCTGTGTCCCTGGTGGGGTGGCACAGCCCCTGATGTCCAAGGGATCAGTGGGGAACCTTTTAATGGGATGGCAGAGCTGGAGTGGCAGTGTTGTGTGACCCCAGGGTCACAGGGGGGCTCAGACCCATCACCTCTGAGCCTGCTTCCAGCTCCTGGCTTGGCCAGAGTGCCACCCTGCCCCTGACCATGGCTGGATCTCCTCCCTGGGCACTGCCCTGCTCCAGGTTGTGTGCAGGAGCTGAAACCCCAGGGATGAGCAGAGCCATGAACCTGCTCAGCAGGAAATGCAGGCTCCTGATGTCACTGAAATCTGCTCCACACCTCCTGGCTTGGGGCTAGGGCTGGGCCAGGGGGGATAAATGGATGAAAGTGCTGTCAGTGAGGAAATCAGGAGAGATGGGAGCAGTCCTGGTGCTCTGGAGGTTGGGAAAAGCTCTCACAGGGGGAGTTTCTGGATGTGTCCCTGACTGCAGCATGGCACCTTGCATGGGGCATGGGGAAGGGTGGGAGAGGGAAGGAACAGAGGGAAGGGAAGGAACAGAGGGAAGGGTCAGAGGGAAGGAGCAGAGGGAAGGGAAGGATCAGAGGGAAGGGAAGGAACAGAGGGAAGGGAAAGACAATAGGGAAGGGAAGGAAGAGAGGGAAGGATCCTGCATTTGAGCTCCTCCTTATCCCTCCCCAGAGGCAGGATTTGGTGGCCCTGGGACTGTGCTGTCCCTGTGTGTGCCCAAGTGCTGTGCTCCCCTTTCTGCCCCGGCCCCATCAGCACAGCAGAGCCCGCCTGCCCCTGCAGACTCCTGGTTTCTGTGTTCCCAAGGATCCGTGCCCTGCCTGGGCTGGATCGCCATCTCCTGGCTGCAAACCCACCTCAAGGTTTGGTCTCACAGCTTTTGCAGCCTCTCCAGGGTTTTCTTGCTGCTCCTTACAGCTTGGAGATGTTTAAAGGAGGCTGATCTGTCACAGAGAGGAGCAGAGATTTTCTCCTTTTGTGCCTCAATTAAAGATGGGATTTGCTCCCTGCAGCAGCGCAGAGGGGTGGTACCCCCTGATGCCTTGGGAAGACTGGGCTGGAACAGAGACTGCACAGAGATAGAGAATAAAGCAGAGATTTATTGAAAAGTCTTTAGGGCACACCTTGGGCAGGACAGGGCCTGGCCAGGGCCACACCCAAAGTGGACCCAAAATGGTCACAAAATGGACAAATGGTCACCAGGTCTCACACTTTGATCAGTTTTGGTCCATTTGCACACTGGGGTTGAATTGTCCCATTCCAGCTCCAGGCTGTGAGGTCCCATCCTTCTTGTTCCTCCCTGCAGCCACCCTTGTTTGTGCTTTTAGGCTGAAAGTTGTCCTTGGTGTGCAGCAGGAAAAGGATTTGTTTTGTGTCCCTGCTCTGTGACTTATCATTATTATATTAGCACTTAATTATATATTTTATATGTTATTTTATATGTATATATAATGAATAATGTTAACATTATACATGTTATATATAATATATATATTATAACACTTATTATATTATATTAGCACTTAATCTGAGGCTCAGCACTACACCCCTAGGCAGCACAGAATCTGAAAAACATGAAAGCTCAAACTTAAGGCATCACCCCAAACCTTCCCTGGCAGGAATTTATGGCACCTGCTGGGAGCTCCCCACCGTGCTGCCCTCCCTCAGGGGCTCCTGGCATCTGCAGAGAGGCACCCAGGGGCACACAGGGCTGAGGTGGGGCTGAATGCCTCCTTTGACACCAAGAACCAGACCGAAACTATGTCAACCAGAGAGCCAGGGAGGATTTTCCTGTTTTTCCTGTTGGAGGCTTTGAACTGTGTCCTGCAGGGTCAGCCACGGGGAGACACCTTGGGCTGGGATGGGGAGGGTCTGAAATCCTAGACCCTGGGAAAGGGGAGACAAATTTGCCTGGGAGAGCCCTGAGAGCCCATCCATCTCCAGGGCATCAGCCAGGAAAGGAGAATTTGGGGGCAAGTAGTGACCCATGATTTATTCCAAAAGCTGTGTGTATCCTTCATGCAAGGCCATTTTGGCTGGTTCAGCTGCTGTAGGTAAGAGTGTGGTTTGGAAGGGACAGCTTTGAATGCCCCAAAGCCTTGGGCATCTCCAGGCACTGGTGTAATGTGAAGGGGAGCCCTGGGCTGCATCCCAGCTCTGGGTTTGGGAACCCCACATGGATGTTCTGGGATGTGCTCTGACATTGCTCTCTGCCCAGACCAGGCAGGTGGCCCCAAGTGAAGTGAAGGTACAGCTGAGTCTGTAGGGGAAAATTTTTGGGATGGGGAGGTTTGCCAAGGCTCAGTGATCCATTCTCCTGTTCTTGTACAGAGACCAGCACAGGACCTCAGCTCTCCCAGCTCTCAGTCCTGTCCAAAATCAGGTAAAAGCTGCTGGGGAGGGTGAGAGCCCAGCTCAGGACAAGCAGGCACAGCCTTGGGGTTGCTGATTTCACTGATTCACTCCCCTCTGCTGCAAGGGCTGCAGGCTGAGTTTAGTGCTGCATGAACCACAAAGATACAAAAGCTGATAGCACAGGGCTTTCTCTTGGTGTAGAAAGATGCTTTGTGCTGTGGTTTGTTGTTCTGCTGGTGGAACAAGGGCCAGGTCCTACCTGCAGGGCTCCTTCATAATCCCCAGCTTCAAAAGTGTCTGCAGGAGAAGCTGGGGAGCAGATCTGGGTGCTTAAATCAGCTCTGCTAGAGATGCTGGGCCCTGGGCAGCAGCAGATCCCCCACCACAGAAAATTTGTGTGCAAAAGAAATGCAGTTTTGGTGTCCCAGAGAGTCTCAGGATTCTGCTGACCCAGATGAGTCAATCCAGGGTTGTGGCTTTCTCCATCCAGGATTTACAGAGACACCCAGGCTCCCCTGGGTGTGTTTTCCCTGCCACCCTTTGCCCAGCCCGGTTATTGCTGCAGCAAATGGGTTTGGTGGTGTCAGATTGCCAGTTTTAGTGTGGCCCAATGGAAATCCCCGCCAGCTTTAAGCTGGAGCACCCCGGAGTGATTTTTTATTCTTCTGCTGACATCTAGTGTGTGAAAACCTGCAGCACAGTGTACTCAGCGAGCTGGGAAATCTGGAGATGGGAAAAAACAGGGCTGTTTATTGCTATATTCATAGCCAGGGAGAGAAATGGAACTGGAAACAACTTTCAAGTGATGACCTTGCAGACAGACCAGATATTTTGGAGGAATAAAACTATGAAGGATGTATTGCAGCAGGACCCATGTTGGTCTTTTAATAGATGATTGGCTTAGCCAATTAGCATTGTGTGGCAAAAGGCCAAAAAACACTTATAATGTGTTGTAATCAGGAAATTGTTTGGCTTCTGATGGTGATGGTGTAAATTGTAACATCTGCACCATCTCATCCTTCTCATGAGACTGAAATGGAATAAAATCTCTTAAAATGCCTCTCAGGAGCCCCATCTCTGGGTCAGAAAAAGAGTTAATCCCACATCTCAGGAGCTCAGGTGTGGCTCTTTTCTCCTGCCTGGCCTCCAGGATGACAGCACCAGGCTTTGGGGAGAACACTGAAAATGCCTCTCCCAGGAGAACTGCTCCAAACCTGAGGCTGAAGTGTCCATCCTTGGATTGTGGGACACAGGGGCAGCATCTCCCCTGGGGACAAAGCTGGCACAGAAGGGTTTTCAGTGGGGAAGGCAAAGCAAATGGTACATTATTTCTACTTATTTTTTACAAAGTTGCATCTGAGGGCTTGCCTTGCTTATAACCAGCTCGGTGCTGTCACCAAGTGGAAAAAAAGCAAATCCCAGACAATTGCACGTGAGCCAGGCTGGAAGCCACCAGTGCAGCATTACCTCCCTGCAGGGTAAGGTCATCACTCTGGATTTGCAGCATCACACTGGCTGCTGTGACAGCAAGCACAACAGGCCAACAAATATATGGATTTTTTTTTTTCCTTTGATTTGCTAAAAGTGGAATTTTCCAGAAGTCCTGATCAAACTTCCCTGGAGAATGTGTTTCAAATCCAGGAGGGACTTTCATGTCAGGCCCAGAGAGAATGAGAAACAGCCAGATAAAAAGGCCATGAACCCACAATGTGAGCAACAAAGACCAAACCCCCGGCCCAGCTCACTCAAGACAAAATGCATGAACTCAGCATCCTGGTGAGTCCCCCAAGACCAGGGTCAGGCTGGGAGCTAACTCTGCTTTATCTCCTGCTGAATAACTCCAGCTCTGATCTTGACAGGGCATGGGAGAAGCGTGGTGATTGCAAGAAGTTTGCAGAGCTGACAGCTCCGTTTCTTGCCCCTCTCCAGTTGTGACGGGTTGTGATGAGGTGTCAGCAGGTTGTGGGATGATCAAAGGCAGAGGGGAGGAATTCCCTGTACCAAGAGGGATGCTGGGTCTCACTCCAGTGCCATCTTAGAGCAGAGGGCAGGGAAGGATGAGGTTTTATGCTTCCTCACTTTGGCTTAGTGCTGGTCTTTCTTCACAGTGATAAACAGCAGCAGTCAGCCGGTGGTGATTTAGTATGTGGGAAGCCTGAGCCTTATCAGTGTCCCTATCCCGGCTCCTTTCAAGCCTCCAGTAGAAATCTCAGCAAGATAAAAACTGTCTGAGTTTGTAACCACACAGGGTAACGTGGCTGAGACCCCAGCAGTGTAGAAATGTCACCCCATTTTCCTCAGGAAAAGCAGAACCACTGGGTACCAGCAGCGATGGAGGGAAGGGCTCGTGCTGCCTGGGGTGGGTGTTGGAAAATGCTTTGCACCCCGAATGTCAGCAGGGATGGGACTCAAGCACCAATCTTGTGGTGTGCTTAGGATGCTGGGGGAGCCTCTCTGCCAGTTTCAGGCAGGAATAATTTCCCTTTTAAAATGCCAAACAGCCTGGGTGCCTGCAGGAGGCAGGAGAGCGTGTGTGATCCCAGCTCACAGCAGCCCCGTGTGTGTGCAGCTCTGCAGGATCCAGCAGGGGCCACCTGCAGATCCCAGCACCCTGAGCACCCTCCTGGCCTCAGTGCCCATCCCTGTGGGCTGGAGGATGCAGGGGTGCAGGGCAGAGCCCCAGCTTGTCCCCCAAGGGGCCCATGTGGGGCTGGGATCAGGCCCCACATCTGCAGGTGCTCACCAAATGCTCCCTTGGGGTGAACCCCTGCAGTGCTGGCCAGCAATTCCTCACCTGTCACCCACATTTTTACAGCCTTCTGAGAGTTTCTAAAATCTTCTGATTTTTCTGAGGTTCTTTTTGTATGTTTATATGTTGAAGTGGAGTCCTGTCAAGGACTCTGTAGGAAAACAATCCATGCTCACATTCCTTTCTCAAGGAGAGACATTTGATGGACTTTTGTCCCCACCAGTGTGGATGGAGAGGTGGTAACTTCTCCATCCAATCCAGGGGTAATCCCTGGAAAACTATAAAACCCAAGTTGTAAATAAACTTGCTCTCTTTTTCCTGCCTTGGAGCTCACTGAGTTCTGTGCCTTCATTTCTGTGTCGTATCGTGACACTCACCCTCTGGACAGCACAAGGAGCTGTTCCTGCAGGGTCCATTGTCCCAGTCCCCACAGGGAGGGAGTGCCAGCTCCCACAGCCCTGCTCCTGCTGGGGCAGCAAGCATTGCTCCCTTTCCTTTTATTCCCAAAGAGCCCTGGGATCACAGTGATGGTGTTTGGGACTGGATCCCTCCACCCATCACACCTCAGCCCCCCAGGCAAAGACAGGCAGTGATTTCCTCAAGTGGAGCTGCTGGGTTGGGTGGTTTTTTATCCTGCCCTGCATTTCAGGGGGAGGTTGGTGAGAAATTCCCTGGAGATGCTGAGGGAAATGCCCCTCACCTCCATCAGCAGCACGTTCCAGAGGCATCTGCCTGCTGCCAGCCACTGCAGAGACAGCCTCAGGTATTGGCTTAGGCTCATAAAGGACATTTAGGAAAGAAAATCAAAATTAAATAAATGTTTATGGATTAAACTCCTTGGAAGGAGGCTCTTACAAGGGATTCAGTTTGCTTTCATTCATTTAAGGAGAGCTAAACTGAGTCACGGTCATTTTAATTCTGCTAAAAAACAGCACAAAGAAGCAAGATGTGACTTAACTTAATCCACTTGAAAAATCAATTCAATTTAATTTTCTTGAGTGTCTCACATAGTTTGCCTTTGATTTTTCACGTTAATTGGTTTTATTGTGGCTGACTGAAACCTGGCATGGCCACAGCTTCCCCTCAGTCCCAGAAAATGCCCCTGTGGCTGTGCAGGGTGGAAATGCAAAGCTCCAGTGCTGGGTGCCCAGGATGGAGGTGATGCTGTGGAGGTCCCATGAACAATTGCACAGCATCACTGGGGTTAGAAGGCACCTCTGGAAGGTTCATCTCCAACTCCTCTGCTTGGAAAAGGCTCAGCTGGAACAAAGTGCTCACTGCCATGTCCAGTTGGGTTTGAATATCCAAAACATCTTTGGGCAAATTTTTCACCTATTAAAAAATCCCATTTGACCATCTTAACAGTAGATAAAAATGTTTCTCTGATGTTTCAATCTGACTCTTTTATTATTTCTGTTTCTTCCAGCATGTGACACATAGCTGGAGACAACAACAAGAAGTGAGCATCACTGCAGGGGAGGTGATGATACAACAGAGGGGATTGCTGTGAGAGGTGTGCTCTGGGAACCCAAAGAGATTTTTTGCAGCCTCTGACACCCAGGGAAGGACAGAAAAAGGGGGAAGATGAGAAAAACCCCTGCACACACCATGGCTCTTGAGCAGGGTGGATCAAGCTGAGAGCAGGAATTGGTGGAGCTGCCACAGGCTGCTGAGAAATTCAAAATTTCCACCCCCAAGAAGTCAGCAGAGCCATGAGAAAAAAGAGGCTTTTCCAAGGCACTTTGCAGGGTAGGTGAGGCCATCACCTCTTCATCCTGCAGGTGGGGAAAATGAGGTAGGAGTAAAAAAAACCCAACATTTGCCAGTGTTTCCCTGGCAGAGAAATGCACCCAGGTGCCAGCTCAGCCCTGGGCCAAGAGCAGTGTGAGAGCCAAGTCACTGCCTCTGCCCAGGTACTTCCAGCCTTGGGGCTCTGATGGATAAATGCTCATTGTGCTCTCTGTACAAAACAAAAACAGAAGTGCCAAGGCAGGGCAGAGGGAAAGAAAAGCACCAAGGCATGGAAATCTGCTCATGGCTTTAAAAAGACTTGGACAAAAGCCAAATTTTAATTTTTGATGGTTTTCCTGGAGAGAAAAACACCAATCAAATGCCAACAAAAGGGCCAAAACAAAGCCATTAGCTGTTGAAATCCAAATGTTTTCAGTTTACTCTCATTAAACCCCTGTAGAAGCGTGTGAAATGGAAAAAGAAATCTGCTTTCTTATGATCCAATAAGTCAAGAATCATTAAGGTTGGAAAAGGCCTCCAAATTCATCAAGTCATAAAATGGTCCAACAGGATCCAGTGTCTTTGGAGATGAAACTGGACAGTGGCACCTGGACAGGAGATGCCCAAAATAATGGCAGTGACAACCAAATCCCCTCAGCAGCTCTGGGGTGGCTTCCCAAATGCCAGGGGCTGGGGAATGAGGGGCTGTGCAGCTCCAGGAAAAGCTGCAGTGGGGCTGGGTGTGGAACAGCTGGTGCTCAGAGAGGCTGTGCTCTGAGAAATGCCAAATGACACAATTAAATCAGTCCCTGTTGGTTTAAAGCCTTATGGATCTGCATTCCCGAGGGTGGAGTGATGGATTTACTGCTATTTCACCAGGGCTCATTACAAGAGTGTTTTGTTCCAAGATGCTGGAGAGGAGGGGCTGAAAACTGCACCCTCATCAGCCCCAGCAGAAGAGGAGCTGATGCTGTGGAGGGTCCAAAGGGAACAGCATGGATGAAGCAGAGGTTTCCCACTGGCTCTGCAGTCTCAGGAGGCTTTGAAATGAGGATTTGAGAAGCCTCCAGCAATCCCAGACACAGGACAGAGCACTGCTCCTCTCCTCTCCTCTCCTCTCCTCTCCTCTCCTCCATCCCCAGCTGTGTTCAGGCTCATGTTTGTCTCACCAGAAATAAGATTTCCCATCAGTGAGATGAGCTGACATGGACAAAAGCAGAAACAAACACAAAACTCTTGCATTTGAGCTGTTGCAGACCTAGCACCATCCATGGACTCAAATCCCACATTCAGCTGCAAAACCAACTCCCATACCCAGGCTCAGGCTCTCCATCCCCAGCAAGGCCACACCAAATTCCACTTCCCAGCCCCTGTGTGTGGGTGCTGCAGGTTGCAGGAAGGGATCAAGGTGGTGACACTGCCTGTGGCCCATGTCCCAGTGCCACAGCTCAGGGCAGAGCTGCTGAAATCTCCACCCAGGGCTGGCTCTGCTCAGCTCTCACTCCATCTTGGCAGCCCATGCCTGGGAGTTACATTTTTTATCCCCTACATGCCAGGCTTCTCCATCCCCCAGGCTTGGTTCAGGGATTGCCATGCAAAACACTGCTGCCTCAGAGTGTGATAATTAAAAGTGAAGTTGTAAAACAAGCAGCATCAATTTTTGGTGCACGTCCCCCAGCAACACATGGCGATTGCTCGGAGTTAGGAGACATTTCCAGCTACACAGCAAACTCTAAATAGCCTGGAGAGAATACATGGGAATTCAGCTTGTGCAGCGATTTCAGATGTCAAAACAAGTTTCCTTGTTAATATGAAACTGTTTGGACTTTGCATTTTTAATTAAAGCTTTTAATTATCCAGCGGTATATTTTATTAGCTTTTATGAAGACAGCTGCTTTAAACGCTATAAGCCAAATCTGTGCTCTGAAGCACTGCTTGTCCAAGGCAGGGTTTCAGATGCAAACAGCCTCCATCCTGACTAAATGGGGCAGTTTAATTTAAACTAGAATTTACTGTCCCAGCTTGATTGAATCCCTTTTATGGCAGAGACAATAAACAGCCTGGATGGGAGTGTTTGTGCACCCAGGGCTGGGAGGGGATGCTGTCCCTTCCCAGGTGAGCACCAGCTGCCTCTGCAAGGGATTTCTCTGCCCACCCCACCTCCCTTCTCATGTTTTTTTTTTTTTTGTGTTTGAGCACTAGATTGAGACTGGAAGGTCCTGCTGGAAGCATTTTGTACCCCTGTGATGGGTTTTGAGGTGCCCAGGCCCTGGAGCTGGTGCTGCTGGTGTGCCCCCATCACAGGAGCTCAGGGGGACTGAACTCACAGGAGGTCAGGCTCCAGGGATGTTCTGTGCTTGCTCTGCAGCTCTGTGACCATCAGGAAACACTTGTGGCCCTGTTTTTCACACAAGTTATTTATCCATTGGGATGATGTTGTTGACAGTGGCCTCCCTTGGTTTGGTTGTGGCTACAGCTGTACAAGGTGTGGAAGCCTTTCCCCTGGCTGTGCAGGAGATCAGGCAGAGAACAGAATTCCTGAGTACCACTGCAAAGGAGGAGCTGACAATCAGAGCAGGTTTCTGGCTGGAGCACAGCTCTAAGCTCCAGTTTGAGACCTTACTCTTCATCATTGTCAAAAATCATCAAAATGTTCTAAATCATCTCTCTTTTGCCAAGGAGAAAGGCAAAGCAGGGAACTTTTGAGCAGTGAGCTGGCAGGATCAGGGGCTGAAGAGATGATGGCTGTGCCTGAAGCTGAAAGGGCAGCTCAAGACCCTTTGTCTTTTGAAAAAAAAAAAAACCAAACCCAATCTTGCATGAAAAAAGTATATTGGAATGGCTTCAGAAGAATTGGAAGTGATGAAAAAATGTGTCCAGCTCCACTTCAGGTGTTATAGCTGAGTCAAAAAAGTACCAGGAAAGCCTGAATTCTGAACACTCAGCAGTGAGCCTGTTTGTGTGCAGAAGTCTCTGCCAGGGTTGAAGAAATGAGGACAAGAAGTGTTGGGTACAAAGCAGAACAGGTCAGGTTGAACAGCACAGCTGTGGTCACTCCCTGGATGTCCCTGCTGGGATATCTTGGGGGGGAATAGATCCTTCCCCCTTGGTGCTCTCTGCTCCCAAGGATTAAAACCTTGCACATGGCCAGGGTGTTCTGTAGCACCAGCCATGGTGGCTTCATCCTGCCTGGTTCCCAGGGAAACTCCTGCATCAGGGATGCTCTGAGACAGGGCAGATCTTGCTCTAACAGCACCAAGGCTGGGAAGGAGAGCCCAGGATTTATAATTCCCTTTTCCAGCAAGCAGATGTGTCCCAATACCAAACCACGGGGTTTTATTCACCCCTTGACTGCCCCTTTTTTTGTTTCTCCTTCCCCCATGGGATCTCTAAAGGAAGGTTTCCAGAAAAAGATGCAATATTCTGTGTCAGTATCCAGCCTTGCTGCAGTCTCTCAAGAGCTCATAATGATGAAGATTTAATGCAAATCGAATGGACTTTTCATCTTAGCAGAAAAGTATTTACAGCCCATTAAGTAGATGGGAAAACTGGTCATTTTTTTTGGAGGGCAGCAGAGGAAAAAAAAAAAATAGTGCTGTGTAAAAATGTGGTCACAAAAGGCTCTTAGCTCGAGAAACTTAGCCTGAGAAATTTATCAGCTCTGAGGATGGAAAACTCATCATTTCTATATAAAAATATATCACTTTTAATTGCCCAGCCAACTTCAGCTTTACTCATTAGCTCCTCACGCTACCCTGCCAAGTTACACAGTGGCGAGCTGGCTGGAATATTTTATTTCATATTTCACCCTGGACCAGAAAAGTCAGCATATGGCTCCAGCAGCCTTTGTTTTCTTCAGTCACAGGGCAAGGAAATTAATGCAGCAAAGTGGGGACAGGCTGAGGAGCAGGACAGGGAGAGTTCCTGGGAATGCTCTGATGCCTTGGTCAGGGATGAGCAGCTCTGGCTCTCTCAGGTGCCTTTGGGGCTGCAGGGCTCTGTGTCTGCTCCAAGGCTGTGTACCAGGGCTGGTGGGGAGGTAGCAGACACAGGAACATCTTGGTGAGGGGTTTTAAACTCCTTGAGGAGGTCTGACCCCTCTCCTTCCCCCTCATGCCCTCCCAGCCTGTGCTTACACCACCTCAGATTGCTCTGATAAGGCCCTGACTCTGCTGGGATGGCCAATTTCTGCACCTAATCACTCTCACTTCTCAGACAGTTTTCCTTAATGCCTTGTCTGAAATATCCCCATTTGTAGCTCCTGGCCCCAGCTCTCCTTGTTTTACTGTTTCCAGATTATTTGAATAATCCCCCTCTCTCCTTTGATGGTATTTCCCTGGAGGTATTTATAGCATTATCACACTCCCTATTTAATCTCCTTTCTTACAATCCTTATAAAATTAAATTTCCCATCTCCTCTCCTTTGCCTGCTGTTCTCCTCCAGCTCTGGGTGTTTGTGGGAGCTTGGTTTGAGCTGTGTCCAGTTTGGGGTGATGCTCTGACATCCCCTCAGCCCACCCTGGTGAAGCAGTGCCAAGCTGGGCAACCCTCAGAGGGTTTGCAAAAGAGCCCATGGAGTTCAGGGCATCTGCCAGCATATATATATATACACACATATATATATATATATATATATATATGGGGGTTTTANTCATTTCTTAATTGGACAGTTTTTCCTTATAAGACCTCATAGAGAAAGAGATAGAGGCCATTTTTTACTTTGTTAGCTAGAAGTCACACTTTGTGAGACTGTAACAGAGAAGAATTAATAAACATCTGAGCCTGAACACGAAATGTCTCTCATGCATTTAATCCCAACTCTAACAGAAAAGAAGATCAAAAAGCAACAATCTCAACCCATTCACACTGAGTCAGCTGCAGCCCTGGGGGAAATTTCCCCTGTGGGAAAGTTTAAACTGAAGTGCTTCCACATCTCTGGAAACAAATGTCCCATAGGAAATGTCCACTTTATGTTTTGCATTCTGGAAATAAAGTAAAAAAAAAAAAATTAAAATCCAGTGAAAATGGAAAATAGCTGGTAATTTCAGAGCTTGTCCCAAAGAAAGGAGACCTGCTCTGTTTTTCTTTACCTAGTCTCCCAGGCCTAGCTGGATGCTGCACAAAGCTACTGGAAATCTGCAGAACCTGGCTCAAAGGGATGTGGCTTTGCCTCTGCAATATCCCAGCTCCAGAGGATATTGTTTCTTCCAGGTCCTGCCATGATTGACATCATATTACTTATTTAATAATAACTATACTAATAATAGTTCCTTTGCAGCCTAGGGAAGCCTGAAGCTGTGGGCAGCAGTGGGGAATGGGGGCTGCTCAGGGAAAAATGCCTGCATGGAGATGGATGTGATCCCCCTCAATGGGTAAAAACAACTTACTGGGGAGAGGGGGAAAATAAACCTTTGTAATATATAAATATAAATAAATCTAATCAGTGACTTTGGAAAGATGAGATAGAGGCAGCCTGATGCTGACAGACAGGAGGTTTGGGGTAATATGGGCAGATGAATATAGATTGTGCCTTGAATGTGAAATATTGCCTTTGAATGCAATAAAAAAAAAATCATTTTCCTTCCCCACTTTCTGGCCAAGAAATTGGAAATGGGAGCTCGTGGAGCGAGTCCAGTGTCAATGTGCAAGCTGAAGGTTCTGGCTGAAACAAAGAGGGAATTTGTGGCTCCCATGGCCTGGGGTGGGAGCTGCCTGCTTTGGTGGCTCACATCCCTCTGGCTGTGGCTGTTTGTCCCCACTGGAAGCAGTGCAGGCCATGCACTGGTGTCTGTCTGTCTGTCTGTCTGTCTGTCTGCAGGACACCAGGCTCCCAGCTCTGCCACACGTCCCTTTTTGCCTCATAGCACCCAACACCTTGTGCCACCCAACAAACTGGGTTTAATGGGAAAAGTTCACAGTGGCATCATTGTTTTGTGGCTGTGGGATGCTGAGGGCAGCCCTCCCTTTCACAGTTACCTAACTGGCAAGAAATCAAGGGCAAAAAGGGAAAAAAAACCAAACCAACCCCAACCCAAACACAAACAAACCTCTAAAAACCTCAAGTCTTATGTCAAACCTCAAGTCAGAGGACAGAACAGTAAATAATGGACCTGGTGACCTAGACTTGCAAATATTTACATTCCCTTGGCTTGGCTGATAGCAGGGGTTCCTCTTAGCACGTCTCACCTAATTAGCAGCAGGCTGCAAGAATCCAGGGGTGGGTTCTGCTTTCTTTTTCACCTCGTTTGTAATGTGTGCCTCTCAGTGCTGGGCCATGCAGTTTGCATGTCAGGAATACCAGGAGCAAGGTGTGTGTGTAACACCAGAGCCTGGCAGGAATCCTGTGCACCAGCAGCTTGGGAGACAAGGACAGGTTCCCACAGCCACCCAAGGGTGCAGGCCTTGATCCCCCCTCTGTCCTTGATGCCTTGGGGAGGCTGAGCTGGAACAGACTGGACAGAGCTGGAGAATAAAGCAGAGATTTATTGAAAGGCCTTTGGGATCCACCTTGGGTAGGCCAAGAGCCTGGCCAGGGCCACACTCAAGGTGGACCCAAAATGGTCACAAAATGGACCCAAAATGGTCACAAAATGGACAAAAGGTCACCAGGTCTCACACTTTGATCAGTTTTGGTCCATTTGCACCTTGGGGTTGAATTGTCCCATTCCAGCTCCAGGCTGTGAGCTCCCATCCTTCTTGTCCCTCCCTCCAGCCACCCTTGTTTGTGCTTTGGGGCTGGAAGTTGTCCTTGGTGTGCAGCAGGAAAAGGATTTGTTTTGTGTCCCTGCTCTGAGTGACCCTGACTGTGAGCTCAGAGCTGCACCCTGGGCAGAGTCTGAAATACAGGGAAGATAAAACTTCAGGCATCATGCTGCTGCTAAAAGCTGTCTGAGGCCTGCCAGAGACACAAAGCTCACAAAGGACTGTGAGCTCCTTGATTTTAGGGCTCTTTTATCCCAGGGACTCAGCTGGTTGTGTCTGTTCTCCCTATAAATTATTGGCTGTGCCACTGCTTTGAAGCAGGCATAGTTTGGGATGGTGCTGCTTGGCACGTGACAAAATTTGTGGTCAAGAATGTCATGAACAATCAAACTCTGCAGACTGCAAGTTCATGTTCAGGAAAAGATGAAAAAAATCCCAATTTTAGTCAAAAATTTATAGAAGCTCTATAATTTCCAACAGCCTGGTTTGGGGAGCTCACCCCCAAAATGTGAGTCTGAGCAGCAGTAGTGGCTCTCAGGAATGGGCACTAAAGGAAGACAATGCTATGTGAACAGATGTTGGTCTTATTTGACAAAAGGGCTACATCCAAAATATGCCCTGAAATGCTACAGAAGAGAGAGGGAAAAGCTGCTTCTCTTTACTCTTGACAATGAGTTACAAGCAAAACAAGTGGCTCTTGGATGAAAGCTGGGATAAACCCATCCTTCCACCTATCTTCAGCGGCCTTTTCTCACTGGGATGTTTTATGCCAAGGAAAGAGTGACCTGAAGCAGCTGAGGACCTGGAGATGCAAGCAGAAGGATGTGGGGATGGCCCCAGTGGTGAAGCAGAGCCCAGGCTCTGGTGGGGCTGTGAGGGTGCACAGGGAGGAGGTGGAAGTGAGGGGACATCAAAACATGGGAGATGACTGTGGCTAGCTGGGATTTCCTGGAATATTCACCTGTTTTCCCTGTGTATCCATGTTTTCCATGTGGATCACACAACTCCCTTTGGTTTCTTCTCCCTAAATCACACATTGTCACTCCAGGGCTGATGGGAGGGTCTCCCTCTTGTCCTTCAAAGGTGAGTTTGACAATGACATTTTGTGCAGTCAGAAAAGAGCCACATTTCCCCTGGGGTAGCCCAAGGACATGCATTGAAATTGTGCCCCACTGGGCCTCCAGCTGCTGTGTCCTGGAGCCCACACAAACCTGTGAATGCCTCTTTATCTCCCTTGCCCTGCTCCCTGCTTGTCGAGGCTGGGGACCTTGCATCATTCTTCCAACAGCCCTCAGCCTGCCCTGCAGTGCCCTGGGCTGTACAAACAGCCTCGAGAGGGGATGTTATTCATGTCTCACACAGAGCTTGCACTATGTCCTGCATTTCAAACTTCTTAAAAGGAAAAGCAACTGAAGCAAATGCAGTCAGCTTTACCCCAGGGCCAGCCAGCATCCCCTCTCCTCGTGCTGCAGCCAAGGAGGCTCTGGTGGGGCTGTAGTTTGCTGCTCACAAGAGCTCTCTGTGTCAGACAGGGGATGGAAAAAGCTTCCCTTCACTGCAGTGGCACAGCCACAGTGAGCCTGAGTCCTGGGCAAGAGCATCCTGGGGGCTGCAGCAGCTGGAGGCTGCCAAGGGTGTTGGATCCAATCCCTCCATCCCAGCTGGGACGTGCTGAGCTCTGCACAGCTCCTCACCTTTTGCAAACAGATGTTTAGTGCCAGGCAGATGAAATCCTGGAGTGTGCCATCCCAGCAGCAGAGAGATCCAAGCATGGGCATCAAAATCAAAATGTTGAAATCTGAGCTGTCCTTGCAACTCCTTTTCCTAAATTTGCAAGGCCAGGTTTATGTCTTTCAGTCCTGAGTAAATGAAGCCTGATGCTGAGGCTGGCTGGGTGATAAATGGTGAGTTGAGAGATGGTTTATGGGGCCATCATGGGCCACTTTATCTGCTGCTGCTTGTGAGTTGCCAATTCCTTCCTTTTTTATTTTCAGAGTCAATTTTTATCGATTTCTGCCCCTTGCTTTCCCCCAGGCACAGAGAATGAGCAAACAGAAGTGGGTGCAGGAGGCTGGGACATCAGTCAGACTGCACTTGCCACCCTGGGTCACAGGTGGGGCTGGAGGGGTGCTGGGCACTGTCACCTGCCCTGTGACCTGGGTGACACCAGCTGCTGGCCCTGCCTGTGGGTCCTGCTGTAGAACCTTCTCCCCAGGCTGGGATGCCCACCAGTGAGGATGAGGGTTGGATAAAAGAGGGAAAGGGATGGGAATGAGCTGGGATGTAGATGATTCTGCAGCCCCACAGCTGCCAGCCAGCCCTGCTTCCATTTTAACACAGGCTTCAGATCCTGGTGTAAAATGCCAAATTGGAGGGAAACCATGCATTTTAAAGAAGGAATAATACAGGCCCTGTGTGGAGCAGGCACAGGGGGTGATGCTGGTGAGCAGCTTTTCCATGCTGACACCCCCCAGCCCTGTCTGGGTGCAGGGCTGGGGGGACAGGGCTGGGCACCAGGAGCTCAGGGCCCTCCCAAGGGGGGGGCACCCCCTGAAAGGGGTCAGTGCTGTGGGGTTTGGGGCTTTGCAGGGGTGGAAGGGTGCAGGGAGCCTTGGTACCCCTGTGGGAAACACCCAGGGACCCCAGTGGCACAGGGGTGGTGAGGGCAGTGCTGTGGGGCAGTGGGTTCTGCAAGGAGCCTCTCCATGGTGGGAGCTGCCCTGGAGCAGTGCCCAGGCCTGTCACTGGTTCTGGTACCTCACCCCTGCCCAAAAACCCCACAGTGGCAGCTGCTGCTTGTCTGAGGGTGATGCCAACCCCCATGGATTGTGTGTGTGGGTGCTGCTGGCCACGATGCCAGCTCCTGGCTGTGCAGCACCACCTGCTCTGCAAAACTGATGGGAGGGCACAGGGGGAATCACTGCAATTAACCCCTGGTGCCCTGGCTAATCAACTGGCAGAGCATCCAAACACAGCTCCAGTGAGCCTGAGGAGCAAAAGTGGGGGGAGAGTGGCCCTTGAGAGCCTCTCCTCTCCCCTCCCCATGGACATGCACTTGCATTAGTGGACTGAGTGCTTTTATTTTTGCTCAACCACTTTGAAGTGGAAACCAAATTGCACCGTCTCCCTCCCTGCTCCCCTGAGCCCTCCTGGTTTTAATTAGTTCCATCTGATGTTCATAGGCTTCCAAGAAATAAATGTGCTTTTAAACTACTTATAAAACCCTGTGGTGGCAGAGCAGAGGGAGCTGTCTGAGCCACACTCAGGCTGACAGGGGACACGTGGTGAGCACAGCAATGCCTGCAGCCAGGCTTCATCTCCCCCTTTGGCCACCGAGGTGGCTCTGCCCTGCATGTTTTCCATGTCCTCAGGTTGAAGTTTTAGTGCTGAGGTCAAGGATCGTGGAGAAAGATGCTTAATTTCACTTTATTTCACCTTTTTGCTGCACTGGCAACAGTGCTCTTCCCTCTGCTGCTCCATCCCCTCGTGCTTTGCTCCGAGTCTGTGGTTCAGCTTCTCAGCCCAGGCTGAAAGAAGAATTAATGGGAATTGTCTCACTGCCTGCAGACACTTTCTGTACACAAATCTTCGCTGAGAAGGACAACATCATCCCTGTCGAGGTGTGGAGTAACTAAAATTGAAGTCCTAACTCAGTGAGTTAGCAGAAAAAGGCCCCAGTCTGGCAGGAACTGTGCTAGCCAGAATCCTCTAAAACAACAGGGACAAAATCTCCTTTGAGGCTTGCACTCCCCTCTCCATTCCTATGCCCCATAAAGCCCTCAGGACAAGCTGCCTGAGGAAGCTTTTATTCCCATATCTATAAAATTTACCTTGGTTTCCCTTGTTCTGCTGATAAGCAAAGCCAGTAAATCTTAGCAGTGTTTGCTCTTTGGATTTGGGGCACAGTGAGCTGGAGTATATCCCTCTTATCTTGTCCTAATTAATCTGCTGCTTTCTGTTCTGGCTGTTGTGTTTAGGCTGCAGTGTGGCTGTGACTGTGGGTTAGGTGATTGCAGCAGCACCTCCAGGTCCTTCCAGTGTCCCAGGGAAATTCCAGATGCTCTTCCTTCAACCTGAGCTCATCCAGGGAGGGAGCAGCAGCCTCCTTCAGACAGCCCATGCCACCAGCACCCCAATCAGGCATCCCAAAACTGCTTCAAGGAGCCAGACACAGAGGGCTAAGTCTTATCTGCCACCACAAAATGTGTGGATTTGCTGCCTGCCTTCCCTCCACAGGGCAGCCCTGGGTTTCCCTTCTCCAAAGGGCCCTGGTGCAGCAGAAATCTCCCCCTGGAAGCTCCAGGACTGGGATTTCCTGGGGAGCTGCTGTTGCCTGTCTCAGTGCCAGAGGCTCCAGGCACCAGTTTAGTGCTGGTTTGTCTCCTTGTCAGCAGCTCTGCTCTGTCCATGTGGTGCTCAGGGACACTGTGACCCTCTGGCTCTCTGTGACACCCCCACAGGTGCCACTGGTGCTGTCCCCAAGCTTGGGGTGTCCCCCACTGAGTGACACCCAGCTGCTCCACAAGCTCCTCTCCACATCCATGGAATGAGTGCCAGGAACTCCTTGGGACTGCCTGGGTCCATGTTTTACATTTTCCTACATTTTATAAATCCTGTTAGGCTGGGAGGAGTCCTCAGGCATCCTCCCCTTCCCTGGCTCTCTCCTAGAGCAAGGCAGGACCACAGGTAACCCCAGCCAGCCTCTGCCTCTCCCCTCCTCCCTTCCTCCTGCACTGCCCCTTGCAGATTTAACACCCCAGAATTTGGGCTGTAGCCAGGACTAGAAGGGTTTTTTTTTCTTTTTCTTTTTTATATTTTTAGGGAGGTTTTTCTGGACTTGCTGTTTGCCTTTCAGGTTTATATCTGTAGGCATTATGTATTTTTTTTTAAATTTTTGTCAGTTCAGTGTACTTGTCAGAGTATAAAATCTTCTATTTTGTTAACAAAAGCTCAACAAGCACAGAAATCTTCCAGTGCCAGAAGGCTGGTGGAGCCCTGCTCAGTTCCAGCCCATCTCCTGGAGTGATTTCCTCCTCCAGAGAACTCTTCTGCTATCAAGTGTGATTGTGTGGTGTCACATTAGTGAGAGCTTTGCAGCTGTGATTCCAGCTGCTCTTTCCTGGACAGTATCCTGTTTATGATTAAAAAAAATATATGAAGCAACAAGCAGATTTAATCACTTGGTGTCCATGGTGTATCTCCAGACAGCAGACTGGGAGGAGGAGAGGAGGCTTTAAGGGAAATGTTTTAGGGCATGGTTCAGTGCTCTAAAATATTGTGTATTAGACAATTATGAAAAAAAAAAAAACCAACAAAAAACAACCCAAACTCTTGGAAACATTCAGTTTTTACAACCAGATATTTTCATTTTGTTTCCAGACCTGGAATTGCTCTCTGAAGCCCTGGATGATCTGGGGATCAACACAAGCTTGGGAAAGAACTGAGGGGACAGTGTTGGTTTTCTCTCAATTTATGTTGACAACACATTAGGACTCAGTGCAGCCAGGGTTAATTGGAGGCAGCCTGAGCTGGTGTTGGAAATGCAGTCACCAAAAAGGAAATAGGGAACACCATCCTCTCCCAACCTGTTGTTCCTGTCCCTGTGTCTGTCTCTACTCACCTGGCCCTTTAAGCTCTCCCAACCCAATTTTTTTTTTCCATCTTAGTTTCATATTTGTCTTCTCTTTGTGCTATTGGTACAATACATCCTCCCAAACAGCTTGAAGCTATCTGGGAAGGTAATTTGACCAGAGACGTGAATTTTTTTGGTAAAAGATGACTCAGTGAGTTTGTACTGCTTCAGACATTAGTCCTTGAATGGAAAGTTTTTTTATGCCATTGCACTTCAATCAGAATATTTTATCTGAGCTTTGATTTCAGCTGCTTTGATTATGCTGGAAATGTTGGCAAGATAATGCTGACTCCTCAGAGCAGAACAGAGCCAAATTTAGAAATCTCTTTCAGTGAGGATGAGGTTTGTTTTTCCAGCAGTTGGAGGAGCTATCCAAGCTTTTGCCTAATTTCATTGGCTGGGCAGGGTAAGTTGCTCTACAAGTGAATTCTGAATCTTATGAAGTTTGCAAAGCCACATTATTGTAATTAAATTAACTTAAGGTAAGACCATAATCAAATGAAACAACAAAAGAATTCTCTGAACACCAATCTCAGCTCTCTGTATGTTTGCAGCCATATTTTCTTTTCTTAAAAAGCAGTTTCCAATTGGACAAGGAACACCATCTTCATCAATTTGGGAAGCTGAAATTCCCTTTTTGGAAAACATTCTCTAAGACATTTTCACAGTGTGCTGGTTTTGCTTTCAGATTCATTTCAGTGGCAATAACATTTTCACAGTTGTTCCTTACAGTTCTGTCCCTTAGCATTTGTAGATCTGTTGTGGATGTTGTCTCTAATCCTAAACAAAGCTCTTAGGTCTCTGGGCTGTGGGGCTCCATGAAAGTTGCTTTTCACCATGTCTTATATAGCTATAATTTAAAAGCAAAACTCTGTGAATTTATAGTTATAAAACTGATGCTCTTGCCTTTAACAAATGCTTGATGCTGGGATTTAGGATCCTGGGCATGAAGAGCAGAGGAATTGCTGTGCTCTGCTGTGCATTGCCAAAGCATGGCCTTGGACAGGGCAGCTCTCAGGTGCCTCAAACAGAGCAGGAGCTGCACTGAGCTCAGTGCATCAGCACAGGTGTGAAATAAAGCACTTGCTGCACTGCTTTGCCTGCTTGGAACATATTAAATTCCCATAAATCAGAAACGCCCATGTCCCGCCCTTCAGCCCTGCAGGAACCTGTTCTCAGTCCTTTAACATTCCAATTCTGCAGCATCCTCTGATCCACTGAGCTGCCCTGAATGCTTGCAGGGACTGTCCCATAATCATCTTCAGCAGGGCATGCAGAAGCTGAAGAAATTCAGATTTAAATGAGCCATCTCTTCTGCTGCTCTGCAGGCAGCTGTACCTGCTAGGGAAGAAAGGAGCTTGTCTGCAAAGCCTTCCTCTGGGAAGAAGCCTTCTCCTGACTCAAAGCAAGCCTTATAATGTTTTAAAAGCATTTATTAAAGCATCTCTCACATATTCCTGCACTGGGGGCTGTGAAATCCTTTTCCTTTCATGAAAGGCAGTGGAGGGGGGGGAGCAGGAGGTGGCTGGGTTGCTTTGCAGCTCAGCTGTAGACTGCCTGGAAGGGAGCCAGGGGGCCTGGGTTCAGTCCTCTGATAACTCATCAATTTCTTTCTCACCAAAAACATCTGGTTTTGGATGCTGAGTTATGAGCTAATATTAAATACAAAAGTTTATAGCATCACATATATAATATTGTTGATTAGAAGCATCAAGTAAAGTAATTGACCAGAGGGGATTTGGTGTGAGCAGCTGGTAGAGCATCTGGAGGGGAGCCAAGGGGCCTGGGTTTAATTCTCAGGTCATCTATTTCTTTCTCACCAGAAACATCTGGATTTGGATGATGCAAAGCTACAGACTATTGTCTCATGCAAATCTTGCTGGGATCACACTTTTTTTTTTAATGGTAATATGTTTCCAGGAACATTTCCATTAAGTATTTACACCCAGAGAATGCTGTAAGAGTGACGAGGAAAAGGAGCATTCCTGGCCCCTGTGAAAATCAAAAGCAAAGTTTATTTTGGTGAAGTTGTGGTTTTTAACTGGATTCTGCACTAATGGTGCTATCAGTAGCCTGAAGCAGGTATTTAGTTTGAGCTTACAAACCTGAACCACAGCAGATTCAGTGGTTTGGTGGGTGCTGATGGCTGAGGGGTGAGGAGCTGTCCTGGCCTGGCACAGGGAAGGATGGAGCTGCCTGTCCAGGTTTCTCCAAGCCTTCTCCAACCTGGCCTGGAATAATTCCAGGTATTACCTTAGCTCCTTTTCCCCTGCCATTGCTCCATCACAACAAGAGGGTGGAGCCCTCTGGTTTCTCTGTGGAAATAAAGAGTAAATCCTCCCAAGGAGAAAGGAGGATTCCTAAAAATTGCATTTCACCCCTACTGCAAATTCCTGCCTTGATTTCCCAGGCAGGGGCTGCTGTTGGCAGCTTGGATCTCACAAGTGACAAGCTTGTTACCTGTGGTGAAGTGACCCAGATCAGCACGAGCTGCAGCTCTGCCCTCTGGGAATTAAATCAAGGAGTAATTAATAACCTGATAACGAGTGTGATTTACAGGGGATGGCACAGAGCTTGGGAAAACTCTTCTTTGACACTATTCTGTCAACCTCTGCAGTTACTTTTTGCTGGCCCTGTGCCTGTGCCAGCTGCCAAGGTCTCTCCTGAGCCAGTGGAGGGCTCTGGATTATCTGTTCCCTGGAGAGCTCCATGCCTGTGAGCCCCTGTCTGGCTCACTTGCATTGCTGAGTTCATATTCTCCTTTATTTAGCTGTTGTGCAATGCCACTGTGAGAAGAGAATAAGGAGGGAGCCACTCTCCAATCCCTTGGCATTTTTGCCTTTATTTTGTTAGGAAGATACACAGCCATATCCTTAATTATTCTGCCAGAATTCTCACAAGGGTCTCATCTCAGTTTTGGTTAAAGAAATAAGAGGCCAAATGGAAATAAAATATTAGTCTACCTGACTTTACCAGCTGAAATGGTTTAGAACATCATTACTAGGCTCATTCCTGTCCCTTCCTCACAGTAAAAATACCATCTAAAAAAAGAACCAGAATGGGACATTTCCAGAGGAATATTATATTTCATATGTATGGATTTTAACAGCCAATCTCAACCAAACAATGCACTACGTGGTGCCAGAAATAATAAATCAGTGCAGCCCTCAGGACTGAAATGGAGAATTGACTCTCCTCTTGTAGCTTTTTGGAGCTTTAATCTGAAATATGCCACGAATCAAAGGATAACTTATTGGTACACAAGAATTCCCATGCTTAGCCAAATCTGATTTCCACAGTCTGGTGCTTTGCTGCAGAGGTTGCCAGAGCCAGGGAAAGGAGCAGCAGGAGTTGTTAATGCAGGAATGTGTACACAGAACACCTAGTTTTGGTGAGGTTCAGCATGTAGGAAGGACTCCAATACACCTGATCTTGGCCATGTGGGAATTGCTGCCAGGTCCTGCAGGTTTCTTTTTCACTGGAGAGAGACACAGGAGAGTCCAGGAGATAATTCACCCCATTCTAAGAGATATCAAAGCTTGTTATTGATTTGCTGAGATAAAACCTTAATGTTGTCTAAACACAAGAGCCTCAACTAAGGCAGGATGGGTCCCAGTGATCTTTTTCTGTCACAGCATCCTGCAGACTATGGAGGGACCCACTCACCTCCAGATAATTCCACCTTACTGAGAGGGATTTAAGTTTCTGAGGGGATTGTTTCTCACCCCAAAACTGTCTTCCATAATTTGGGGCATATCTGATAGTTTCAAGGCAGCTGGGAATTTGTAATTTATTAGGGCAGTGAAAATGGTCACAGAGCAGTTCTTTCTCATGAAAGTTTTGCAGAGCGGAAAATGCCCTTTTTTTGTGTGTCTGCCTTGCTCAGGAGAAGTTTTTAAAGGCATTTCCCTGATATTTTGGTTTTTTTTTTAATCCCTAATCCAGCCCTGGTTGTGCTGCTGGGTGAGCAGTGGGGGTAGCTGGTGAGTTTGGTTTCAGAGCTGCTCTTGTAGCTGTGGCATGGCTCAGCTCATCTGAAAGATTCATTTTTGTGCTCTGGAGAAATGGATTTCACCTTTGCTATGCACCACTCTGTGTGCTGCTTTTCAGCTGTTTCAGAACTCTAGGAGTTTGAATGTAAATATGATTTTTGTGATCACTCTATGTGATTATCCCCAGAATTATTAACCACAATTAAAATCATTCATGCTCTTGGCTGGGAGTTGGGTGTGAATCTGCCTGTTCCCTTCCTATCCTGGCTGAAGTAGTGCAGACAGGCTATTCCAGGGCAGGGTGGACACAGAGTGCATCTTGTGTTTTAGTGCTGCTCTCACTTGGATTTCACAGCATTTACCTTTAGTTTGCTTATTTTGACCACTGGGCAGCAATTT
>WEIU01020698.1:381462-431701 GCA_013389925.1 Aegithalos caudatus | reverse complement strand
ACAGGGTGTCAGGTTGGATAATTTTCATTTATTTTATTTCATTTTTATTCCTCCTATCAAATTGTATTTTCTGACTTGGATTCTCTCACTGGTTTTCCTTTCAAACCAGCACACCCTGGTACACAGAATTCTTTCAGGATTTGTTTACTTCAGCTGCTTTTCAATGCTCTGCATTTGAAATTTGCTCCTCATGAAGGGAGGGAGGTGGTTATTTCCTCCTGACTCATCTTCCTCTATAATTACCCAGCTCCAACATGCCCCAGGCTGTGTGAGCTCTCAAAATTATCATTATTAATAGCACTCCCTCACCCCCAGCACAGCCAGGCAGGGCCAACCACGAAGCCAACTGGAGGATCCCATTATTCATTGCCTAAGTGTTTGCAGGCACTGAAATTTAGATTTTCACAAGCAATTAGTGCTGTTGTGTGCCTCCTTCAACTCATTTCAGCCAGGGCTGCTCAGTGCAGGGCACCAGCTCTGAGCTCTGGGATCCTTTGGGGTGTCAGAGCTGCAGGAATCCTCTGGTCACTCAGCTCTTGGATTAAGAGCTGGGAGCTTGTCAAATGTCTGTAAAGGCCTTGGATGGATTGGAGGATAAATGAGTTATCCCTCACTCCCCCCTGTCCTTTCACCAGAGACACCATTCCCTTCTGTGTCTGTATCTCCTTTATGATGCTGTTTGCTTTCATGGCAAATAATTGTCATTTAGCAGGCACTGTGCTGTGCTGACCTATTTTTGTCCCTCTCTAGATGACAAATCTGCAGATATTCATCCCTATTTCAAGAATTAAATGTATATTTCAAAAGCAGTCACAGGAACAAAGTACTGAATTTATTGTTTTCAGTTAGAGTATAAAAGTACCACCTAATCTGTGCTTACAAAGCTCTGCTTGTTGGCCTGAAGACAATAACTGTTCAGACAAATTAATAAAATGCCTTTTTTTTAAGCATTTATCCTGCATATATGTCTTAAAAGAGGATTTTCTGTGACAGCACTGCCAGGTTTGCTCAGGCCGGGTGCCTGAACAGTTTTGGGGTAGGCTGAACTTAACTGAACATTCTTGTTCAGTCAAGGGGAGTTTTACACTCATTTAATTTTTTTTAAGTGAAGAAATCTTGGGTTAAGCTTAGAATTGTGGAAGGATTAAAAGGCTTTTGAAGGGGGAGTGTTGGCTGTCTGCTGGGAAAAGCAGTGTACAAGTGAGACCTGGGCTTGGCTGGTGTTTTTGATCAGGAGCCAGTTTCAGGTGCTGCTGAATAGGATTAGAAAATGGGATGTGTAGTGCTGACTGTACAGTCTGTGCAGCCTGAGCTACAATAATAAAACCCAGGATCACACAAATATTTCTGTGGGGCTTGGAAACCTGAGCTGGACCTGGGCCCAGTTTTGTGGTGAGGAACTGGGGCTGTCTATGGCCCAAACACAGGGAACCCATCAGGGGATTGTGTCAGGGATATAATGAGCTCTGCCTGATTCTGGATTAACTTTGCCTGGCAGTTAACACGTCAGGCATTTTGGCAATGGTGCATCCTTTCCCTTTCCTCCAGAGCCTCTCTTTAGGGCAGATTTCAACAACAAAAAAAGTGAGTTCTTTTTATGAGCTGAACTCTCTAGAAGACTGAAGGGCCTGTGGTTCAGATGCAGCTTTCCCAACAGTGCCCAGCAGATGCTCTGAAGTGCTCATGAACCACACAGAAATGCTGCTGTTTGGGATTCCTGCAAACAGGCAACAGATTCACACGGGAAATTAAATGAGTGCAATTTGGTGGAGAGACGCTGAATGTGGCTGCTAAATGAGCACAGCCAAAATAAAACACAACCAACAAGGGCTGCTTGCTGGAGCAGCTGGGGAGGGACATAAATGACAACTGAAGGATGTGATGACTTGTAAATTGGCTCCTCTGATTGCTTGAAAACATCACTTTAGAAAAGACTCTGCATTTAGTGGGAGCCTGCAAAGAAAGCTTTGGGGTGCAGGGAGCCTGGAGAAGGGATTTGGAAAGCTGGTGGAGGAGCAGCAGGAGCCAAGGAGATGTAAAGTCTGGATGAGTTGTACAGTTTGTGATTGACTGTCTTTCTGGTTTTTACTGGAGTGAGAGTCAAGCCCCAGGTCGATTCTGCAAGGCAGCAGCCACTCCACTGCTGGACAAGGTGTCCAGCCTTTTTATAACATGCTGGGCTAGAAAAGCAAATTATTGGTTCATAGAATTGATACCTCTCTCCATTGGTTAAGTAACAGAAACAACACCTGGCAGAGAGATTGTTATGAGAACTTAGAAATGTTTGTGAAAATAGAATGGTTATTTACAGGAACTGTCCTTGAAAGAAGGAATTCTTCTCAAGGGAAGGAAAAATCAGCCATTGACAGGATGAAAACCTTAGAGACTCAGAAAATCAGACCCATCCACCCCCTGAGCAGCCAGGTTCTCCAGGAATGCTGTGGGAAATGGTGCCAAAGGCTTTGCTCAGGTCTGGGTAGAAACATCCACAGCCTTTCCCTCTCATTTTGCAGCAACAAAGGGATGGCATCAGCCTTAGATTGCTCAAAGTTTTGAGCTAAAGGTGAAAGCAGGGATATGAATAATCTTATCTTTATTTTCTAGCTGTCTTCTCAGTTTTGCTGACCTATTTGTCCTCAGACTACCCTTTTCTCCACTCCCAGTAAAAGATGGTTAGAATAGATATTTAAATTTTGTTGTCTTTTCCAGAGGAAATTCACAGAGTTTTGCAGTCATTTTGTTTCTTGGAATTGAGCTGACCTATGTGCATGTCTCTGCACAGCACCCAGGCTCCAGCTTCCAGACACAAACACATAAAATAGAATCACCAAAGAGCTGTTTAAATAACAGCCACAGCAACAGCAGCAACATTAGCAACAGGAGCTGTGCTCCCCAGCAAATTCAAGTTATGCAACTGATCTTGAATTCATTCATAAAAAAGTCTGAGTTTTGCAGAGCTAAGTTGCCACAGGAGGCCAAGAGAGGGCTCCATTGAACTACTTTTCCTTTACTCTGAATTAAGGGATTTTGGAAGATCTCAAGGGAGGAGTAAGAATGAGAGAGGAAACATGAAAAGTGCAAAGGCATGCTAGAAAAGGAAAAAAAAGAGACAGAGAGAAAAAACCCCATAAAATCTCTGCTAATTTCTACTGTTCTGTCTTTATTTTCTATAAGACTGTACAAAGACAAAACCATGCACATAAATAAACTGCCTAAGTGTACATGAACAAGGAGGAAAATATATAGTGGGAGGAGGAAGAACACGTGGCTGGTGCTCTGGGAAAACAACTTTCCTGATGGAAAATACTGGAAAAGTCAGAGAAGGCTCTGGACAAGGGCAGGAAATTTGGCAATGGCACACAGCTGGCAAATCTACAGTTTGGCACAAAGCTAAGCCTTCCTGTCAAACAAAATGTATAATCCACCTTTAATGAGTTACAGCCACGTTTTCATTTAAATTGGTAGGAAAGTACTGGTGTTACTGTGGGTTGCAGAAGAAAATTTAAATGCCTAACTTCCTAGTTAGGAGTTTAGGAACTTTTTTTTAAAGAATCTCAGCTCAGAGCCTCCTTATTTTCAGAAGCTTAAGGACTAAAAGGTGCTTGTGTGATGGGGCTGGTGGTTGCACTGTGTTGCTTTAGATTTTCTCTTTCTTTGCACAGTTAAAAACATCTGATCCTCTGAGGTAAAACCCACTGGGACCATGGAGAAAATCCTTCCATGCCTGTCCTTTCCCTTTTCAGAGCCACCTTCAAGGTGACAGCACTTGACTTTCACAAGAATTTTAACCATTCCCAAGAATTTTACACTATTCACTAAGAATTTTAACCATAAAACTTCAAAGCATTTCACACAAGTGTTCCAGTTATAATAATTAATACATCCAAGTTATAATAATTAAGTATGAAGTGCATTCTTATGTTTTGGGGCATTTCTTCAACATGAAGAGCTGGAGGCAGAACATATCACAGCAAGAACTGTGGACCAGTGGTCCAAAAAAAAAGAAAGTTGAGAGGATGTAAAAAGGCAGCAGGCATTCAAGATGCTGAGTGGTAAGCAAAAATTGTCATGGGGGAATAAAGAATGAAAAACTTAGAGGAAAGACAGCTTGGGTTGCCTTCAGGATCTCAGATTTGGTTTAGAAGGTCAAACAAATCCAGTGGGGGCTGCAGTGTAGGGGATTAATTTCAGGAGATGTTAAACACCACTGAGACACAGGGTGTGAATCATTTCCTTGGCAATACCATCACTGGTTTTCTTCTTGCTCTTTTAATTTTCTAATTCTGTGACTGAGAGGTGCCATTTAAGGCCTTGATGGCCCTACAAGGTGGCAATTCCAGCCTCACTGAGGTGCAGTCCAGCCTGCTTAGGAGAATAACCTTTGTATGCCAGGAAATGAAAACTGTCTCTAATTGAGAATTAATCACTGCAAAAAAAACCCCAAAAATCCCAACACAAGTCACAAGTGCAATGAGCTTTCTGATCAGTATTGCCCTGATAATCCAGCCCCAGCCTGGGGAAAGGCACTGACCAGGGGTTTGAAATTCTTTTATAAAACCTTCTTTGAAAGTTGTTTCAGGAGCCTTTTGATCCAAGCATCAAAAATAGATGGAGATGTATCCTGCTGAAATTCCAGTCCCAAGCACTGAAAGAATTGTCTGCTAAACTTCTACCAGTCAGGCTGATGCAAACTTCTTGCTGTTTTTTATTTTTTGTTGTTAGTTTTAGGCCAGGCAACATGAATTTTTCCTCATCTAGTATTTCCACTGTCAAGGGGGAAGTGTTCTGGAGACTTTTTTATGCACTGGGCAAAAAATTTTTCCAGGTCTTTGAAGTTTGTGCTGCCCATGTGCAATACAGGACACCTGAGTGTAATATCAGCTTTTTCCCAGCACCAGCAAACCTCTAAGATAACACAAGCAGAGCAGCTTGATGGAAGAGGAATTAATTTTCCCTTGTGCTGCCAGCCTTGGCACATTCAGCAAAAGAGGCCAACAAGAATCCCAGGCAAAGAAATTTATTAACTAGTGATGTGGGCTTTACCTTTTCATGTATACACGCTGGATAATGCAAAGACAGTGCTGTAAAACTTGCTTTATCACACTGACTTCCTATGTATGCATCACTTCTCTCTTTTTGCCTTCTTCCCATGTCTCTGAGAATTAATTCCCTGCTGTCTCCTGAGCACTTTTCTAAGGATTGGCACCTTTGCTGTATGCCAGGCAGTGAAGATGGGGCTGACACCTTTCAAA
Organism: Aegithalos caudatus; assembly: GCA_013389925.1. Classification (NCBI taxonomy): domain Eukaryota; kingdom Metazoa; phylum Chordata; class Aves; order Passeriformes; family Aegithalidae; genus Aegithalos; species Aegithalos caudatus. The sequence goes on along the minus strand of WEIU01020698.1, from coordinate 426,449 downwards.
GTCTGTGCTCCTGGCACAGAGCAGAATTCATGAGCTGTTTCTGTGTGTCCTGGGCTGATCTATGGGGTGTGGTGGCTGCCAGGGCTGAGCCCTTCCCTGGAGGAGCTGATCCCTGCAGTGTGTCTGGGCTGCTTGCCTCTAACTGGACTCTTAGCAGCAATTGGAATTTTCAGCTCCCTGCAAAGCTTTTACTTCCCTGGTGTGGCCTTTTTTGTGTTTCTGAGCTGTTTTTTTTTTCTGCTTCACTGATTTGAAAGCTTGCCCACTTTGCTCAGGGTTTGAACGTGGGGCAGGGGTGGTGGGGAAGGTTCCTGGGCTCTGGGTCAAGCTCCTGAGTGCTTGGGGTGTTTGCAAGACCTGGAAATGGGAGTCTTGGTTTGGAAAGGCAGGTGTGTGCCAGGGAAAGCTGGAGGTTCCCTTGGAATGGAGGATGTAATCCCCCTCCCTCTGAATTATTATAATTTTGAAATTAAGGGGCTTTCAGGCAAAGATATGGGAATAACAGTTCTTTACTAGGAATATTAAAAATACAAATGTAGTAGTACAGAAAAAACCCAAACAACAAGAAAAAAAAGTCCAAGAAACACTGACAGTCAATAAAACCTGACACCCTGTTGGTCAGGGTGTTGGCAGCAGTTCATTAAATCTCCTGGAGTGACAGATGTGGCTCTGTAGGAGCATCCCTTGGAGCATTCATGTGCTCTGTGGTTCCCACACCAGGAAGGAGATAACCTGGTGTTTGTCTAAGACAGGAAGGGATGTTTGTATACATCCTTTGGATATAAACAGGGATGTGGCTTGTGATCTGCAAAATTTATTTTTGTGTTAGCAATGGCACCAAAATACAAGGAAACCTTTCTTTCTTTTGGTTAGATCCCAGTTGGTTTTGTAAAAATATCAATTATAATAATAGTAATAACAATAATAAATGAAAAAAATATTGCCAAACACAACTCCTGACTAAACATTCTAGCTTTAAAAAATGTATTTATGGGAATGATGCTGCCTCTGAAAAAATTAGCACAGTTCAACTTGGGGACAGCTGCCCCTCATTTAGAAGTGAATTACCATTAGAAGTTTCATTTCAGGTTTTTCCCTTGATAGAAACATTAGAGGTTCATCTGAACTGAACTTGTGAAGGGCTGGAGTCCATGTGAAACACCAAACTGCTCCTGAGCAGGTTCCACCCCCAGCTGATGCTGCCTGGTTACTGCAGCAGAGATGGGACCTGAGGTCTGAATCTGCACCATGGGTCAGTTTTACTCAGCTAAAAGCTGATTTTTTTTCCCCCAGGAGATCCATTCTGAATCATTCTCCCCGTGTTTGGAGGTGTGTCTGGAAGGCCTGGCTGGGCCCCCATGTCACCCTCAGGATTTTTGGTGATGGATGGTCCAGTCCCTGTGCAGCACATGGTGTTTGAGGCAATAAATAACCCCAGGTACTCTTTGGAGGTCCACACCTTGTCCCTCAGCCCTGGAGGGTATGTGTTAATCTCAGCCTAAGTTTACCTTGTGCTGCTGAAATAATTTGTGTTGTTTCTGCCAGGGAAAAGTGCAGGGGAGGAGCAGGAGAGAGGAGCCCAATTTGCAAACCCTTGTGAAGAAGGAGGCAGCGTGGATTTATGCTCTAATGGGAGGGATTTGGCTGTGGGACATCTCAATGAATACAATCTGATGAGTTTCATTAAGGCTACACCTCATTCTTTTAATTAACTTCTTGTTCTTGTCCTTGGTGAAGCAGTAATTATTTTTTAATTAGCCCAACACTGCATTGCAGAGCTGGCCAGCCCTAGCCTCATCTTGGAGAGGTGTCATAAGAATTAAGTTAATTAGCTTGTCACCATCCTTGTAAAATATGGCTGTGTTTGGCAAAAGGGAAGAAAAGAAGACCCTTTGCTGTTCCAAGGTTAATTAAAGCCCACAGTGCACAGGATCCAAGTGGGAGAGAGGCAGGTCCTGGGGTTTGGAGAGAGCTGTGGGTCACATCCCCTCTGGGCTCAGAGGTGGAACCACAGCAGCTCCAGTCCCCAATTCCTGCTGCTCCTCCTGCATCCTGGGAGGCTGCTCTGGGCCATGGCACCTCAGCTCTGGGGTGGTGGCTGCAGATGGAGACAGCAAATCTGGGAGCTGTGGCCAGCCTGGCCTGCAGAGCAGAGCTGTGGAATCATGGAATGGGTTGGGAAGGATCCTAAAGCTCATCTCATTCCCATGCCATGGGCAGGGACAGCTCCCACTGTCCCAGCTGCTTCCAACCCCCATCCAACCTGGCCTTGGACATTTCCAGGGATGCAGAGGCAGCCACAGCTGCTCTGGGATTCTGGATTCTCTGGATTCTGGCTGTGATTGTGGAGGTGGAAAGGAATCCTGAACCTGTCACTGTGTGCTTTTCTTGTGTGTAAATTCTGTGAAACTGCAATTTCTGCAGTTGTAGCTGGTGAACAAATATAATTCAGGTTCCAGCATCTCAGAGAGTCAATACCAGAGGGAAAAAAACCCCCACAAACATTTAAGAGTTTGTAGAACTCATCCATTCCCCCCAGTTATTTTCATTAAATGGAAGAAGTTCTGTAAAAATGAACTCAAGCTTTGAAAAAGCTATTTCCTCTTGCAGAGCCCATCTCAGTGAGAGATTTTTCCACCACCTTTTGGCAAACCCTGGTCCCTGCACATCTGTGGTTCTGCAGGAGGCACACTCACAAATATTCTGGTGTGCTGTGGCAGCTTCTCTGCCTTTCACAGGGAGTCCAGAGAAATGAGACTTTTCCTCCAAGCCTCATCTCATGCTTCTTTGACAGTTCAGCATTAATTGTTTGGTTTTTTTAAAGGCCATTTGGCTCTCTTTTGATTGAAGAGATGAAGTTGAATATATGATTCCTGAGGGATTCAGAGCTGTCTCCTGAATCTCTCCAGATGACAATGGCTCAGCTCTCTTTGCTCTGAGGGAATAATTTTTCTTTTTCTAGGTGTTGCTGCATCTCCTGGATGGATTCTGAATGTTCACTAAGACTTTTCCTTGTGCAGTTTCCCAGCACAAAAAAAAAAAAATGGTCTTGGCACCTCTTCTGCTTGCCAGGGACAAGGAGAAGCATTAATGAACATTCAGAGTCCTCCTTGTGTGTCTGTCTGTCAGGTATCCCCACCTTCTGCTCCTGGGGCATCTCTGAGCCAGTTCAGCAAAGATCAGTAATGCACAGAACCATCATTCTTTGGTGCCTTGGAGCCATGGGTTTTGGGGGGTTTTAGGAGGAACTTGTACCATGGCTTTCTGTCTGACAGCTCACAAGGATTTCTTTAGGTCAGAGCTGAAGATATTTCAAAAAGAAAATTTGCATTATTTTATAAGCTGGGTCTGTTTTAATGGAAAATACTGATAAATATGAACGTAATTTCACACAACATCTTTTTTTCCCCAGAAAATTCTGACTCTTCACTGAAAAGCAGTTATCTTTGGAAATGGCAAACTTTATGTCCAAATTACAGAATCATTCATGTTCGAGAGCTCTGTTATTATTTTTTTTGTTGTTGTGAAATCACAATTTCTGCAGAGAGTAGTCTTCCTTTTTTTCTTTTTTTGGTAAAAAAAGGTTATATATAAAAAAAAAAAAATCTATCAGTAAAGCTTTGACAAAAAAATTTATGACCAGCCCTGCTCTAGAGCAGCTGGCCACCATCAGAGACAGGATACTGGGTAGACAAGCCCTTGCTCTGATCCAACAGAGTGATTTTTATATTCCAATGTAAATAATCATTTAAGAGGTAACTGTTTGGGGCTCCCTTAAGCTTTCAGCTGGGGGTCTGCAGGCTCTGTTTTTAACTCAGCAGAGAGGGTTCTTACTAAAAAACTGAAAGGGGAAAAAATAATTCCAACAACCCCAGTGGTCTCCTTCAGAGAATAAGGATATTAACTTCGGCTTTAATAAAAACATAATGTTAACTAATCTACTGTGAAGAGCTCCAACTGCAGACTGTAACAATTTACTACAAAAAATTGGAAGGGGACTGAGGGTTGGAGGGGACCTGCAGTCATTAGCTGCAGATTAATCATGAATTAAATTGTTTCTGATTGTGTCAGTCCACCCATTGCAAAGGATTTCACCTCTGCAGCATTTGGCTGCTGAAGGGAAGGAAGAGCAGGTCTGGATGGATTGGATATTTGATGGATGGATATCCTGTGGTGGGGATAACTGGAGAATGTGGGATGCTTGTGATGCACAGATCTTCTGCTGTGTTGGAAGAGGTGATGCTTCCAGGGCTGCTGCTTCTGCCACTGCAAGCATCCCTTTAAAAAGTAACATTTCTGCTTTTGGATCACAGAATATGCATCGTGGCCTGGTAGCTCCAGGATATGAGAGGGGTTTTCAGCAGTGAGGTGGGAAAATGGGGCATCCCCAGGCTGGAGAGCAGAGGCATTTGTTGCAGCTGAATTTCTGGATTAAGATGAGGAATCAGTTGAGCAGCAGTGCTGGGCTCAGGTCCACTCAAGGCTTGTGTAGCTGCCTGTGCTTTCAGGAATTTCTCACTGGTGTGGAGCAGTCAGCCATGCAGGTGCCTTGGTGCTGTGTCAGGGGATGCTGGCTGTGGATTCCTGAAGTCCCTGCTCAAATAAGAGTCACTGGAACAGCCTCCTGAAAGAGACCTGTTCCTCTGACATCCCATAAAATACATGCATTTTATTTGGTACAACTGCTTATATTTATTAACCACATGGATCCTGTTGCAATACAGATGAACACTCAAGCTGAAATGACCAGAGAGCCTGAACAAAAAGCCTGTGTCCCATTTTTGAGAGCATCTGGACCCTGTGAATGGCCTTTGTGTGGAATTCTGTTATAGTAAAGGATGGCCTAATTCTAAAAATTTCCCTGATTAAATTGGAGGGAAGTCTGTATTCATTCCACTCAGATTTAAGGCTTTCTTCTCCCCTCTGGGATGTTTACTACTAAACATCCATTCTCCCCCTGAAGGTACAGAGAAATGCCAGCAACCTGCAAACCTCCAAAAGAGCATTCCAAATTGGGTGAACAATGAGCAGAAATGGGATCCTAATTGCATGGCATATGGCTTATCCCTACAAACCCTCACACTCCAAGGGCTGGGGGGGCAATAACTGCTCCAACAAAAGTGCAGGACATGTGAAGGCAATGCCTGTCTGAGCTATCAAACCTCATTGCTTGCAAGGAACACCTAATCCCTCTTAATCCCATTCCTTGCATTCTGTGTGGCTGGAGGGCTGGGTTCCAGTGAAAACTGATTTTCTAGCTGATGATCAGAATTAAAAAGGGGCAGGGAAGGTGGGCAGGAGGAGACAAGGAGCAGGGAACAGCCCAGGAGCAGCTGCTGGTGGAGCTGCAGGGTTCAGAAATAGAAGTTACCTCAAGGTAACGTTACCTTGTAGGAAGTGAACCCCTTGCTGGTTTTTAGAACAGAAAGAAACAGCAGTAATGTTTTCTGAGGTAGCTCCCTGGGATGTGACCATGTGAAATTGGTGGTGTCTTCTGTAAGAAATTCCCCACTGGGGTTAGGAATGCTCCCTGTGGTCCCTACAGCCCCTGGGCTGGTCAGCAGGGAGCTGAGGGCAGGTGCTCTGTGCAGGAACAGGACTCCTGGAGGTGATTTTATTTCTGTGTGGTTTGGTATAGGGGTTTTTCCTCTGTGAAGCAAACACAGAAAATAATATTAATCACTGACCTGAATGTTTCCAGTTCCTGAGGTCTTTGGAATAGGGGGAGCTGATGTAAGAAATTCTGGCCTCTGGAATGAGAGGGATCAGTATGTGAGTGGCATGGCACAATTTCATAAGCCTGGAGGGAGGGGTGTGTTTTACATTGGGGAAAAAAAAAAATAAAAATTAGGTTGTACCTTTTAGAAAGTGCTTTCCTCCACACCCAGATTTATGGGGATGAGCAGTGTGGGCTCCAGGGAGGAGGTTGTGGTGCTGGATTAGCCTCGATGTGAGCAGGGAAGATGTGAATTCCTGGTGTCTGCCTGCTCCTGTTTCCATTTAGGAGCAGGGTGGGGGCTGAGGGACAAAGCTGCCCTGGTGAGCAGAGCCAGCTCTTGGCTGGTGGCTCAGGTGTGGAAACAAACTCTGCTTCTTCCATCCAGGCACTGCAAGAGGTGCTGTCATGAGGATGCCTCCAAAATAGTAATTGAAATAAAAAATAATAATCCACCTCCACCTCTTGCTGTTTGCCTGTACAGCTCCCCAAGGACCGGGAGGGTTTTTGCTCAGCTTCATTTGCTCAGCTAATGAGTTTTATTTTCTTTAATAATCCCCTGTTTAATGGCTCCAGATCAAGGATGCTGCTCCTGAAATGGTCAATTGTAGCTGTTTAGCCTCAGTGAAATAAAGAGGCTCTTTGAGTGATTCCAGAGATATTTCACAGTTGGATCAGTCTGCAGGACTGAGTCTGAGGTGTTCAGAAGAGCTTGGGAGGGATGAGAAATCCTTCTGGCCAGCCAATGTCTTGTGGTAGCTCCACCTCATGCTGTGAGCAGCAGTCTGGGCTTTATTTTGGCTTGCTAGGGCAGAGTAAAAAAAAAAATTAAATATGTGGAAATCGTCAATTGTGGAACAAATTGAGGTTCATGTGAGGGTTATTTTGTCTTCTTCATTAAAAGTAGATTATTCTCCAGCTAAAAATACAAATTGGCAAAAGGGGAGTTGAAACATTCATGCTGGGTAATGCTGAGATTCAACACAGTGACCTTCCCTGGCTCTTCTCCAAGCTGATCCACGTTTTTTTATCTACTCTCTGCTGAAATTATAATTTTAATCTGTTCCTAGCCCATCCATTGCTGAGCCCTGCAGGTGGGCTCTGGTGGAGATGCAGCCCAAAATGCTGGCTTTGGTGAGGACTTTTTGTGTCACTTTACCCAGGGCTGTGCTGGACAAAGCCCCTGCTCCCTGGAGATGCTGGAGGTGTTTTGTGTTTGTGCTTTTCTCACCTGGGAGCCCAGCTGGAGTGGAGCAGCCTGCTGAGGAAGCTGAGGGTTGCTTTGGCATGGCAGGTGCAGGTGCTGTTCCTCCCAGGGACAGGATTCCACAGGATTCCCTCTTCCTCTCCATCCCAGCCTGTCTTTAGCTCTGCTGTGGCCTCTGGCACAAGTTCAGAGAAGGATTTGTTGTTGTTTTTTGGTGGGGAATGAGGAGCCCAGAGCAGAGGCAGACAGTGACCTCTGCTCACAGGGAGCAGCAGAGCCAGGTGAGCAATCTCCTGCTGGAGGGGCAACCTGGGTCTCCAGTGGGGATAATTCCACAGATTTCACCCCAGGAACTGGCTCCATAGTTGCTCTTCTGCCTTTAGATGGAGTGAAGACTGGGATGTTGAACTCACAGCCATGAAATACTGCATTAGTAAGCCTCCTGTTACATTTTCATGGATGGGGGGGAAAAGAGGGGAGCATCTTCCCCCCATGATGAAATATTGCAGCAGGCATCACTGATGGGGCTCGGTAGAGACAACAATACCAAGATAAGGACATTTCTCCTCCCCCCTTCCAAGCACCTCCCTCACTTTCTTTTTTTCTCTTCCCTTTTCTCCTCGTGTTTCTGAGTTAAGAGGATTTTTTAGGCACAGTGACGAGCTTTTGCTTTGAACTTGGAATATGCATGCTGCAATTGAAGCCCCTGGACCGTCCTTACTTAGTATGCCCAAATATGATTAGTGTCAGACTGTGAAATATCACTCCCTTATCTCCAGGAGCCAGCAGACAGGAACATTTCTAGGGATCAGGGTCTTTTTTATTTTTCTGGCAAAATGCCTCCTTTGAGGAGGGGATGGTTCCTGTGCAGTCTCCTCACTGTCCTGATTCTCATAAGCCTCTGGAGAATCCCTGTGCTTCTCTCTCTCTCTTTCTGCTCTCTTTCACTCATTCATTCCTTACTTCATCCCTCATCATCTGCCTCGACAGTAATTCATGATAAAAGTCATGGTTTTCAAAAGAGCAGCTGATCTGGAGCTGAATTTCCTTCTCAGTCCTGTCACTGTTTTACCTGCAGCTGAGGAGCTGCCCCTTCCCTCTCATTCCCTGTCAGAGTTAGACTTGGAGAGATGCTTCAAGAAGATTCCTGGTTATAGGAATTAATTATTTGGGCCATCACACAGGCTGCATTGTTGCTGACCAATGATGCTTTGTCAAAAAAAACCAAACACCAAAACCCAGAAAAACCCAAAACAACCCCCCCCCCCCCAAAACCAAAGAACAACAAAACCAAAACAAAACAACCCACAAACAAACAAAACCAAAAAACAAAACAAAACAAAAAAAAACCCAACAAAACCAAACCAAAAAAAACCAGCCCAACTTATTTACATATTAAGAGTCATGCATGCCAACACCTGCCAAGTGTGGATAAAGGATTTGTATCTCCTGTAATTTCATGGATCTCTTCAGTGGTTTTATTAACGAAAAAAATAGGAGAAGAGGGAAGAAAATTAGTATTAAATGTGTTAAAATGTGTTTCCATCCTCGCTTCTTAGCAGGCTGCCAAAATTGCCTCCTTCCCCCCACTCGAAAGAGGAAAAAAAATCCCAAGTGTGTGGAATAATAGGAGAAACTCATTAGAAATGTATCACTTCAATGCCTTGGAATGCTTTTGTTTCCAATTCTCTTTGATCTTCAGATGGGCTAAAGATAAGGACTGAAACTGCTTTTTAATATCTTCATCCAGATCTGGCACTCCCCACGTGGGGAGAAGAGCTCTCCCAAAATCAGAGCCTGGCTCTGAGCTCATTCTCTTAAGCATGTTTGAATTGCAGGCTTTGATTGTGATCTATTCCTGCTTGCCACTTGGAAATGTTTAGGATTTAGTGTATCTCAGGTTTAATACTCTTACATGCACCATTGGCCTCTGCTGGGGAGGATTAGAGCACTTCAGTTATAAGTCCTAAACCTTAATTCTGCTCTGAAAGAATCTTCCACTTAAGGAACAGCACATACAGCCCTGGGCTTGGAGCTGCAGGAGCACTGATGCTGCTGCCAGGATGTGCTTCCAGGCCTGGATGATTTTTGTGCTGGCCACAGGTTTTATGGAATCATGTCTGGATTGCATCAGGAATGTCCTTGCTACTTTAGAGGTGGAAACTGTGAAACTGCAGGTGCTGCTCAGAGCAGAGCCTTTGAAACAAGTCAAAGAATAAATGTCTTAGTTGGGATCAAAGCTGGAGGAGGAAGTTGTGGGGTTGCTGTGGATGATTGTGCTGAGATTTGAGCTGAGAGGTTGGGCTGAATTCTGAAAATCAGGGGAAATGAGGAGTTTGTTGGCTTTGAACACTTTCTGGAGGGCTTTTTGGGAAGGGATGGGGTCAAGGATTCAGGAAAGGCTGATCCTCCAGGAGGGTCTGCAGGTGGGTACTTACAGACCTGGGAAAGGGTCACTTATAATAGAGGAGAAATTCTAAATTCTGTTCTAATTTAGAGTGAGAAGAGAGAGGAGAAACAGACTTAGTGAGTGCAAAAGCTGCTGGAAAGAGGTTGAGGAGAACTTCTGGGCTGTGTTTCCCCAGGTTTGCATTACAGGATGGGCTGTAGCTGGAAGGTGCTAGGAGAGGAGTGCCCAGCCATGGAGCTCTGGAGGAGCATGGAAGAAGCATGGAACAAGTGGAGTTGGTTTCCAACTGCTTGGGAAAGGTGGAACAGGAAATATATGGGCAGGAGTGGTCCTGTTTTGGGGTTCAAGCAGCACAGTGACAGCCTTATGGCATCCTTTTCACCCTTCTTTGTAGATATTCAGTGATTTAATTCTTGGTTCACTTAACTGGCACCTTAAGGCACCTCAAATCCATCACAGTGAGCTGCCCTGGGCTGTAGGGAGCATGTTGCATTATGTTGTTATTATTATTATTATTATTTTATTTTCAGCTGTTACCAGCCTGCTTTGTTCATATTTGACATAGTTATTCATTGATAACCAAAGTGCTGTTTTCTTGACTGGAAAATGTTGACTTTGAAGTTTGGGCCTTCAAATGTGTTCAGAGTTCCCCTGCCCTTCTGTTCTGCTGTGGCAATAATCCTCTTGATCGTGGTGGGAGTGTAGAATTCATGGGAACACAAAATAAAAGGAAGCCTTGGAAATCCTGCCCTGAGCATTTTGTGACTCTGGTGTCAGGGGAAACGTGATGTAATCCAGTGTCAAAGGTATTCTGGAACCTTTAATGAGGATTTTTTTAAAAAATAAAGTGACCTTTTAAATAGATTGACATTTTTGAAGCAAAAAAGTTTATTAGCATGAAAATATAGGGCATTGAGTCACTTCTCTCAAGGTGTTGGAGCAAACCTCAGGATGTTGTCTTTTCTTGCTGGAGAGAGAGCCTGGCCAAAGGGAATATATTTTGAAATATGGAATCAATTTCCTTGTTAGCTTTATTGCCATCAGCAGGGAAGGAGAACAGGAGGTGCCTCACCAGAAATTCAAGGATAAGCTTCTCCCTGTGGGTCTCAAGCTGGAGGATATGCCTCTTTCCCAGTCTGTGCTAAGGAGAATCCTCCTTCTAACCATTCCATAGTTCTTCCTTCCTTAAGGCTCAGAATTCATTTTCTATGTTCTCCTCCTGTGTTCTACAGAATTATTATTTTCTATGAAAATCATAAAAAACTGAAAAGTTGCTCCCATCATTCACATTCAGTCCATGTCCAAAAACTTCAACCCTAACCATGAAATTTGCTCTGTATTTTTTTTTTTAAACTCATAATAACATTTTCTCTGAAAATCTTCAAAGATTTTACTTCTCCCTGCTTGATTTATGAACACACACAAAAAGCTGGATATAAGTTCAAATGCTTGGATTTATGGCTGTGATTGATTCTTGCAGGTCTACTTTGCTCGTCTCAGATTTTCAGTTCTCAAAATACCAACTGGAATAAAACACCCAAAGTGACCCCTGTAATCTGCTCAGGTTTGGGTTCAGCAGAGATTTCTGCCTCCAGTGCTGCCTGTCGAGGCACATTTCCTTTTTCCCTTGCATCTGTGGAGTTTTGGGAGCTCTGCTCTGTCCATTTCTGCACCAGAGAGGATTAAAGTCCATTTCCCCCACAGCTGGGGCAATTCTGTCACTGCAGTGTTTGGGTTCCTGCATTGGGTCCAAGGTTTTTAGTAAATGTGAGAAGATTTATTTACATGTTCTTAAATTTAGATTTGTGAGGAGGGAAGGGGGAGAGAGGTACCCAAGGATGTGGGTAGATGGTCCTGGCAGTGATTTCCATTGAAAATGTGAAGTACAAATCAGAGTGTGAAGTAGCTGCTCTTATCTTCAGCATCGTTCTGGCAGTGCAAAGTTTCACAGCCTCAAAACAATAAAAAAAAGCATATTGGGGATCTTAAAAATGTTCTTTTTCTGAGGGCAGGTTGGTATCAGGTGTGAACCCCTGGTAGGAACAAAGGGCACAGTGGCTGAGTGGAAGTTTACCATGCAGGCAGGTGGGACAAGACAGAATCCTGTGGATGCTTATTTTCAGTCTAATACAGAATTTTGGAGAGTCTTTGCTTTGCCAGTGGATGGGTCCCATGCAGGCAGTGAATAGGATTTTGTGCAGGAAATAATATGAGCTACTGTACTCAGTTTGTTTTGTGACAGCAGGAACAATTAAAAACTGAGACACACCGCCTGCTTTCCATCTCACTGCACTAACTGCTCCCTTCATACCCTGCTAAATCCCTGCTTTAGCTTGAGGCAAATTTGCCAGTGTGTCCAAGGAGACAAAAGAGTAAGCAGAACGGAGAGAATCATTGTTCAGGGCTCAATCCAAAATTGCTTTCACAAAATCCAAATGTCAGGATAAAGGCTTGCAGAGAAGCTTCCTGCTTCCTTTAGAAGCAGGCAAGAAAATAAAATAAGAAGCACACAGCTTCCTCTGTGTGTGAGTGTGGTTAAAGTGCAGCATATTGTAGGGGAAGCCTCAGGCAGCAACAAATTCTTGCTGCAGCTTCAGGGGATCTGTCCTGTGTGGCACAAATTGATGTCCATTTGTCCCCAGCAGTGTGGGAATGTGAGGCCAGGCTCGAGTGTCCTGCAAAGAATTGTGGTGAGCTGGTGGTGAGTTATTGCCTGGGTTTATCCCATTTCCAGCTGAAATTCTGGGTCTGTGTGCAGTTCTTCAGCTGCTGGGATTGCAGAACTGCTCCTGGATATCAGGGGGTTTCCTTGGTGCTGGAATCGTTACCTGGGTGTAATCTGTTCATGTGGGACCAGCTGTCCTCATATGAGAACTGCAAAAAATACTAATATTCTACAGTTGGGAGCAGATCTGCATAACCCTGACCACCCACACCATTCTGGTCACTTCAGTCCCTCACATCTTTCACTTTGGTTTAGGGAAGAGGGGAACAAGGGTCCCTGGAATTAACATAATTTGCATTGAACAAGTGAATTCTAATAAACATGCTTGAGGCATTAACTGTTCTTTGTCGCTGTATTTGCTTCAAAACCAAGAAAACAAACCTGTAATTCCTGAAGGAATTATTAGTGGGTTTTCAAGGCTTTTCCCAGCCCTGCCAGATACTGTGATTTTTTAGGGTGGAATTTAGGTACTTTGCTGTTGACTCTTTGCAGCATTCCCATTCTGGAAATCTCAGCCCTGGCATTTGTAGATTTCTGGGTGCCAGGGAGTTTCAGGATGGAAACTTTGCATCTCATGGTGGGCACATTGGTGAGGTCATGGCTTAACCTTGCATGGATGCTGAGACATCACCTCTGTCAGGCTGAAAATGGGACCAGACAGTCAAGATGCCTCTGCAGAGACTTGATTGCAAAACCTGTTTTTGGACCACATTTATCATTAACTGTTCCTAATGGGTCTTCTCTTTCTCTGCTTGTTAATTCAGAAATACCAAAATGAAAGCCCCTTTATAGCTCAGGGGCAAGTGGCCAGCTTAAATCCACCTAATTACTTTTAATGAATAAGACTTTCTCACTTTTCTGGACAGGTGGTTAGTAGCAGAGTCTGCAGCCTTGCTTTGAGGCCAGGAATGTGCTCCAATCAGCAAAATGTTTGGGCCAGAGAGCTCTAAATTCCCTCTTGTGATATTTCAGTAGATGAAGAAAATGCGAAGGGAAAGGAGGTGATGTGTGATGGATGGTGAGTAGTGTTGCAGTACCCAGCATGTGTTTAGGTTTTCTAGGATGTTGGGGGGCACTTGAGTCAATAAATGAACTGGAGAAAGGGGTTGTGAGTTGTTAGAGGAGGAACCTCTTCAGTCAGCTGTTGTGGTAATTTGTCAGTAAACCTGAATGTGATCCATGCTCTGACCCTCAATATTGCATACAGGAGCAGCAAAGAGCTGTGCAAACCCCTCCAGCCCTCTCCTGTTTCCTTATCCATCAGCAGCCCACCAGGGCCTTTGAGATGCATTGGAAGATGACTTTGTTTGAATCACTCTAAAGAGGGGATGTATCCTGCTTATCATCAAGAACTGCTTGTGTGTGCCCAGAATTAGACTGGCCTGAAACACTTATGACCCGGATTCAGTCTTTCACAGCAATCAAAAAAATGTTAATTCTGCTTCTTCATTGCCTTCAGCCTTCCTGGGTTTGACCATCCTGCAAACTGGAATGCCAAACTGCAGCAATAAAAATAAACCCTCTTGTGATGCTTCCAAAAAGAACAGGAACTTCCAGCAATCTCCTGAGAAGGGCTTAGCTCGTGAGGTTTTCAGCCTAAATTGGGGAGTTTGGAGGAAGTTCAGAGGAAATACCCAAGCTTTTGAGCACTTCATCACACTGAGCCCTTGTAGGCTTTCCCATTACCTCTGTCTGCTTTTGCAGTGCTCCTCATCAGAGGTTCAATGTGTCTCCTCCACAAAGGGGCTCTGCTCAGCCCTTTTCCATCCAGTGCTGTCTTCTCTCCGAGTTCTGCTTCCTTTTAGTTGTCTCTGAAGAATACTTAACTTGCTGACATAATTTTCTCTTGGCATGATATTACAGCTTGTAAACCAAGCCTGGGTCAGCAGTGTCACAGGGATAAGAGACTCTTTTCCTCTCATGTGACACCATTTTAGTAGAAGATTAGGCTTTTAACCCTGAAATAAAATCAGCTTTCCTTGTTCTCCTTCTCTTGTTATCACTCCTGCTCTCTTACTTTTTTTTTTTTTTGGTCCTCAGGCCCCATCACTTAGACACGACATCAATTCTGGCTGCTGGTCTAGTGAGCAATCCACCCTGAGACTGGATCCTGGGATTTAATTGAGTGTGAAATTGAAGGGAGAACTGGCACAAAAAATGTCCAGGGTCCCGTGAGGCAGAAATTTTGTAACTTGCTAGAAATCCAGGTGCAGGTGAATATTCTCCAAGATTCCAGGAATCTTTATTGACTCTGATTGTTTAACACCATGATGATGAGAGCTGGGTACCTAGGAGGTATTGTCAGGGAATAGGTGTTCTGCTGTAGGCTTTTCCTGCATTTAAGTGAATGCCACTGCTGTCTTTGTGCCTGAGTGGATTCAGAGCCCTACCTGTGGCTTTGGATTTCTTGTTTCTGTTGTGTCAGGCTCTGCAAGGCAAGAATCAGCCTCAGAAATGATTGCTGGGCTCAGTTTGAGCTAATATTTGGTTTCCTGTTGTGTTTGCAGAAACTGCTGCTGGGCAGTCAAACCTGAGCTGGTTTATGCTGGGATAGTCCCAGCTGCAAAATCTGCACATCTCCAGTTCTGCTCCACAGAATCCTACAGCCTCCTTCTCTGTCCCCAAAGGATCTAAAGCCAGAGTGCTGTGTTTGGGGATGATGCAGGTTCTGCCCTGCAGCTGCAGTGCTCTGTTGGCTGCTCCTCTGGGTTTGCTGTGTTTGTATCAGGGGTGCTGGACTCAGAGCAGGGCTGCAGCTGATTTATCCCCACGGGTGCTGAAACCCTAAAAGTGACAGGGCAGCACCAACTTCAGGGGTTCCTCTGGGGGAGATTTGTTCCATGAAAACTCTTTGGGGGTGGGTGTTGGCCTGAGCTGGCCTTGCCTTCCAAATCTGCACACTTTGGTTTTTGTTTGTTCCTGGAAACTTGGATGCCTGTGGGGCAGGTGTGGCAAGGGGCTCCTGCAGGATGGGGCCCTGGGGCTGATGCTCAGCACATGGAAGATGCTGAAGAGGTTTTTATTTTAAGGTGAAAATTTCCTCAAGCAGGCCATCCAATGGATGCAGGTTGAGCTCATGAGAGCAGGTCTGAGCCTTACATCTGCACCTTGGGCATAATTTCCTTTGTGTTGATTGAAAATTTTCTGGAGAGTAATAAGGACAGGCAGTGCAATTGCTGAATTGTTTAGCATCACCTGAGGATCACCTCAGGCACTGATGATAATTGCCTGTGGAGATGACAGGCAGTAAATATTAAACCTCCATTTAAGGTTGTATTTAGGTACAATAGAAGCTGACACAGCTTCATTTCAGTACATTGCTTTTCTTCCAGGCTCCCTAGAAACTGCTGGTCTGTGTACACTCCTCAGCAAAGATTTAGTAACAGATGCTGTAGCCATGTCTAATGTTAGCAAGATTTCATTAGCTATATATAGCACACTCCTCTCCTTGCAGTGCCCCACCATGTTCTCTCAGAGATTGCTACTTGAAACTGAAAAGGAGAGAGTTTTGTGATGCATTTATTTGTATTCTCTTACTCCTTTCAGTAGGAAATATTCAATGTGGTTTTCTCGCCTTCAGTGTGAATTAGTGAGGTACTGTTGCATTCATCTCCTCTGGGGGCAATTCCAGTTTTCTTATTTGCACCAGCTAGGATTTAACTCCAAATGTGGCTTCCACAGGACCATTTGTGGATTAACATACTGTTCTGCATAAGCATGCCATAATCCAGCTTTAATTGTGTTTTTATAGTGACTGTAACAAAAGACTTAGTGGTGGTGAATAACTGTAGACCTTTGGGTTTGACCTGAATAGAAGGAAAAGCTTTGCAATGGATATTGGAGAAAGTTAAAGACATAGGGGATTGGAAAGTGGGATGGCATGCAGGTTCTCTTCAGGAGCATCAGGTTAATGTGTCAGATATAACAAATATAACACCTCTGCAAACCACACTATCTTCATCTGGAAAAAAGGCAGGGATCTTACTTGTGGTTGTCCAAGTATCTGTTGTTGTGCCACATAGGAAATTATTAGTTTAGTCACAGAAAAAACCCAAAATGATTAAAACAAGATTTAAAATTAAGTCTACAGGGAGCTGCTTAAAGGACACGTGAGGGATTTTGTTGATAGCAGAGTTGTCAAGACTAAACATGTTGTGAGGTGGAGTCTTGTGAAGTGGGTTTTATGGCTGATTTTATTAAATATTTCCATTAGTGAAGCTGTTGCTGATGATGGACTGTGGGGAGGCATCAGCAGAGGGGGAGCAGCAGGAGTGGTTTGACACACAAGTGCAGGGTGATGAATTTATGGATTAAGATCAGGAATTTTTGCTGTAAATTGGAGCCTCGCTGGCTGTCAGTGACATAAGTGAAA
The DNA here is from genome assembly GCA_013389925.1 of Aegithalos caudatus. Lineage (NCBI taxonomy): Eukaryota > Metazoa > Chordata > Aves > Passeriformes > Aegithalidae > Aegithalos > Aegithalos caudatus. The sequence continues at coordinate 410,019 of WEIU01020698.1, read as the reverse complement.
GAAGTGTCTGTGTAAATCAATCACAGATGACTTCAAGACACTGATATAATCATGAGTGCCATGTGCAGGCTCTCACCAGCAGCCAGCAGGATGCACTAATATTATGGGACATGGTGATCTGGGAATCCTGGTGTCATTCTGCCTGCAGGCTTTCAAAGAAGGAAAAAATAAAATAGCAGTGGAAGCAGGTCTAGAGAAACCTGGATGCTGTAAAAATTAGGAGCAGGGTTATTTTATGTAGTACACAAGATCTTGTGTTCTCTCATGCCACAGGTTTCCATGTGTTTTGGCTTTGTGTAAGGTGTGGTTTGGTCTGTAGGTACTGGAAATATCCATCTCTGCATTTTCCCTGCTATTTTGGGATGAGGGCTAAGTTTATAGCAAATTATAGATGTATTTGATGCTAAAAGGGGAAATATTGTGACTTGATAGCAGAGGAACGGAATAGATACGCTTTAAATTTTATAACCAACCCCAGTGGAATTCCTTGCAACTTCTAAGTGTAGCATCTGGATGTGGTTATAATGGGAGGTAATTGGACAAGGTGTGATGCTGATTTATCCAGTTTCCATTTCTCATGTTCAGTGTACTGACTGATCAGAAAGTGTGGGAAATGCAGAACAGAAATAAGGAAAGGAGGTGCAAACTAGAAAAAAGCAGTGAGCTCCCCTGTGAAATGATAATCCAAGACATACACACCAGAGGAAGATGCTTGGGACTTGGCAGGGCTGAGAAAGTTTTGAGCAGATCAGACAGGAACCTGCAATGCATTAAACAACTGATGGGTTTTGTGGTTAGTTTATTCCCTATTTCAGGAAAACTAGTGTATTTTTGCTGGGCCAAAATAAGAAATATGGAGGGAAAACAGAGGGAAAGGCTGGTCTGGAAGACACCCAAGGCCTTCACATACTTCCACAGAGCTTCCAGGCTGCTGTGGAGGCTGCCTGGTCCAGAGGCTTCAGCATCTCTGGGCTTCTTGATGTGGTTGGTGGCAAATGACTGCAAAAAGGGGGAGTTGTCCCCTGGGACTCAGAGGAGGCTCTGGTCCTGTCCATTCCAGGGTGTGTTTGGTGCAGTGTTATTCCTGTGTGGAAAATCCCAGCTGTTCACTTCTTGTAGGTCAAGGATGGCCCTGGTTGAGCATAAATTGAGGATTTTGGTGCTTCTTCCTCAGAAGGGTTCTCCTTAACTCATTTTGTGCATCAGTGAGGAGTGAGCCTACTGGGATTTATGGCTGTGTTTGCAGAGGGATGTTCATCACCTCTGCTGGGCATCAGTCTCTGTTTTGCTGCTGGTTAGGAGGGGAAAATCCAGACAAAGGTGATGGCAATCAGAGAAGGTGGAGTATGGAACGGAGGATCTTGTCCTGTTTGTGAAGAATTCTCCCTATGCACTGGAGAGGTTCCCAGCATCTCATCCATCCTAACTACTTCTTATAAAAATCAGTGGGTTTTGATCAAAACCATTTAACATGTGTCAACATAAGGGATTTCTTTAAGTTGCCAACCCAAGAAAAGAGGTAAGCCCCACCAAGGTGTGAGACTGAGGCCTCTGGCCAAGACAGCAAAAGATTTGCTGTTGAAAGAGCCAAGTTCAACAAGACACAATTAGGAATAACGTGCCCCCCACTGCTCCCAGAGGCTGGTTTATGGATCCTGAGGGGGTCAAAACTGGCCCTTGCTGTGTCTTGTTTGCCTTGGCTACACAACACTGCAAACCCATGTGCCTGTTGCTTGGCTTCCAAGGCACAAATCACACCTGCAGTGGGCTCAGGCACAGAGGCTTTTGTCCTTTCTCCTCCTCCCTGTCTAGGAATGTTTGATCTGAAAAGTGCAATAGGATCTTAATGCCATGGGGGTGGCTGTCCTGAGGAAGAGGATTCACAGCTTCACTGTGCTGACACAGCTCCCATGTCCCAGCAGCAGCTCTTTCCCTCAGGATTCCCCCACAGCCTTGGGGCTGGCAGTTGTCTTTCTCCTTGGAAACAGAGATTTCCAGATTGCTGGCAGGCAAGAGGCATTTCAGGAACTCTTTTAGGTGCCTTCCAATGTTTGGCCATGGTCAGTGCTGCAGATGGAGCAGGACATGACCACCAAGCTGTTTGCTCTGATGTGGAAACACAGATCAAACCTGTTGGGTACCACAGATCCCACTCTCACCTCAGGGGAAATTGGGGGTCCACTACAGCCTTAGGTGGGGACCTAAGCTGGCAGCCTCAGGCTGTTATTCCTGTGTTTAAACTCCAGAAGCTTTCAGTCCCAATCAGGACAATATCTGTGAAAAGTGCTCCTGTAAGTGCTGGTTTTCCAAAGATTGTCTGGACACTTCATGCTCAGTGGAAATCTTGCATGACCTTTGAGACAGATCTATTTGCAAGGAACATTGAAACTATTGGGTTGTTATGTGTAACAAAAATTCCACTTGGTAGGCAAGCATTCTCATTTTTTCATGATTAATATACCAAGCTTTTAATTTTTTTTTATAAAGACCCCCTCTCTCATTTTCAAGGAACATCTTATTTTTGCTGCTTTTCTTCCCCCATTGTAAACACAGAAAAAAAACCTCTCCCTCTAACAGAAGCCTGCTTTATCCGTAGCAAAAATATTTAGCTAAGCTTTTTTTTTTTTTTCTTTTTCTTTCTTTCCCCCCATACCCCATTCTGGTACCATTAACCACAAAATGAACAAACCCCTGTTGTTGTGTGAGGGTTTCCTGTGGAATGACCTTGCACCACGGTTTGATCTTACAACAACCGAACGCTCTCTCAGGCTGAGATTTCACGGATTTCGTGGCAGGTGATGCCTCCCCCCACAACAATACCATCTGCAATTCTTTCCCCACATCCAGTGTCACTGCAGGTCTGTCCCAGGGAAAGGCTCTGAGTGGTTTGTTTTCACTTTTGACACTCCAGCTTTCACTTGGAGGTGAAAGTTCGCTCGAACGGCGCCTGGGTGAAATGTTGTAATGTTCAATTCTGCAGCAGGTTTGGAGGGTGTTTCATAACGTTTTTGAAACAGATGTCAGGCTGATCTAAGAGGAAGAATGAGGGCATCTTTAATGTGTCACCAGACTTTATCTTAGAACAAATAAACCTTCTGATTCTGCGTGGGGAGGTCATGGCAAGGAAGGCAGCTCCAGCCCTTGTTTAAGCAAGCCAATGACATCAGTCTGCCAGGGAAATCAAAACAGCTGAAGCCCAGTCCTGGAGGTGTTACTTGGGCAAAAATCCCAGTGATCCTCACTAAATGTTTTGCCTGGTTACCAGTGATCAGCTCCAGGGCTGGGCCTCTGTGTGCTGTGGAGGATTCAGCCTCGGCAGGATGAGTTTTTAAATGAAAATCACGTGTTGGTTTTGCTTGTCCCGTGTTTGTTTGGCTGTTTCTGTGGTGTTTTGGGGGAACAGCAGGTCTCTGTCCTGTTCCAGCCTCTCTGCCCTGCTCTGGGCATTTGTGATGATGTACCTGTGGAGTCACAACCCTTTGGCAGCACTGAGGCTTTAATTCCCTGGCACTGCTGCTGGGCTGATGCTGTGTCTGATGGCAGCAGAGCACAAAGCAGCAGCACTCTGCTTTCATCTCTGGCTGTTCTTTTAGTTCCATCCCCTAAGGAAGCAAGGTTTATGTTGTGGTGTTTGCAAGGCTGCTGCTTTCTGCTGGCAGCCCTCTCCCATGGCCTCAGCACCGACTGAAGCAGGGTTTGATGCTGGGACAGGGGTCCCACAGCTGCTGGGTTTGTGGCTCTGTGCTGCAAGCAGGTGATGGGGGAGAGGAAAGATGTGACTGCAGGGAGGAAATGAGCAGGACTCTGTGTGTGTGTGTGTGTTTGCAGGCTTTAATAAGCACCAAACCCCAGGCTTTGCTTCTCTCCTCTCCACACTGTGTGTGCAGCCAAGCTGAGGGGTGCTGAGGAGCTGTTCAGGCAGCCCAGCAGCAAGGTGTGCACTCCTTTGGGCACCTCTGCTGGCTGGGCAGGCTCTGGTGTCTGCCTTTCCTGCTGGGTGTTGTGGGCATCTCCACCCTGATGCCATGGGCATCCTCAGCCCTGCTCAGCCTCAGACCCCTCTGCTTTCTCCCATCTTCAATCTGGGGACATTTTCCCCCAGCCCTGCTTGTGAGACAGAGCAGCATCCCTGTTTTTCTGCCTCTTTAAACCCCATCCCTTTCCTTCCTGAAACACAGTTGTTTAATCCATGATTAAGATGATAAAAGTGCTGGCTGGAATAAGGCAAACCCTTCACAGTTTGGGTGAGAAGCTGTAGCAGTCAGAGTTGCTCAAAGCCCTGGGCTCTGCCCCTGCAGGGGAGGTGTGGGGGATTTTCACTCCTGAATGTCAGATTAAAGCAATTTATCCTAATCTGATTAGTGTCTAAGTGCCAGCCTGCTGATGGCAGCCTGCCTTAGGGGGCTCAGGAGCTGGTGTTTGCCCTTGACTGCAGGATGCTCATTCCCTCAAGGGGGCTGGCTCTGAGAAGCTGATGGCTATTTTGTGTCCACAGGTGCAGGCCTATCAATATTATTAATAATATTAATATTATTATTATTAATAATAATATAGTACATGTTCAAACACTTGGGGCAGAGTCTGCACAGCTTTGTCTGAGCTCCTGGCTTTGCTTTGGCTGCAGGAAGGAAACTCAGGGGGTTGTGTCCTTCAGAGGAACCACGAGGGGTTAAGGCTGAGTGAATGGCTTGTTTCATTTGGGTGTCCCCCCTTTGGAGACATTACATGTGAATAAGTTTGTTGCCCTCTGTTTAACCCTTTTTGAGACCTGCTTTTCTTTTTGAAGGGTCCTTGGGGATTTGCCTGGCTTTTCCAGGTTTGTTGCTTGTGGGAGGACACTGGGCTGACCAAGGTGGGGCTGTGACTTTATCCCTTTATTTCCCTCTCTGGGAGCCCCACCAGCACAATTTCCAGTGGCTCCAGCTCTCTGTGGAGCTGTTTTTACCCCTCATGGGCACTGGGTTGGTTCAGCTCAGCCACCTGCATGTGCTGTGTGACACCAAGTGACAATGTGATGAAAATTTAACTAATCCCTGCCTGTGGCATGGCTGTTTTATACAGCTGCTCTTTAGTTCCCCATTTATTTCCCTGCAGGCTGGTAAAACTGAATAGGGCATTAAGAGAGATGCCAGGGCACAAAATGGGATTTCAGCTTGTGCAAACAAAGCTCTGGCCCCTCTTGGAATTGCTGTGAAAGGAAGATTTACTGCTGAAATGTACAATATATGGGCCAGATTGATTCTTCCTTGTATTGCTGAACACCTGGAATTCCTTCTTGGAAGCCAATGGGATAATGCAGAAGTAAATAATGAATCAGGTCCACAGTTCTGATGTATGATAAAGAGTATATTACCTTCTTGATCCTTCATACCTTCTTGATCCTCAGGCATATTGGTACTAACAGACTTCTGTTGTGTTTTTCTTCCCTGTAAGCCTTTTATTTAAAAACCAAACCAATGAAAGATGTGTAATGCATTACCAGTTTTCCATTTTTCTTAACAACGTAGCAAATGTTCATTGATTTTTAGAGATGACATCAGATAAGGGAAACAGAAGCAGAAAGAGCGAGCCAGGAAGTTTTACTCAGTTAATTTGGTGACCTTTAGATGTCAGTATAATCAAAGAATAGCACAAAAAAACTCAAGGCAGGTTTGGTAAATTTGGCAATCTCTTTCCTTGAACTAATTTGCTGGATTCTGGCTCCTGGAAACCCTGCTAGTTTCTGTGTGTGTTTGCTGTGCAGCTCCCATGAAGGATGGAGGAGGATGCAGCCTTCAGCCAGGAGAGCCCCTGGAGCATTTCTCTGTGCCAGATCATTGCTGGGGATTTTGGACCATTCCAAGGGGAGGGAAAAAGCAATGGAAACCTCTTCACTGGCATCATGCTCTGTGCCAGATTCCTGTGCTGACACAGATCTCTCAAAATAAACTTCTTCAGTAATAATTGTAATAAATCCAGCAATCTCCTCTCTCTGTCAATCCATTCAGGTGCTTTATAATCCCTTGGGCATTAGAAGGGGTGTTCTATTCCTCTTTTTGGTCAGAGAGGTTTTTGTGTAGTGATACTGGTGTGACAGGTGAATTACTCTGTTATCAAAGATTTCTGTTTGAAATGTTGAATTGTGTAAGCCAAAATGTACCTGTAAATATTTCTGTAGTTGCCCATCAAGGTTAGGTTTCCTGTGTTTTTTTTTGGTCACTGTGTTCATGGATTTCTAGTCCAGGTAAGGAATGATCTCAAGTCTTGGATGGTAACTGCTCCTGGGTTATTCATGATCCATATGACCTCTGCTTGTGAAGCTTCTCCATTTTCTTTTACTCACCTCTGTATTTTAAAAGCATGTTTCTCTCATGCAGAATTTGCAAAAACCCAGGCAATGAGCTGGAGGATATTTCTACAATCCACCCTTTCCACTTAGTGTCTGTCCTGTTGTTTTGAAATACATTTTAATTGCAGTTTTCCAAGGTGGTATTTGAAGGGATTGACAGGACCCTATTAAAGCAAATTTGGCCCCTGAATTACCTTCTATTAAAAAAAATCCAGCACCCTCAACTTCCACAAAACCAAAGATCAACAGAATGTTTCTATTAAAAGGAAATCCAAATGGAAACAGCTTTTAAATCTATCAAATATATGTTTCTTTTCTTTATTTGCCTGTCAGACTTCGTGTATATATGAAGGCCAGACAGTGAATTGACTTGAAACATATTATTACCTAAAATGATATTGACATAGAAATGCAAAAGCACCAGTGAAAAAAGGTGACTGGAGCTTGAAAATTCTGTTCTGGGCTCGAGTCCAGATTTTGGAAACATGCTGCCTACATTTGGGTCAGAAGACTGGGATGCAGGGCCTGCATGTGAACCTGGCTGGGCCATAAACAGTGATCAGCTTTGGGTTCCTCAGCACAGGAGGGATGGAACCTGCTGGAGTGGCTCCAGAGGAGGCCATGAAGATGCTCTGGGGGCTGGAGCATCTCTGCTCTGGAGAAAGGCTGAGAATTCAGCCTGGAGGAGTGAAGGCTCTGGGAAGACCTTCCTGACAGCCTTTCCATGCACAGAGGAAGCTGGTAAGAAAGATGGGAAAAGACTTTTAGCAAAACCTGTGGAGATGAGACAGGGGCTGATGGTTTAAACTAAAAAAGAGCCACTTTAGACTCGACAGAAGGAGGAAATGTTTTATGCCTAGGGTGGTGAAACACTGCTAGGAAAGAGGAGATGCCCAGAGAGGTGCTCTGGCTGCTGAGACCCTGGAAACATCCAAGGACAGCCTGGACAGGGCTTGGAGCTGCCTGGGCTTGTGGAAGGTGTCCCTGCCCATGGCTGGCATTCCATGACCTTTAAATCTCTTCCAACCCAAACTATTCTGTGATTCTCTGATCTAACTTTGTGGCTGGAAAAAAAGGATGGTGTCCATAGGAAAGGCAGCTAAGAAACAGCTGAGGGCAGCCAACACCATTCCTAGAGCCCACTCCTCAGGACAGCAAAATGGGAATGGGCTCCAGGTCAGGTGGAGTGTCCTGGCAGGTCAGATGCTGCTCATCAGCCAGGCACTGGGAAGTCCACCTTGAGACTATTAAACAGCAAAATCTCATCACTGCTTATGGCCCAGCCAGGTTCTGACCCAAATGTAGGCAGCATGTTCCCAAAATCTGGACTTGAGCCCAGAACAGAACTTTCAAGCTCAGCCACATTTTTTTTCCATTGATGTTTTTGCATTTCTGTTGTCAACATCATCCAGGTGCAGCCTGGCCAGAGCAGAGGAGCAGGAATTGCCTTCCTCAACATCCTGGCTCTTGTTGTACCAAATGGGAGAGCTGATAGGGCTGGTGGAAAGGAGAATCCAACAGGGAAAGGGCACCCAGGAGCTTTGGAGCCATCAGGGAGGCCCAGGGTGGCTGCTGTGGCTGGGACACACAGAGAGGGATTGGCCACCAGTGGATTGAGGCATCCTGGCAAAGCTGCATCCAAAGCTCAGCTCAGGAAGGGGGGTTCAGCAATTCCATGGGGTCTGGGAGGCTGTGAGCCTTGTTTCTGTAACGTGGGCATGCAGTGCAAACACCCCAGATGTGTCTTTGCTTGGAACCATGGTGCTGCCAGGGCTGGGAGCTGCCACGTGCAGGGGATGGCAGCTTGGGCAGAACAAACTCCTCTCAAACACTGAGGCAGACTCCAAAATCCTCTCCCAGCTCCAACACTGAAGCAGATTCAGAGCTCAGGAGGTTTCAGCAGAGCCCAGGGGAAGTGTGAAGGGATTCACTGAGGGTTTATAAAGCCAACAGCTAAGATCTTGCTTTGTGTTGAGCCCATGTCCTGCATCTCTTGGATCTCCCACCAGAAGAGTGATAACAGTTCTTCCTTATCTCCCAGGGCTGTCGATGGCTTTGATGTATGAAAGATTAGGAGATGACCAGAAATTTTAACAGCATAAAATACCTAATCCACAGAGATCATTGACCCCTTGAATTTCTCTTTTTTAATTTTTTTTTTCCTGTGGTTCTCTGGGATGTGTTGATTTATTCTTTGAACACAGTGAATGCACTTTCTGCCAGGCAGTGTGGATGTTCTCATTTATAACTATAATATCCTTTACTCAAATTCCTGAGAACACGTTCCAGAAACAGATGTAATTTGCCAGGTGAGCATCTATAAAGATGGGATGGGTGAGAGGCTACAGATGGAAGAACAGCTCTCCTATCCCCCTGAAGAGTCTTTGAGGAAACCTTGCAAGTGTGAAAAAAAGTTTCTTCTTCCCATTATTTCATTTCTAATTCCAATTTTCAGGCCAAAACGATGAGTGACACGGTACACTGTCATCAGAATATATTGTTATGATCTTGTGCTGTTTCTAATTGGTCCAGAAGCAGGAAATTCCACAAATCTCCCAAGCAATCTCTCTCCTCTGGGATTCTCAGTCTCTGCTGGCATCCCTGTCAGGTTTGGATCAGTTTTCATTTAAAAAATGATTGTATTTCTCATTGCTGCTCTACCAAAGAGTGTTCCTGCTGTAAACCAGTGCACATCTGTCCTGCTAACCAGCCCAGAGGGGATCTGTGCACTGAGAAGGGATGAAATCATCCAGCCTGGGCTGTGGGATGGGGGAATTGAGGAGCTGGGATCTGTCCTGTGAGCTGTGCTGCTCTGTGTCCCTTTGTCCCAGCCCTGTGTGTTGTCAGGGACATCCCAGCTTGTGACAAACACAGGCAGGGCCCACAAGGAAGGTGATTGTGTAAAATACCCCTGTTCACTGTTTTGAGAGGGGGAAGTAAGGGCTCCCTGGATTTGACTCAGATTTGGGAACAGTTTTGGGATTGGGTCCTTTGGTGCCCAACAGGAGATAGTTCCCATAGCTGTGAGTACTCAAATTGTGTGTTTTTCCTTGGGATTCCTTGGTGCTTGTGTTTCAGGCTGTCTCCTGAGGTCTTGCAGCACACACCTCCATGCTGCTGTGCTTTTGGGAGCTCTGCTCTGTGCCTGGTGAAGGTCACTGAGCTCAGCAGTGGCTGGGTCTGTGTGGCAGAGACAGGCCCATGGTCTGGCAGCAAGGGCACAAAATCCACATTAACAGGGAGATTTCAGCACTCAGGCTGAAAGCAGAAAGATCAAGGAGGCTCCTGGAGTGGTTCCTGCACTGGTTTCCTCCTGTGAGTGACTGTGCACATTATTTACTGGTCTTTGAAGGTGTTTTTTGAGTGTTAACAGGTACTGCAGTTAAGAGTGATCACAATATTGACATTTGTGCCCACTTTTTGTCTGTGATCCGTGACTGCAGCCATTTAAAGCATGAGTGCTACCTGCAATGGTTTTCCAAAGGTCTCTTTGCAGGAGCAGCAGAAGATTCAGAGCAAATGAATAACACAGCAATAACTTCCACTGATCCCAGCAGTGATGGTACAGGGCTCCCTTTGATATCCAGTAACCTCCTTCCCCTTATCAAAAGCTTTTCCCAGTCTAAACATCACTGCCAGATGTGTTCACTTTTCTATTTAAGGAAAACAGATTGAGTTAAACCACATGTGTATCAAAGCAGAGTCTGGAGGTTTAAAGGCTATCACAGACTGATGGTGAGATATCACATACAGAACTCTCTCCAGATGGGACAAATTTCATGTAGCTTCTGGATTGATCAATGCATTAGTCTCAACAGGAAAGTTTTACAGCCTCATCATCATATATCTGAGCCTGGCAGCTTCAAGAGGAGCTTAAGTGAGTTAAGCCCTCAAACCACTGCAATACAAGGTTCTGCCTCTCTAAATATCCCACCTGTCCACGAGTTCTGAGCTTTTGTTGGCTTTCCCTGATTCCTCTGGTGTTGTGAACAAAACATTCACTGCTGGATTAAAGGCATTGCCACAGTCCAGCTTCCAGTGCTGGACCCATGCAGGGGAGGCTGAGTGTAAAGGCTGTAAGAACAGGAATTTCCATTCCATATTCCTGAATTGGGACCAATCCCTCATTACAGTGATAGTGCAATAACTCTGGGATATTTTTTTCTTTTTGTAGAGGTCCTGTGTAGCCAGGGCATTGAGGAAGGTCTGTCTGTAAAATGTTGAGTGTGTTTCTAGCTGGAAATGAAGCAGTAATGAACAAATCCATTCAGCTGGTCAAAAAGAGAGGTTTCAGTGTCTTTGGGCAGTCATTAAAAGTGAATGTCATCTCTTGCAGTGCCATTAGCCTACATGATGAAAATGTGATTTTTTTTTTCCCCTTGCAGGCTTCTGGGAGTGATTATTCAGTGGGGAAAAATATATAATTCCTTGATAATCTAGAGCTGCTGGAGCTTTCAGTGAAATCTCTGAAGTATTGGCACAATGATGAATGGCCTCTTCTGGAATACAGAAATGGATAAGACACAAAATAAATCCTTCAAGCATTGCAAGGCTTTGCTGTAGCGCTGCTTATCTCCAGGGTATTATGCAAATTTGGTGCCTATTTAAATCTTGATACTCTCATCTGGAGCAGGTGTATTAGCAACTTTTCTGTGGGCCAGCTTCCTTGCAGCTCTGCTGTAGGACTAGGAGTGACATTTTAATGTCAATTTTCCAGCTGGGAATGCTGCAGGGTGGATGGGAATACAGCTTGCAGTGCCTGGCAGGTGAATCCCTTTCCACCCAGGAGCATTTCACTGCCTGAAAGCTGCTGAAGATGAACCTTTGCAAGGACACAAAATGCAGTAGAAGGTTTCCACCCTGCCAGGGGGAAATCCTGGCAAGGGGGTTGTTACCAGGTGATAAATTGTCTATACACAATGCTTATTCCTCAAAAATCCCATGCCCAGGGAACTGCACAAGTCCCATTGTGCAAGGAGGAGAACTGGTACCAAATGGGGAGTTCCAGCTGCAATATTGGGGTCTGTGACCACCAAGGACCACCAGAGAGACCCCCAGGACAGAACTCATAAAGAGGAGGGAAAATATGTTAATGGTTTTGGGGAAATGATTATCATATGTGTATTTATTCTGGGACAATCACTGATTATCTATGTAAAATAGAGTCTATAAACAGAAAGTTTCCTCTGCTCAGCACACACAACTTTTGGAGGAGATACCCCTCATGCATCTGGCCAGATAAAGAATGCCTGCTTCTCAGTGGTGTTAAGGAGCTTTTTTATTTTAACCAATTTTTGGTAACAGGATGAGCCCAAAGGATGATGTGGGGGTTTGCAGCAGGGAAATACAAAGAATTCAGTTGGTTAAATATACTGTAATGGTTTAACATCTTGGATGATGTTAAATGTTCTGTTCTTAATGCTAATCTAAGCTGCATTTGTGGGGTGTTATCATGGCAATGCTGGAGTCCAATCATGTTGGGATTTTCTACAGGACACCTTGGGCTCTTTAGACACTTTTGGTTGTCTTTAGGTGAATTTCTCATTGCCATAAGGCAAAGTCTATGCCTGCATCTCTTTGAGTGATTATATCAGTTGCCTTGCCCAGGGCTGATCCTCTTAATTATCTCTGACCACTCAAGTAGCTCTAAGAATCCTTTCCTACTTGTATGCCTTGTTTTAGAGCTCTCCTCCTCCTCTGAAAGGACAGAATGCTCCTGCACAAACAGGGAAGGGATTGTTTCCTCCTTTCTGTCCTTAGAATATTTATTACCCACTAAGGCAGTGGAAAGGATATTGTGTGACCTGTATGAGCAGTCTCACACTTGGGCAGTGAAGAGCATCCACACTGGTGTGAAGGGTCCATTGGATGGAAATTATTCATCCCAGCCCTGGGCTGAGCAGCTCTGAGGAATTGGGGTCATGGGCTGGCTCACAAAAACTCATGGATTAATTCACAGATGATGAAGATTCGAGCCACAATGGCTGCTGCTTGCAGTTAATTGTTTGATCTTGGGGATAAAGAGAAAAGTGGTGCTGGAGTTTGTTTTGTGCTGGTTCCATTGATGCTCAGAAGGAAGAAAGCTCATTTTATGCAGCTCTTTTCTTACAACATGATCTGTTGGACAGGGCTGACTCAGAACTGTCTATTAAAATTGCTTCTTGGTGGGAGGGTTGGTTGTGTTGAAGCAAATTTTTCTGCTGAGACATTAGCTTTGCTATTGTGAAATATTTGTATTCTTGTGTGTGTGTTTGTGTTGTGTGTATGTAAAGGGCCAACATATTTTGAGTAAAAATTCCTATTTAACAGGAAAGGTTAGAATTTTCCAAACACATTTTAATCCCATCAAAGTTTATCCATGAATCCACTCTCCCCATGCTTTATTGAAAACTTTCCACTGGACTCAATGTAAAAACGATCCTTGTTCCTGGCTCACACCCATCCTGTTTTGGGGTGGGTACCCCTGGCCCTCATCTAGAGCAGAAATTTCCTATGCAGATGCAGGGATGGCCTTTGAGGTGCAGTGAGGCCAGCACAGCCCTCCTGAGGGTGAATTCCAGCTCCTGCTCTCCTTTCTGCCTTTTCCATGAGGAAATGCATCCAGGCACCAACCACAGCCCCTTTTTCATGGAGGAAATGCATCCAGGCACCAACCACAGCCCCTTTTCCATGGAGGAAATGCATCCAGGCACCAACCACAGCCCCTTTTCCATGGAGGAAATGCATCCAGGCACCAACCACAGCCCCTTTTTCATGGAGGAAATGCATCCAGGCACCAACCACAGCCCCTTTTTCATGGAGGAAATGCATCCAGGCACCAACCACAGCCTCTCTGTGCCTTTTCCATGGAGGAAATGCATCCAGGCAAAAAACACAGCCCCTTTTCCTTGCAGGAAATGCATCCAGGCAAAAACCACAGCCCTTTTTCCTTGGAGGAAATGCATCCAGGCACCAACCACAGCCACTCTCTGCCTTTTCCTTGGAGGAAATGCATCCAGGCAAAAAACACAGCCTCTCTGTGCCTTTTCCATGGGGAAATGCATCCAGGCACCAACCACAGCCCCTTTTCCTTGAAGGAAATGCATCCAGGCACCAACCACAGCCACTCTGTGCCTTTTCCATGGACAAAATGCATCCAGACACCAACCACAGCCACTCTCCTTTCTTCCTTTTTCATGGAGGAAATGCATCCAGGCACCAACCCCTGACCTCAGGGATGTTCAGTGGCTGCTGTTCTTCACATCCTTCCCCACTCATCACATCTAAGCCTCGAGGACGTGGTGGTGCCTTTTCCTTTTGGAATTGTCTCCCTGGTGGTGTCACCAGCACAGGCCTCCTGTGTGTCTGCTGGCTGGGTCTGCCTTGTTGCTGGGACACACAGATGCTGCTGTGGGATTTATCCTGGCCTTTGTCTGCCCCTTGGGGCTCTGTCCTGGCTGCTCATGCTTCAAACCCAGCGTTCCAATGGCTGTGGAAGATCCCTGCCCTGGGAATCAGCAGAGAGCTTTTTAAGCCAGGAAAAACGAGCCTTGGGTTGCCAAGATGACCCAAGGTAACCTGCAGCCCAGGAATTCAGCTCTGTCAGACCCAAGGCCTGCTTTGGAGGAGCACAGCTGCGTGACCTTGGCTCTGTTTTGCTGAGAAAATTGTTTCTGAGCTGTGAGAAAGTCCATTGGAAAAAGGCATGAAAGGTAGGAAAAGGGAAAACAGAGAGTCATTGTTGAGATAATGACTTAGGGATATAACAGGGAAACTGTTGACATGGAAAGTTGTAAAAAAAAAAAAAAAAGGAAAGTTATAAAACTGTAAGGAAAAAATGTAGAATAAGACAGCAGCTATGAAGAGTTGGAATCAGCCTGTGTGAGGAAGGGGAACACATTTCCACTTTGGCCAGCAGAAACTCACTGTGTGTGCTAATACTTATCCTGGTAGGATGTAACTCCTAGAAAGCTGTGGGGGATATTGACCAATAAATAGTTATTCTGTACCCATAAATCACGTGTATCCCACCTGCAGAGCTCACAGGGGAAAGTGTTAGAGCAGAATTGACTCAGGGAGAGTCACCCTGGCCATGTATTAATGTTGTACACACTGGAATTTACCAAAGAGTCCTCTGGATGTGAAGGATCTCATCAGGCCCTGGCAAGAGAGCTAATGAGAGGATTTCAGATATTTTGCACAATGTCTGTCCTTGTTTTCAGCTCACCATTTTTGGTTTCTGAGGCTTAAATGGTTCCTTTTGTGGGTGGCTAGCAGGAACATCTTGGCACAGTGTAAAATCCTGGAATTTGCAACATTTGCAACCCTTCTTAAGTTAAGACGATGGATCAGGATGGGAATAATTTACAGCTAAAAAGTGTACAGAGAATTGCTTCATATAACACCTTCAGTTGAGTTTTATTTTGGGGGAAGGTATGTCTCAAAAATAGAAGGTGATAGTCAGGCATGGTTAGAGTAATGCCCAGGATGTGCCATTGATCAGGCAGATAACAGCAGATTACCCATTAACTAATAACAAACAGTCCTTTAATCCTTACAACTGCTCCTCAGTTCCACAGCATGGCTCTGCTTAGGCTATCAGCCATCTCCTGACCATCCTTTTTTTATCATGGAATCATAGAAGAGGCTGAGTTGGATGGGACCCATCAGGGTGATCCAGCCCAACTCCTGGCCCTGCTCAGGACATCCCCAAAACCCCACCCTGTTCCTGGGACCACTCTCTCCATATGCTCCCAGTGCTCTGGCAGCCTTGGGGCCATCACCACTGTTCCAGGGCTCAGCACCATCCATCTGGGTGAAAAACTTTTTCCTGTTATTCAACTTAAATCTCCCCTAAATCAGCTTCAGGCCATCCCACCCCTGGCCAGGAGAGTCCCTGCCCCTCCTCTGCCCCTGCTGAGGACACTGAAGGTGACAATGACATCTCCCCTCAAGCTTCTCTTCTTTTAGGCTGAACAAACTCTGATGACTTGAAGAACAAGTGGGAGGAGAAGTGGAAGTCCTAGACACATCAGTGTTACGTGGCTGGGAGGATTTTAGCCAGCAGTCTGGGGATATTTTTATTTCCCCCTGCTTAAATCAGAACCCATACACTGCAGAGCCTCAGGCCTGCAGTGATCCCAGCTGTTACCAGCAAGAGAACTGCAGGGATGGAGGCCCTGCCAGGTCAGATCCATTGCCTGGGGCTGGGAGCACAGCTGAGAAAACAAATGAAAACAGAAGGAAAATTGACTATGAACATCTTTAGGAAAAAAAAAAAAAAAAAAAAGCCAAGCAAACCCTCAAATTCTGCAGGCAGCAAGGTGCACTCCATCCCCTGTGTCTGTTATTTTTCTGCTGGGGCCAAGGTGTGAAATCCTGCATCCCCTGAGCAGAACCCTGCTGGAGCAGATGCCTTGGTGAGGCTGAATGAAGCCATGTGGTTACCATTGCTCCACTTCATCAAAACTCCCACTTCCAAGGGGAAGTGAGCTCAGCAAGCTGGGAAAATGTCCCACCAGGGGCTGGAGGGCAGCAGCAGGGACTTTACACACAGCAGCTGGCACATGGGTGTGCTTGGTGACATCACACTGGGAGAGGGATGCTGCAAGGACTGGGAGTGCTCCAGACAATCCTCCTCACCCCCAGCCTCCTAATAAAGATCCTTGCTGCAGGAGAGCTGCCACCCCTCCCTCCTGAGCCTTTCCCTGTGAATCATTCCTCTGTCATCTCATGTGGGCTTTGCATTTAATGGGAACCAAGTGCTGCTGTAAGAGGGGAAAGGACTTGCCCCCCATCCCCTCCCATCAGAGGGGGAGATGTGGAGGCTGCTTCAAGCAGCCTCAAAAGGAGATTTCTCAGCTCATGTCAATGAGTTTGGATTCCAAGGAATTGGAATTGCTCCTCAAGGAGCATAGGGACAACACCTACTGTAATCTGACCAGAACAAAACACAGCTCTGCTCAGTTTGGGCACAGCAAATTGGCATTGACTTGGGGAAAGTTGTGATTTATATGAGGTGTTCAGCCACAGTTTTTTTGGAAGAGACAGATATGCTGGGTTATAATTGGCAACAGCTGGACTTTTTCTCTACAAGTAATGTTATCCATCTTCTGAAGATAGAGAGGTGCTAGAAGTGGGTCTGCAGAGTATATTTGAAGTTTTTGTCCCTTGATCATGGAATGCTCTTTCTGCTCTTGCCTGCCACTAGACTTCTCACCATAATCAAGCCTTTTTAGAAAACCTCATGCCACAGCTGATTGTGTTGGACCAGTCAGAACTGTAAAGTTTTCTATCCTGGCTCTGGGACAGGATTGTGCCTTATTGAGAAATGTGTCTGGGTGGGTTTGCTGTCTGCTCCAGCATTCTTATGTGACATGTTTTAAATGTTAATAAGCAATATAAATAATTGTGTTGATTCTTGCTGGGTCTGTACCCCAAAGAACTTCTTGTATCAGTCAATTTTGCAGCTTAATGGCATGATTCTTTGGATTTCCATTTTGCACCTTCCAGCCTGCTGGAATATTGCCTGTAAGAAATGCAGAAATTGATATATTGCTGTTCCTTTTGACTGAAGGCATTCTTCACTGGATGACTTCTTCAGCATTAATTTTCACTCTTGTCCTTCCCCTCTGTGTCCTTAATCCATTATTGGTTCTATTTGTGGCCCCTCAGCTGGTGCCAAACTGGGCTTTGGTGACTGACAACAGAGGATGCTGAGGAAGGAAATCTGATGTTTTTCTCTGGATTAGGATGCTCCTCACACTTGCTTGGTGACTGAAATCAGTTGGAGCTGTGAGGACAACCTTTAAGATTGAGTATTTTAGAGACAACACAGGCAGCACAATGAAATAACCTCTCAGGATCCTTGTGTGATTAGCACTGCTTGCCTCTGGCACTCTGCAGTTAAGATATTACACTTATTGGACTTGTACCTCTAGTTGATATTTGAAGCAAAATTTACCAAGAGACTTCACCTCCTAGGGATTTTTAAGAAGGATGAGAAAACAGGGATTTGTAGATGTTATTGAAGCCTAATAAAAAACCCTGAGGCTTTAGTGATCTGCTGGAAGCTCAGAGGTCAGCCTCATAGCCAGAATTTATTTACCCAAAAGGTCTGGGTGATTTCATAGATCATAAAAACACAACTCCAAAAGTCATGTTTTATTTCACAGCGTGGTGTCTGCAGTAAGGTAAGGTCAGGTTAGGAATCTATTCCTGGGAGAGAAGGGAGCAGCCCTGAAAAATCTGATTTCAGATTTGCAGAGGGATGCCTTGATGTGCCCTGCACCTCCCTGTGAGGAGCAGAAAGAGCCAGGCTGGGGTAGGAGACTGCCCTGCTCTGCCCCCAGGAGCAGAACATCCCCTGCTGCTGCCTCTGGGGACACAAAGCAATGTCAGTGCCTCCTGTCCATCCTGCAGGGACCTGGGACTGCTGCCAGGAGAGCTGGGAAGCTCACACAGGTATTTGGAAAGCTCTAGAGATGAGGAGTCTTCCCTCTCTAAAAATGAGCTATTAATGCTCATTGTTGTGTCCATCTGATACTCTGCAGTGCCCCTCTGGGTTTTTTCAGCCCCAAACTCTCCCTTGTCCTACTAAAAAACCCCCCCAAAACCCCAAACATATGGACCAGACTTGCTGGAGATGTTGCTGGAGGCATTTTCTTGGCTGTGGATAAAGGGGAACTGCAACAATCAGAAAATCACAAAGAAAGCTGACAGATGTGAGTAACAGGGTGCCCAAATTAGCATCATCAGAGTGATGAGATGTGAACAACACCAGGGCTTGGCCTGGGGCTAAACTTATTGCAGAGCAGGAGGCCAGAGCAGCCAAACAGAGGGTGCAGCAGGGAGGGATCTTTGGGAACACTGGAGCTCAGAGTGATGCCAGAGAGATCTCTGGGAACACTGGAGCTCACATAGGTGCCAGGAGCAGGATCTTTGGGCACACTGGAGCTCAGACATGTGCCAGGAGAGGGATCTTTGGGCACACTGGAGCTCAGAGTGGTGCCAGAAGGATCTTGAGGCACACTGGAGCTCACACAGGTGCCAGAAGGATCTTGAGGCACACTGGAGCTCACACAGGTGCCAGGTTTTGATACAGGGAGGAAATTCCTGCAGTGAGTGACCAGAGGTGCTGCTGCTGTTCCAACAGAGCTCACTCTCCAGCCTCAGGGCTGACCTACAAATGCTTTCCTTTCCATTGTGGAACTGCCTGTGCAAAGCAGACACTCCTCTAACTCATTTCTGAGGGATAAAAAAACCTGGACCAGGGATAGAAATCTCCTAGCTATGCAGTTAAACCACAACCTTCAGGAAAAGAAAGTCCTTCATAAACCTGGGGCACCATATCCACCTCTTTCTTCATTGTGTCAGTGCTGTCAAAAGCTCTCATACTCTAATTTGAACTCCAAACTTTATAATCCATGGACACACAGTGGCAGCACTCTTAACCTAGGGAGGTCTTGATCCTAAAAATACCAAAATGGCAAAAACTTTTCAGGGTTCACTCTCCCTTCCTGCTAGCCTGGGTCTCCTCTGAGCAGGTTGGTGATGGCAGGGGTGAAGGTGGGCTTTAAAAAGCAGCAATTGTTCCAATCTGCCCTAAGCAGAGGAAGTGGAAGGTGATGGATAATTAATTTAGCACTTGGTGTGGCTGCTGTCCCGTGGAAATAACAACTGCAATGAATCCCTAAGGAATTGTCCTTGGCCTGGAAATGAGAAGAGATTGATTGAGGTAAATGAGAGGGAAAATCACAGTGAGGAAAAAAAAATATTGAAAGAAAGGGGCAGACCAGACATGGCTGTGGCTGTTCCCCATCCAGAGCCCTCTGGTTTTGTTTTCTGGTGTTTTGCTCAGCAGCAGCCCAGCAAAGCCAGTTCTGAGCTCTGTGCTGCTGTTCTTCACCCCCACGTGGTGGGCACAGAGCTGTTAATTACAGATCTGTTATGCTGGTTTTTATCCTGAAGTTTAAAATTCAGAGAAATCTTAGTATTTGGGAAATTCTGACCTGCTGCATGACTGGTTACAGAAGCCCAAAGCAATAAAGTAATGGTGTGAGGATTTGAACACCACAGCCTCTTCTTCTGCTGTTCCAGGGAACACCTGGGCACAGTGATGAAGCTGCAGGTGAAGGCCAGACTTGTACAGGGCTGTAAGGGTAATTATAAGGGTAATTATAAGGGTAATTATTCCCTGGTTTGTTCTTTAGTCCTAATAATTTCCAGTGGTGTCTTTTTAAAAAACTGCTGCTGACCAATGGGTTGATGTTCCACAAATGTCTCACAACCCAAGGCTTTGCTCCTGTGTGGTTGTGGCCAGCTCAGAGCCCATCAATTCACAAAGGAAATTTAGATTTTTTTATTTTCCCAGGTGACTCCCTTTGCATTTATGTGCATTGAATTTCATCTGCCACTTAATTACCTGGCAATGTATCACAAAATTGTTTTGGAGCTCATGATGATGTTCTCAAAATCAGTCCTGTCAGCAACCTTCCCCACCTCACTGCTCCTGCCCTTTTCTGGATCATTTATGAACATGAATTTTTAATGGCACTGATCTCTCCAGGGCTCCACATCAGCCTTGCCCCTCACAAGGTCTGATCCATCTGACCCATCCCCACTTTCCTGGTTTTTAAACAGAGTTTAACCTTGCAAGGACTTTTCTTCTTGTCCTCTTGTGTTTGATTAGCTTCCTAAATGGTTTAAGTCAACATCTTCTGAAATAGATTAAAAAAAAAAAAATCTGGTTTGGGCTGAAAATTGCATCTTGCCTAAAGACAAACAAACAAGCCACATAAAGATAAAACAAAACAAAACATTCTCCCATTTTCATGCATCTAGTGAAGTTTCCCCCTTTCCTTCCTGTCTTTCAACACCTGAATATTCTTGAGATTAACTTTTCATCTGATTTTGCCTGGGAATCTCAAACTCTTCTGGGAGGAGAAAATTGTTTCCTGATTGTTTTTCTAGTGGTAAATAAATATGCTTAAATTGAGCTGGGCTTCCTCTCTCCCCCTTCCTTGCTCATTTGATTAAGTGTGGCTTATATTTAATATTTAATATGGTCACACTGGATAAAACTGTGATTTTTTTAAAATAACTGCACGTTCAAAACTGTGTTGGGATAATTATAACAGTGTAAGAACTCACACTGGTAACATTTATTTTTCCTGCAAGGAAATAGAGTTTAAAAAAAAAAAAATGAAAAACACCTCAAAAAACCCCATTTATTACTGTATTCACATCAGGAGATTTATCAGCTTGCAATTAAATTAATGTGGTGCCACTTCCTAATGGAGGACAAATGATTCAAGTCCCTTTTGGGCTTGCCAGTGTTTGGGAGGATGAACTGTGCTGGGTTGTGGGTGCTGTAGGAATGGCCACAGACCCCAATCACAGCCCCCAAATCCTCTCTGCCCCCTAAAACCTCTGGGCTTGAAGAAATCCATGGGGTGTGTGCCTATTTTCTTCAAAATTATCCCAAAAAAAAAAAAAGTGTCCTCTGGAGCTCTGCTGGAGTGTCAATGCCAAGTTTTTGGCGAGAGGGGAAAATTTTATTGCTGTTATAAACCTTGAAAATATGTTTTTTATAAAGCAAGTGCCAGCATGGCCTTTGGTACAGCTGTGGTAACAACCCCACCTGATTTCCACAGCACTTCTAAATGAGACTCCTAAACAGGGCAAAGAAAACAGCAGAGAATTTCCAGTGTCAAACCAGCCTGGTAATTGTATTAACAGCCCCTCCTAAGCAGAATCAGGCTCCCAGCTGTAGCTGAAATCCATAAAAAGCACACCATTAATTTTATGAAGAGAAGTAACCATTGGAGTCCTCTGGAAGCTCTGGAGTCTGTAAAGATAAGGTGATGGACTTTTCCCACAGCTCTGAGAGCTACATCTGGAAACCAGCTCTGTGCCAGGCCCTGGATCTGTAGGAAACCCATGAAAATCTCATTTTTCTGGAGAATGAGGGGTGGGAATGAGGGTGGGATGCTCTGGAAAAGGGATGTGCCCACCTTGGCCATGCCTGCTGGCTTTGTTGTTGGCACTGTGTTCCCAAAAGGAACACTTCCAGAAGTAGGACAGCTCCCTGCTCTCTTGAGTACCCATACAGAAGCCCAGGATGAAAGAAGAAACCCAAAAGTATTTGCTGAATTTGAATCCCCTGCTCTTGATTTTCACATTTTCTAGCAGGCTAACTGTCTGGATTTCCTAAACACTGCTAATTTGCAGTTAAATTTGCCATTTATACGTTCATAGATGATCTGTTAGGCCTTATTGGACAGCAAAGAGGGTTTTTTTTCCCCCTTTATTTCTTGGAGATGGCTTTTCACACCATCAAGGCCACTTTCTTCACTTATTGACAGCTTTATGAGCACTGCTGGAAAATCACCAGCTCCCTTGGTTTCACGGTGCTCCAGCTTTCCATGGAGTGAAAAGGCAATTTCTTAATTAGGACCTGAGAGCCTTTGCTTTGCTCCCTCATTCCCCAGCTACAAAGCAACACCCTGGCCTTTCTGGAGTTAATCACTTTCCCAGACTTCAGCCCACTAAAATTAGGTGGGCTTTGTGGTCAGATGTTTACCTGGCTTGGGGCCACCTGAAGAACCTGACACATCTGCATTTGGCACATCTGCATTTGGCATGTGTCTGTGCTCTGGCTGGGCTTACCAATTCATCAGGGGTGCAAAAAAAAAAAATCAAATAAAATCAAATAAAATAAGAAAATAAACCTGATCTCTCCCTGCTTATAAAATATCCTGTTTTCGAGCTGTTTCTGCACACACAAAAATGGAAAAGCCTTTGCTGGTTGTTTCTTTCTCCTTACCCAGGGTTTTTGTTGTGTCTTTGGTATTGCTTTGTACTGGAGCTGCTCACATTTGCACCAGTGCCTCTGGCTCCCTTTCAAAATCTGTTTATGAGAGTTTTAAAGTTTTATATACGTGGTTAGATTTGAACTCCTCATCATCACTGCAGTCCTACAAAACCATTTTGTTCCTCTTCTAAAGGGGGGATTGTGGTTTTATTTTGCTCAGGTGAATGGCAGGAGTGTTACAGATGCCACAGGCTCGGTGTGTTTTATTTTCCTGGAGCAATTCCTGTGTTTGAAGCTGGTGTTGGAGGAGCTGGGGGCAGTGAGGTGCTGGCATCTCCTGCACTTCTGCAGGTGATGTGAGGGAGCCTGAGCAGAGCAGGGTGAGGAGACAGAGCCAGGATCCATCAGACTTCCTAAAAAAACTTCCTAAAAAGTGTCTGTGCCCTAAACCAGAGGGAGTTTGTAGTGCTGGGGACTTGTCCTCAGGCTGCAGCTGTGCTGGCAGCAGTGGTTGTTATTCCTGGCTGTTTGTCCATCCTCTCCCCCATGTCCTCCAGCAAGGATGGACCCTGACCTGGCTGGGGTGAAACTGGCCTGGCCAGGGAAGGATTGCTGTTCTTACTGGTTGTGCTGTTAACTCAGGGAGGGGAGAGTGGCTCCTGAGCAGCTGGAGGTGGGATTTTGTGAGGAGGAAAGGCTGCAGCAGGAGGAGGGGGTGAGATGCAAAATTATCCCAAAAACAGAATCACAGAATTCACAGAATTCACAGAATCCCAGAACCACCAGGTTGGAAGAGACCTCCAAGGTCATTGAATCCAACCCAGCCCCAACACCTCAACTAAACCCTGGCACCCAGTGCCACATCCAGGCTTTTATAAACACATCCAGGGATGGTGACTCCAGCACCTCCCTGGGCAGATCATCCCAGTACTTTATCACCCTTTCAGTGAAAAATGTTTCCCTAATATCCAACCTGTATTTCTCTTGCTGTGTCCTCTGGTTCTGTCAGTGCTGCCTGGAGAAGGAGCCCAACCCCACTGCCCACAGCCACCTCTCAGGAGCTGTAGGAGTGATGAGGGCACCCCTGAGTGACCAGAGCAGGACCTCAGGAACCAGGCTGGACTGGTTCTTCCTGCTGCTTTCATGGAGGGGGAATTTGCACTCCCCTGTGTTTGTTGTCTTGGAGGCTTCACAGGAAGGCTGGGATTGCCCAGTGGATCCATGCCCATGTCCCAGAGCAGCCTGTGCTTCAGAGAGCAGGGAGGAGCTGGGTAGAGATGCCCTTTGAGCAGAGGTGCTGCACTAAGTCTAGAAAAACGTGACTTCTGATCCTTTCCAAAATGCTTTTTCTGCAAGTATTTATCACTGTGAGCATCACCAGTTCACCTGGAGCCTGCAGAAGACCTCCCACAGTGGTGGGCAGAGGATGAGCATCTGCAGAGCTCCTTCTGCCCCCAGGCCATGGAGCAGGAGTCAGCTGGAGCTGGGCCACCCCTGTCCTGCTCATCACATCAGTGATTTGAATTCCTAAGCACAGAATCATCTCTATCCATGTAGCACACAGAAGAGCTGGTCAGGAATGTCTGGGAAATGTAAGTCTTGAAATGCAGTTTTTGAAATAGCCCTTAATGAGAAAGGGATCATTTTTAAGGGATAATTAGACTTCTATCGTGTTGCATAATTAAATATTCCCAGCTTCAGCAATGACTTTTCATATAAATGCCTGTGTTGCTTTGGCATTATTACTAATTTGTAATAAAACAGAATACTTCTGTTTATGTTCTGTTTCTGAAACTCCTTCTTAAAAATAAAAATAGAGAGGAGAAAACAACTATTTTAGTGTAATTTGAAAAAAAAATTGACATCTGCTCAATTCAGTTGATGTTGGCTTGGGCAGCTTCACAGAGCTTTTGGGTTTTGTGTGTCTGCCTTCAGTTTTAAGATGGGAAAAATAAAACATTTTGTATTGAAGTGTGAAGGGCTGGGAGAGATCCTGTTCATCTGTCACCCTTCTTTTCCTTGTGTTTCCTGTCCCTATTGCCCTGCAAGACAAGAGTTGCTCCTTTCTGAGCTGGACTAATTGTTGGGAAGAAGGGTGGAGGC
Source organism: Aegithalos caudatus (assembly GCA_013389925.1). Lineage (NCBI taxonomy): Eukaryota > Metazoa > Chordata > Aves > Passeriformes > Aegithalidae > Aegithalos > Aegithalos caudatus. The sequence goes on along the minus strand of WEIU01020698.1, from coordinate 385,795 downwards.
AAAGTGGGATAAAGGAGAGAAACTGGGAACAAGAAGACAGGACTAGCTTGGTTTGAGATTTGCACTAGTTCATTGAAATTAATTAGAGATATTGGGCCATAAAAGAGTTAAAATGATCCATTTCCCTGAAGTTAACTTCCCACTTCCCTCCTATTTCTAATGAACAGTGACATGAGAGTTGTTTTTACCACTGGGGACAGGTTGTGAATGCAATGCAACAAATCCAGCCTGTGCTCTGCATGCAGCAGCATGAGAATGATACGTGTCAGTAATGCCAGAGAGTCTTTAATGGCATTAAATGTGTTTGTTTAGGGATTAGACAAAAATCCCCTCATCTTCCAACAGAGGGGGGAAAGCTCTTTGTATTTTTTCCCTCTAGAGGCTGCTCTGTGCCCGCTCAGCTGGAGTGGAGTCAATAACCAGAGTCACTGGCAACTCAACTCCAACCTCTCCAGGGAAAATCACTCAGATGTTTTACCCTTGTTTGAAATCAGGGAAAATCACTCAGCTGCTGTATCCTGGTTTGAAATCAGGATTGTGGCAAACTTCCCTGGGTTATCTCTGCCCTGACCCCTGTGTCTGTCACCCCACCTTCCAAACTGCTCTGATTTCCCAGCCTCTGGCTCCTTGTTGTTTTCCTTGCTGCTGAAATTGCCACCACTGCCTTTGTTTGGCTTTTCTCAGCTGGGCTGGGGTGATGTGGAAAGCCCCTCTGGAGCCTTCCCTCCAGGAGTGGGTTTGTTCCTGGGGCTGCTTCCCATAACTCTGGGGGATCAGCTTTGCTGAAAATCCCACCTCAGGCTAAGGATCAAAGGGAATCCTTGCTGCCAAATGCAGCTGGGAAATACCTGAGGTGTAGTTCTCTGCTCCTCACCTGCCCTAAAGCAGGAGGAATTCAGGAGCTCTTCCCTCACCTTGGCAGCAACAGAGATCAAATTCTCAGACAGAGCTCATGGATTGGCCAGGAAAATCAGACTTTTCTTTTTCTCTCTCCTAAGAAGTCAGTGCTGTCCAGAAAACAGAGGATTCTCAAGTGTAAAATCCTCCTCCCTGGCTCCTCTGTGGTTTTGCTGCAGGAGGGATGAAGGATGCAGGATGAAGGATGCAGGATGCAGGTTTTAGCCAGGACACCTGGCACTGGTCCCTTGCTGGGCTGTGTCACTCCAGCAGCACCAACACAGCTCTGGGAGCCACAGGCTGCTCAAGAAATGTCTCATTTCTGTAGGAAAAAGTGATATTAACAGAACTTTATCTGATCAGTTTTGTCAATAGAGCTTATACTCCCTTTTTCCGATGAGAGGTCCTTAGAGCCCACTGGGGTTGTGATGATTGAGGCTGGAAGTATTTACATTATTCTTCTTCAAAAAGAAAATTTAAAAATAGCTTCCAGATTTCTGGTGTTCTGTCAAAAAAAAATAATTCCTTTCCCACCAAAATTACTCTTTTGACAAAAATAGCTGTTTCCCTTTTGTTAACAACAAATTCCTTTTGCTAATAACAAGCTGCTCATGCTCCATCCCTCCCCCATGTGTGCTGCTGTGATTGCAGAGTCCTGGGATGCCTCTACTCACATCAGTTTCTCTGCAATTTTCACCTGTTATATTTCCTGTCAGCTCTAGATCATGCCTTAGGAGGTTTAACTGAGGATTGAGTACGTTTGGGGACATGCCCATGTCATTGTTTGATGGAAACTGGGATCAGCAGTTTGTAGTAATAACCTAGCTATTGATTTGCTACAAGTACAGAGCTGGGAGCTGCTTTGATAAATCTGACTGGAGACAGCAGCTGCCTTCCCTCTCTGTCCTGATAGGAGCAGGTTGGAAAATCTCAGCCCATTTACACTGAAGTGTCTGGTTTGGTGCCTTGAGTTACAGCTCCTTGGCTGGGGCTGAGCTGTCCCTACCCATCCAGTCCTGAGAAATCAGATGTGCTGATTTTCTGGATTATTGTGATATAACTCAGCCTCTGGGAGGAGAGGAAGAGTGAGGGTGGAAATGCAGCCCCCTGAGTTTGGGGGATGCTCCAGAAGCACTGCTCTGCTTGCCCCAGTGCAGATTTTGGGGCTGCCCAAGCCTCTCCCCCTTGTGCTGGGCCAGATGTGCCCTCCTAATCCAAGTCAAAATGCTTCCAGCTCTCTGGAAGTGCTAATCCACTTGAAATCTCAAGCATCCAGAGCCCTTTTACTACCAACAAAGGGAATAAAACAAGGGATTTGTGACTTGGTAGTGATGGTAGGCAAACCCTGGCAAAGTATCCCGTGGCCAAGTGGGGAATTGATTGCCTGCAGCTTCCAAACCCAACACCTAATTCCACTGTTAGGATTCTGGCTCTGCTGTAATTGTTGAGAGCAGGGAAAAAAAAAAAAAAAAAAAAAAGAGACCTCTTATTTTACTCCCAGCAAAACATTACCAGGAAAAGGCTTTTCTGCAGTGTTTTGTTTTGCCAATGCCATTAATGAATGTGTAAACACCTGCTGGCATAGATTTCCCAGTTTGCTGAGGTTGGAGTTCAGGCTGCTAGCACGCCTTCCAGCCAGGAGCTCTCCCTTCATTAACCCCGTGCATCCACTAATTAGAGGGTCACTTGCAGGTCAGAGGTGTGCTCAGGCTCTGCTGCTTGGCTGGCTGCTGTATTATTGCTGCAACTGTAAATGCCACATGTGGGAGGGTTGGAGAGTGTGTTTGGAAGGCTGGCTGTATAATTAGGGAACATTTTCCCAAGGCAGAGTATGCCAGCTGACATTCAAGTGGCAATAAAAAGTGGCTGCTTGTTGTTTGGTTTATTTTTTTTTTCTCCTCCTTCCTTTGTAACACATTAGCTGTCAATGAAAATTTGTTGAATTGTTGCTGATTTTAGCTAGTCTGAGGTATTTGCTGCAGGACCAACAGCTTAGCAGCTCATCCATCCATCCCTCCATCCATCTCTCCATCCATCCATCCATCTCTCCATCCATCCCTCCATCCATCCCTCCATCCATCCCCTGTAGATTGGTTTGGAAGGGACATTAAAGATCACCTCATTTCACCTCTCTCCCATGATGAGGGACACTTTCCACTATCCCAGGCTGTTCCAAGCCCTGTCCAACCTGGCCTTGGACACTTCCAAAAATCCAGGGGCAGCCACAGCTTCTCTGGGCAAACTGTGCCAGGACCTCCACATCCTCACAGGGAAGAATTTTTTTTCCAAATTTCTAGTCCAAGTCTCCCCTGTTTTAGCTTAAAACCATGTCCTATTTAAAACCCTGTCCCATCTGCCCATGTAAAAAGCCACTCTATTTTTACAATCTCCCATCCAGGATTCCATTTGGCTCCAGCTGCTCAGGGTGTGGGGCTGAGCAGCCACTTCCACCACTGTCCATGGCATGAGCCAAACCCTCCTTCAGGAAAACACACTCAGGAGTTCAGTGGATAATGATGAGCTCTTAAAAATGTAATTTCTCTGTCTTTCATTGACCCTCAGCTTTCTGGTCTCTCCATTTTCAAGCTCCTTCCTCACCCACCCCATTGCAGAAAATTCTCTGGAGGTGTTTTCTGCTTGGCTGGATGCTCAGAGAGCAGCACTGCTGCTCCTACCTTGGTGACTCCTGACAGTGGGGCTTTCAGTCAGTTATTAAATAATGGGGAGCGCTCTGTCTTTGCTCCTGACACAGCATTAAGAACATTAAACTGCTTGGAAACAATCAGATGGTAAATGAGCTCGTCCAGTAATTATGCACAAACTGCTCTGGCTCTATCCAGATGTTCCTGCTGTGTCAGAATTCCCTTATGCAGGAAGGAAAGTCCTTTTTGTGGGACTGGGAGGTCACCTGATGATTATCAAAGCTGTTAGAACATGTATTGCCTGCTGCTTCTCCACCTTCAGGTTGTGTGACCAAATCAGGAGAATCCCTCAGAATATGCAGCTGAATAGATTTTTTTTTGTCTCCCTCAGTTATCAGAAAGTGTGTATGGATCAGAATTGTCCTTCCTGACATTTTATTTTGCTTTTCAGTAGTGGAAGCGACTGCAAAAATTATACAGCATTAGAGAGTTTGGTTCTTTGTGTTTCATCTGAAGCCTCCTAATGCCTGTAAAAATCTCTCTAAAAGCAAGGAAGAGAGAGAAGAGGGAGTTCAGAATTTTGGGAGGAGGAATGCATAAAATGCAGACAGAAAGGAGGCTGAAATATGAACATATGAGACACTCCAGGGAGTCCCTGAGGTAGCTCAGGAAGGCTACAGATCCTGTTTAGTTTGTGAAATTAATTGAAAAAGGAAAGAAGTTTATACTCTGTGCTGTTCCTGCACTGTTCTGTGCTTAGCAAAATATGTTTAAAAAATAAAGAAAAAAAAAAA
>WEIU01020698.1:338791-381447 GCA_013389925.1 Aegithalos caudatus | reverse complement strand
AAAAAAAAAAAAAAAAGACCTGGAAACCCAAACCTCTCCATTCCATTTGGTTTTAGTCCTTGGCCAAGAGCTCTGGAAACTGCCCTGGTCCCTGTGTGTGCTCCAGGGTGGAGCATCTCCCTGTTCCAGCAGGAGGGACACTCCTCACAGAATGCCAGCAGGGGAATTGCTGTGCTGGAATCTCGGGACAAAGGAATGATTTCCAAGGGAAAAGGCAGCTCAGGGTGTGCAGACACTGCTGTGCCTCTCCTGTGTGTAGCTGTGCTGAGGAGCAGGAGCAGCCCAGGGAGGAGGAACAGGCTGTTCCCACATCAGCCAGGAAATGCAGGGAGTCCCACGGGCAAGTCTGAGCTTTGTAATGATTTCCAGATGACATCCCATCCCAATGTGCTGTGCTTGTCTGGATCTGCCTTCACACACAGGGGAGCTTCCACAGAAAATCAGAGGATCTCCTTTAAATCACACCTTGGCCAAAGCCATGGGCCTTGGATGGAAAGATCCATGTGGTGGGTCCCAAAATGTGCTGTGCTTGTCTGGATCTGTGTTCACACATAGAGGAGGTTCTACAGAAAATCAGAGGATCTCCTTTAAATCACACCTTGGCCTTGGATGGAAAGATCCACGTGGTGGGTCCCAAATGTGCTGTGCTTGTCAGGATCTGTGTTCACACATAGAGGAGGTTCTACAGAAAATCAGAGGATCTCCTTTAAATCACACCTTGGCCTTGGATGGAAAGATCCATGTGGTGGGTTTGGCTTTCCCCCCACCAAGGCACATTCATGCTCATCCTGTGGAGAATGGGCTTTAGTTGATTGCATAGAGTTTGTATTTTTGGCAAACAAGCTCAATCCAAACTGCAGAATTTACTTGGATTTCCAAAAGTCTTTACTCGAGTTCACTCATCAAAGGTTCTTTACACTAATTTAGGGTGGGAGATGAAGCCATGTCCTGCCCTGGGACTGGGAAAAATCTGGCTAAAGAACAAATGGTCAGTTTTTTGCAGGAGAATGGTCATTCATGGAACTCCCTGTGACCAAAATGTAGGGTGAAGGGACAGATTTTTCAGATTAATAAAAAGTATTTAGGATGGTCACAACTCCAGCTGCAGGTGGGAGTGACAAGGGCTGAGTGGGCTCCTCTGTGCCATGTTAAACCATGTTAAACCACTTTTCCAGGCAGGCAGAGCTGTCAGTGTGGGGAGGGAAGGTGACACACCTGAGGTGCTGTTAAAAAATGCTGCCTGCTTGCCATCCCTGCATCTGCCACGAGATCCAAACTGCAAAAGGCCAAATGCACAGCTCAGAGTCCTCATGTGCCAGTTATCTTTCTGACAATTACATGTGGATTTAATTAGCTTGCTAAACAGTCCCTATCACAGCATCTCCCCTGCTGGAGGGATTTCCAGGAGGAAATGTGAGATGGGAAATGCTGACAGGTCTCAGATCCCCTGGGGCTCTCAGGGATTCGTGCAGAGGAGGTGCAATAAGGGCAGCCTCCAGCATTTCTCCTTGGCTCTGTGCAGCTGCAGCTCCTTGGAGCAAGGATGGGCACCCAGGTGGATTGGTGGAGGGATTGGTGGAGGGATGTGCCTGTGGATGAGCACCTGGCACCTTCCTGATGCTGCACAGGGGGAGGAAAAGGCAGAGCAGGAGATTATCCTGGGGCAACCCAGTGATGCTTGCCTTCTCTGAAGAGCTTTGATGTGATATTTTCCTGTAGTTTCTTTATAAATTGTAATTTGAGCTTGAAGGTGACGGGGTAAATCCCCTGAAGGAGTGTATGTGAGGGAATGCTGCACCAGATGGTGGAAAAGCCCAGGATGGATTTATTCTCAGTGGTCTTCCTGCCCTGCAGTGTCTCCCTGGAAGTATTTACTGCTTCGTTTTTGACCTTGCACTTTGCAGGAACTCATCAGATGGGAGTGGTGAAAGGAAGGGAGAGGGGGTAATGACCAGGGAAGGTTTTTCATGATGGTTCCTGTGATGCACCTTTGATATCTGACCTGGCCCCACCAAGCTCAGCTCTGGGCTTATTGGATTCTGGGAGTGACCCCAGCAGCTCAGAGATGGATTCCATGGCTTGTGTGCCCTCCTGGCACACACCTCCTGCACACCCACTCCCTGGGTCCCCAGAGAGACTAAACACAAAGGTGTTTTCCCTGCTGGAACATGCTGAGGACTCTTTCCAGACTTGGAAACCTCTCCTGCTGATTTTCCAGCCACCTCTGGGAAAGACAGCTCTCCCAGGCAGCTGCTTAGCTCAGGAAGCTGTGTGCTGAGAGAAGCAGCTGTAACACTGAGAGAGAGAAAACCAGGCTGATGCTGGCATGGACAGGGATGCCTTGAGGGCACCTTCATTTATTTCACAATGCTGCTGATGCCAGCTGGGAATTACAATGCCAGCTGGGACTTGCTTCCTGCAACACTCCTGGCACACAGAGGAGATGCTGGCTCCTCCTCTGGGGTTTGTTCTCTTTTCTGGTGAAGTTTTTTTGCTCTCCACATCTGGGTGTTGACTGCAGATAACTCTGGATGCTCTTTGGTGTGGAAAAGATGCTCTAAATCACCTTCTCCAGCTTGCCCTGTCCAGGGTGTATCTGAGATGGGGGCACAAGCCAGGGATGTCCCTGGATCCCTCAGGGAATCCCTGTTGGCAAGCCATGCTCCAGACTTTCTCCTTTCCTGTAGTTAAGAGTTGAGTTTTTATTTCTCAATTTTATTCTGCTGACAGTCAGCAGAATGGGAAAAAAAAGGAAAATAAAAGAAAAGATGGAATTGCATTAGAGCTTTGGGATGGAGATGATCTTTGTGTCTAATGATTACATTGTATAAATGTGTAATTACAGTGTTGGTATCAGCACCAATTTTAATATTGCAGATCACATCTCATTGGTTTTAGAGCTGACATTAGTGCAAGGAGAGCTGGTGGGGAAGCCATCTGCCTTTTGCTTTCCCTGTATGAGAATTTTCCTGAGGGAAAGATGGCTTAGCAGACAGGGAGAGCAGGAGGGAAGGGGGAACTGCAGCCCTCCCATGGTTCTGGTCCTTGTGGCTCCATCCTATTCCCACATCCCTGTCTCCAAATGCCAGCCCTCATCCCATGTGCAGTGGTAACTCCACAGCTCCCCACGGACAAATCTGATTTATCATGGCCCCTCTAGGACCTCAACAGCCCCTCTGCACCCCTGTTTTACAGGTACTGCTCCCACTAACCCAAACCCTTCAGACAGATCCCATTTGGAGAGCAAAACCTTCCATGAAACCCTGCTTCCACTGAGGCTCCAAAGAAAAACATCTTCTCTGTGTTATGCTGGTGTAAAGAGCACATGAAGCTTTTGGCTTTGCTTCAATGCCAGACTAAAGGTCTTCTACCTTATAAACCACCAGAGCTAGAAAGATTTACTCTTTAAATGGCTGCATATGCACTCTCTATATACATTATGGATTTGCTTATGTCATGGAGCACTTCAAATACCCCTTAATAAAATAATAGACCCCAAGGTAGCTGTATATACTGGCAGAAAGTTGTTCTATGCTTTGGAGCCATGGAAAAATTGGAGCTCCTCAAAATTTCTTCTTTTTGCTGCACTTTCCACTGTGAGTATTTAAAACTGCAGGACACCCTGGATCCTATGGCATGAAAGGGTGCAGCAGTGATCCCCTGAACCTGACAGGAGCAGAAATGGGAATTGCTCAAAGGGAATGTGGGATGTGGGATGTGCTCTGCCTGGCCTTGGAGATCAAGGAGCTGCACTCTCTGATGAGCAGAGAGGAATTTCTTCTGAGCTTTATTTCCAAGGGCTGGGAGTGGGGATGCTGCTGGCAGGCTCACAGATCCCTAGCAGGGAGCTGTTGTTTGCTGGCCAGGGAGGTTTTTCCAGCTGGGAGTGACCCCCCCAGAGCATCCTTTGCTTTGCAGCCCCTGACACCTGATCAGGGAGAGCTGGAAGCTGCTTTTCCATGGGGCTTTGTTCACCACACCCCAAACACCAGCATGAGGTGGGAATTGTCTTAATCCAAAAAGAAGGCTCAGGGCTTCAGGCTGTTGCTTGGCTCCCTAGGAATGTTCTAGAGGAGCTCACCTGGCTCCCAGTGAACAGAGTAAGCAAATAAAAGTTTGTTTTCTGTTTTTTTTTACACCATTTTATCCCCAGGCTTTTGGGGTAGGATCCTTCTGGATCCTCCCCACGAGCCTGGACAACAGGGGTAGTGTCTCAGACACCCTTTGCCCAAGATGTCCAACCTTGCTGTCTCTCCTGGCTGGAACCAGACAATAAATTTGTGGCTGGTTCTGCCCCAACAACTGCAAACAAAGATTGACTGCCGAGCTGGGAGCACCTCTCTGCTCTGAATTTAGCTTTCAATTCTCCCTTAATTTATTATTTGCAGTTAATTTAATCCATATTGACCTGCCTCAAAGAGAAAAAAGCTCTAGATTTGGTGAAAAATAATCTATTTTTAATTATTTCTGATGTAGAACACTAGCCCATAAATAAATTCCACTGCTACCCAGTGGTTTTTTTGCTGTCAGAACTGTCTTGCTGGAATCAATAAACAGTTGATTAAAAACCTTGTTATTTAATATATTCAGTAACCCTAATCTATTCATTAGAAACTTAATCACTTTCATGTCACCAGCTGCTGTGATGGAGAAAAGAGCTGTAGCTAATTATTAGCAATTTTACAAAGCTAATATTGAATTTCTAATGGGTCCTCTGTGGCCTCTATTTCAAGCACTTTGTATATCCCACAAACATGTGTTATGGCTCTGGGCAGGGCCAAGCACCTCAGGATTCCAACCTTGTGGATAAACTCGGGGCTTAGCAGCCAGCTCTGGTTATTTTGTGAGTGCAGGAGTGCAGAGGGCTGGCCCCTGGCCATGTCACCCACTGGCCATGGGACAGGCAGCTGCTGGCCATGGGAGGGTGTCTGGGTTTGAAAATGTGCCAGGGAAGGCAGGAGACTCCCTTGGAATGGAGAATGTAAACCTCCTCCCTCTGAATGATTATATTTTGAAATTAAGGGGCTGTCAGGCAAAGGTCTGGGGAGAGGAAAAACAATTCTTTATTTTAGTCTGTGTAACAAGGCAAACAAACAACAATAACTGAGGCATTAACAACAAAACAGAGCCAGGAGCCCTGTGATGACCTCAGCTGAGATGGGAAGGGATGGAGGAGAGGCTTTGCTTCCCAAAACCCTGGGAAAGTCTGATCCTGGTGCCCCTGCAGGACTCTGACCAAGCTGGAGTGGCAGGGATGAGCAGGAGTCCCAGGCTGGTGGATGGGATGTATCAGAAGCTCTGTGGTGGTACTTGGAAAGGCAGGGATGAGCAGGAATCCCAGGATGGTGGATGGGATGTATCAGAAGCTCTGTGGTGGTACTTGGAAAGGCAGGGATGAGCAGGAATCCCAGGCTGGTGGATGGGATGTATCAGAAGCTCTGTGGTGGTACTTGGAAAGGCAGGGATGAGCAGGAATCCCAGGATGGTGGATGGGATGTATCAGAAGCTCTGTGGTGGTACTTGGAAAGGCAGGGATGAGCAGGAATCCCAGGCTGGTGGATGGGATGTATCAGAAGCTCTGTGGTGGTACTTGGAAAGGCAGGGATGAGCAGGAGTCCCAGGCTGGTGGATGGGATGTATCAGAAGCTCTGTGGTGGTATTTGGAAAGGCAGGGATGAGCAGGAGTCCCAGGCTGGTGGATGGGATGTATCAGATGTATCAGAAGCTCCCTGGGGGTATTTGGAGTGGCAAGGATGGGCAGGAATCCCAGGCTGAAGGTGTCCAGAGCCTCAAAGCAGATACAGAGAGAAGGGAATCCGGTGGTTTCTTTCTGTTATCCTCATCCCTGAGCTCTGCACAAGGAATTTCTCACCCCATCAGGCCCCTTACAGAGGTGCTCAGGTCTGCAGGCTGCCTGTGTGCAGGGTTTTTTTGGGATGGAACTCGTGGCATTATCTCTCCTCTGCAGAGCCCCTCCAAAGTGCCTTAAGGGTAGAGAAAGGCCTGAAATGTTCTGTGTCTGCACACTGGGGCTGTAACACCTTGAAAACCTGCTCTGGAGCCAGCTACCCTTGAGGAGAGCACCCAGCAGAGAGCAGAGGGCTCTGCTGTCCCTTGTGGGCCACCAAAAGCAGCAGCAGCAGCACCTTGTGGCATCCTCTGTGCCATTAGCTCGGGATAAGGGGGACTGATGGCAATGCTCCTTCTGAAGGATGCTGCTGAGAGTGACTGAGCACAAACTCCTCCTCCCTTGGGCTTCATCTCGCTGCCTGGGGAGGGAATTTGCCAGATGGAAGGAAACAAACACACAAACACACATGTAAACTCTTCCAGAACGGCTCCACATCCTCGTTTTTTTTTCGAAAATAGGTGCTCAAGCTTGTTTTATGGCCTTGGTGAACTTCTGGTGGCATCTGGCTGAGCTAAATATTGCACTTAATAGTCCAAGACAGCAGTGACTGCAGAGCTGCCTGCGTTTTGTGTGTGTGTTTACAAATGTGCTGTAGCAATTCCATGGAAATTAGCATAGAGCCTTAACAACAAAACAGGGGAGTGGAGAACAAAGAGAAATATCTCTGCTGTTGGTGTGGGTTTCAGCTTCTGTGCCTGCCCATGGCTCTTAGGCACTCTCTCTGCTTCTCTTGTCTGTTAATATTTCTAGGTTTTACACTCCAAAAACTCCAACCTCCCAAAAAGTTTTTTCCCTATATATCAGATACTACTCAGAGGAAGCATTGGCAAGAAGTGTAACCTGGGCTCTCATAAGTTAGTCTGAAATATGGGGATTTTGCCCTGGTGTGTGACACTGTGATCTATGAAGTTGCAGAATAGTAACACTGGAGGAGTATTTAGAGGATAGAATTTGCCAAACAGACTGTTCAGTGAGGATGTTTTTGATTTCAGAGGTTTGAAGGAACCTCTTTGTCAGTTCTTGGCACAGTGTCCCTGACAGGGAGCCCAGGGCTCCAGGAGTCTCCAGAACCCAGCAGCTCTCCCTGGGATACAGCTCTGTCCTGTTAGGCAGGGAAATTCACTTTTCATTTTTGCTTGAATCTGAATGAAACAAAGAAAAGGAGTGTCAGAACCATCCAGCAAACAAAAACTGCTTCCTGCAGACAACTCCAAGGAGTGCAGGGTTGCACTCAAGCCCTGGTGGCACTGGGGACACTGGGGACAGTGGCAGCTGGGCCAGTGCTCCCTGCCCAGGGAGGTTCTGAGCTCTCCCTTGGCTGCTCCAATGACACATGGAGAGAAGCACAGATCCCATTCACTCACGTGCTGGCAGCTGTCCCAGCTTCCAGTGAGCCCAAAGCTGAGGAGGAACCATCAGAGGAGGGTTTGGAGGTGTGCACCCACAGCCCAGGTGCTGTTAATGGCACCTGGCCTAGATCCTCAGCTCATGTAAATGGGCAAAGCTCCATACCAATCTTCTGAGCCTTTGCATCTGCAGATGATGTATTATTGAATTATGCTTGATTAGCTATTTTTTCTGTTGCTTAACAGAAAGCAAATCTCAGCATAAATGAGATTAGTATGTGCCCTCCATGTATGCCAGCTCTTGCTCCCAAGAATTTAACATTCTTAATAGAATGATTTTTTTTTTTTTCAAGAGAGGTGGTGGGGGGGAAAAAGAGTCTTTGAGGCTCGTCTTTCATTTGCCAGATTATCTGAACATTAAATTAAGCAAGTATGGAAATTCAAAATATAGCTGCTCTACAACATGTGCTGACACTGGCATAACAATATTGGTAATCCCCCTTGACAGCCATTACAGCTTAATGCTCCAAGAAAATGAACTACTTATTTTCTTTACACCATATACACAGCCTCCCCAAATCTTTGCCTGTCTTCCAGCCAAGATGACTCCTTAAATGAATCTCTCCCAGGTAGCAGCTGTGTTTGTCTCATCCTGCTGAGCAGACACTGATGGCTTTGAGGCTGTGTCACCCTGACAGCTCAGAAAATCCCCAGCTGCTCCTGAGGACCCCACTGCCCTGGGATTTTCCTGTGTGATAGAGGTCCCCAGACATTCTGAACTTGGGACACCTCTCACATCTTGTAGGGTCTTGTCCTGTTGGCTTTTTTTGCTGTGCTTTGTCTCAGTGCAGATGAGGGGGGATGAGGAATCCACAGTCAGGAAGCTTGGGGGTGAGTTAGGTGTGGATGAGTTCCTTTTCTGCTGTTTTAAAGTTGTGCCCTTCAGGAAGCACCAGGATTTGGCCTTTGGATGATGCAAATCTGCAGCTTGACAGTGGGAGCATCAAGTTTTGCTCATCTTTGAAAGGGTTGTTGAAGAAAACACAACTTATGCTTATTGGAGGTGAATAACAGCAAATGAGCACTGTTGCTTGTGCTGAAGTTTGTATCCTTGTCCTTTTTTTCTGTAATAAGAACAATGGTTCTGAGTTCAGGCATCACCTTGTCCTCAGTGCCTTTGGGAAAGATGCAGAGGACCTGCCTGGGAGACTTCTTTTTGGACTATAAGGACAATTAAGATATTTTTTGTCAGGTCTCTGGATCCAAGCAGGTCCTGGCTCATCAGAATGGTCTGGGAATGCCTGGGAACTCCTCTTAAAAAAGGAGCAGGCCACAGAGAGCTCACTGCAGAGCTTTAAAGGCTTGTAGGAATGAGTGGTGGGGGATGCAGGGACTTTCAGGTGTGCTTTTGAGAAAGGAGGTGCTAAATTCCACCAAAGTCCAACCTAAATTCCACCAAAGTCCAACCTAAATTCCTCCAAAGTCCAACCTAAATTCCACCAAAGTCCAACCTAAATTCCTCCAAAGTCCAACCTAAATTCCACCAAAGTCCAACCTAAATTCCTCCAAAGTCCAACCTAAATTCCACCAAAGTCCAACCTAAATTCCTCCAAAGTCCAACCTAAATTCCACCAAAGTCCAACCTAAATTCCTCCAAAGTCCAACCTAAATTCCACCAAAGTCCAACCTAAATTCCTCCAAAGTCCAACCTAAATTCCACCAAAGTCCAACCTAAATTCCTCCAAAGTCCAACCTAAATTCCACCAAAGTCCAACCTAAATTCCTCCAAAGTCCAACCTAAATTCCACCAAAGTCCAACCTAAATTCCTCCAAAGTCCAACCTAAATTCCACCAAAGTCCAACCTAAATTCCTCCAAAGTCCAACCTAAATTCCACCAAAGTCCAACCTAAATTCCTCCAAAGTCCAACCTAAATTCCACCAAAGTCCAACCTAAATTCCTCCAAAGTCCAACCTAAATTCCACCAAAGTCCAACCTAAATTCCACCAAAGTCCAACCTAAATTCCACCAAAGTCCAACCTAAATTCCACCAAAGTCCAACCTAAATTCCTCCAAAGTCCAACCTAAATTCCTCCAAAGTCCAGGATGTGGTACCAGAAGAGGTTTTTAGTGAAAAGCTATCTTTGGGAGTGCAAGGAGCCACATCAGCCTAAATGACCCCAACCTCAGGTGATGCAAAAACCATTTTCTCTCCTCTGAATAAACTCCAGTCATGGTGATGTGCACGAGGACTCACCTCTTCATCACCAGGTGTGTTCTGCAGCTAATTCATAACGAGAAGAGAATTTCAGATCACTGTGCCTCTGAGTGAAATTGAAGCAGCTGCCTTGTAAAAAACGTGAAATGGCAGCGACACACCAGGCTGTGTTTCAGAGCATGTGACTGAGAAGGTGATTGCTCTCGTTAATAATGAGCCACTAAATTGGATGCAATTGCAATAGCTCATCATTGGTACAGAAATATTATGCTTTATAGGTACATTACTGGGCTGTATTTTATAAGGCTGTTAAACTCACGCACTTTCCCTCGCAGTAAATGTCAGCGAGGTTACAATAAAATTTAATACAATATTATTAAAGCTGAAGTGCATCAGTATGGAATGATCATGTATGCACACTAAAAAGTCTTTATTATTGCTTCCTTAACCTTCTTAAGGAGCTGCTTGTTTTAAAACACAGTGATGGAAAGGATCAAAGTTTGGAGGTCTCTTTGTCCACCCAGAGGTTCATCAGGATTTTCGGTGTAGATGGGAATTTTGTGACACATTAGTTCAAGCAAACGAAACCTTAAAACTTCCAGCTCTGCCAGGAAAATTTCAACACAGCTGCAGATTATAATACAGGTGGTGAGCTCTCCTCACATTCACCTCAGGTTTCATGGGGTGGAACTGACTGGCAGATTGTTGGCCTCCAGAGGAGGCAGGCGTGCCCTTGCCTGTGCACATCTCAGAGGCTGGAACACCTCACAAGCCTTGGGGCCCTGCCACCACCAGGACAATGCCCATGGACTTCCCCTGTGAGGAAATCAATGGGCTCTGGGGCTCCCCAGACAATTTCCCTGCCCTCCCAAGGTTTGCCAAAAGCAAGGTCAAGCAGCAAAGAGCAAAGGTCCTGTGGAAACAGGAATCCCCTCCCTGACCTGCTGGCTTGGGACTTATCTTGAATTATTTTCTTGGTTTAAGAAACTGGTGTTATTTGCATGCAATCTAGCCAGAAGAAGTCAGAATTAATCCTGAGGCATTATCTGCTGTTTGATTAGATTGTGAGCACCATTTCAGGATGGTTTTCATGGGTGAAACAGCGTGCAGAAGCCCAGGGAGATGGTTCTGTTTGGGTTTTGTGCACAGGAGGAGTGTTAGGGCTCAGCTGTGTGCCTTGGAGAGATTATCAGTGCTTAGAGCTATTCTTGGTGCTTACAGAGCTCATTCCTAAGTATTTGGAAAGAGCAAAATAGATCTTGACTACACAAACTTTAGAGTTAACTTCTTCAGACTTGTCTGGAATGAGTGGCTGATGTAAAAAAATGTGGTTCAGACTCAGAGTCTTATCAGTAATCTCCAGCTTCCCAGGGGAGCTCCAGAAATCACCTTCTGCATGAGCTACACCAGCTCAGTCACTCTGAGGTGTTTGTTCTGTGAGTGCATCTTCTAATTCCCCACTCTCAGCCTTGCAAATCGCCTCTTGCTTTCCTTTGTCATGAAAAGGATTTGGATCCTTGTCAAAATATTTTGGTGCTTCCGACCTTCCCAGCAGAGGGTGGATTTTAGGCAAGTGGGTACTTGGTGCTTCCCACAAAGCTGGTCCCAGCAGGGGTCTGGAAGAAGCAGAGATCTGGAAATGCAGTTTGGTCCTCTGGAAAGGGTTAAAGAATGAATTTACATGGTGTGCTGGTTTTGCATTGATTGACATTTAGTGAAAAGGGAAGAAGGAGGTGATTTTCTAGAAGTTGCTAGCAGCTTTTAGAGGTGGCCAACTGACCTAAGTCCCAGGTTTTTGTCTCTCTGTGTTGTCAGTGGGAAAGAATAAAAAGGTTGTGGGGGGAGAAGTGTTCTAACAGTTTGATTCTGATTCTAATTATTTTTTCCTGTAGTTTTATTAATAAAGCTTTCATTATACCCTTAAAAGACTGAACCTGCTTTGCTCTCCTAATCCTATCTCACAGCAGAAAAAGAGTAAATAATTCTAACAGGTGCTCAACCCACCACACAGGGCATAAAACCCAAAAATCTTGTTTTAAGTGGACACAGATCATATTGCAACCTTTCCTTTTTCTCCCCTTGCTTGCTTGCTCTCTCTGCTCTGCCTTCCCAGCCCCTGCTGTCTCTTTCCTGGTTCTCTCACTGCTGCACTCTGGGACCTGAGCAAAGCAGAGTCCTTTTCTCCATGTGTGGGCATCCCTTGCAGTGCTGTCCCTTCCATCTTCCCACTCCTGCACTGATCCTCTGCTTTCCCACCCCTGCAATCACTTCCTTGAGGTTTATTTTCATCTCAGTGTCTGATGTGACCAAAGTACATAAGTCTGTACCTATTGATTTCTGACAGCAGAGCCTGCTTGTTCTCCAGTAATATTTCTAGCATCAGCATTCATCTTCCTTTCAATCTAAAAGAAATGTCAGGACCACATCACTGAAGCTTCAGTTTTTTCTCCCCGTCAGCAGCATTCCTTCCCCATGATTCATATCCATAAATTGCTAAGGGAGAAATTAAACTTTTCATCAAACCCTTAAATATTTTGAGACTCCACAGTGATTTCCAGGAGGGAGGAAGCAGCTCTGGAAGCTGTTCCTAATGATCCCTGGGTTGTTTTTTTTTTGGGAGCTGCCTCTTTGCTGTGGTGTCTGTGGTCTCATACAATCAAAGTCATCAGTTCCTTTAATATATTGACAGCTTGCATCCACATGCACACACACCTGTCCTCACCATGCTGGAGGGTAGCCCATGCTCATCAAGAGCCTTTTTATTGCTCTTTTTTATTTTGGACCCTGACACTGGTGCTCCTGAGGGTTGTAGCCATGAGCTGTCATTGCTGTGTATGATGTGGGTTAATGGGTGTCTGCCAGGGCCATCACCAGCTGCTTCCCCTTCATCCAGGGCTGCTGCAGGATAAATTTGCTGCACACTCTGCAGAGGCTTGGTGGCAGAATGTGTGTGTCCCTTCTCCCCAGTACAAACCCACTTGTCCACTGCTGCTCCTCCTGGGGATGGGTCCTGCTTGTGATAAATTCCCAGTGAATTTGGTGAGATGCTCTGGAGTTCCTTTATCTAATGACAGAGAGGGATGTGCTGGATGCTTTGGGCAGCCTGTAAAAAGCACAACCAAAGGCTGCTGAAACTCAGTTTTGTCAGTGATGTGAAGGATGGTTTTAATTTCCCCACAGGTGTCTTTTTCATCTCAGGAACCAGCTGATGGTGGCATTAATTTTGCTTCTATCATTTCCTTCACATGCCTTGAGTTATGCTTGACCATCAGAGGGATGCTGTGGTAGTCACAACACTTCGTGTGCCTCTTCTCTTGAGCAGCATTTCATTGAATTGGCTGATTACCAGGCATCAATATATCTTTCCAGATTTTTCACGTGAGAGCAATGCCAGGATAACTGATCACTTTGAGGAGCCCTACTGATTTTCCTTGGTGCTTTCCAAGGGATCATGTCCAAACTCCATCCAGCTGAAGTGTCTGTCTCAAAGGGTTTCATTTTGGGGTGGGTTTTCTAGATGCACTTGTTACTCCAGGGGTGTTTCAGGTGGTGTTTGATTCCTGCACAATCAGCAAAGTCTGTATTTTTATTTTTACTGCTTTCAGGGAATGTTTGCAGGGAGGAATCTGAGAGCTATGAAAGCATCCCTTGATTTCACATCTCCATTTTTCAGCTTTAAGTCACACCAGGATGACAGGAATGGCTGTGGAAGTAGCCAGGAGGGAAGGAGATGTGCCAGGAGGGGACAGCACACACAGGCAAGGGCTGAAAGGCAGGGGAAGCTGCACTGGGGCAGTTCTGTGTGTGCAATCCCAAGTTTTTCTCTTTTCTTGCTCCCTCAGCAGCTGCTGCTGACACCTGGCACAGGGGCCCAAGGCTGGGAGTCCCTGTTCCTCTTCCCACCCCATGTGAGCACTGATCCCTGCCAGCCCAGGACAGGGAACACTCAAAACAAGGCACAGGGGTTTTGTGTCACCCCTGCTAACTCTGGATAGGGAATACACCCTGTCCCCACCTGAAGGCACTGGATGAGAGTGGCTGAGGGAGCTCGTGCAGGTGCTGGGTGTGCTTGGTTGGACTGTAGGTTTTTTGGGAGCCACAGTTTGTTGGGAAAAATCTCTCCAGAGGCATCTTGGGGGTATCCATTCCCCTGATTTTGCTGTCCCCAAGTCATGAGGACACAGGGAAGATTTCCTGGCCAAGGATCAGCTTTCTGGACAAGTTCTGCCTGCAGCACAAACACCCCTGTGCTTCTCCCTGCCCTCCACCCAGCTCCTGCCCTGCAAGGTGTGACACCTCTCAGCTATTCCCTGTATTCCAGCAGGTCCAGTCTCTGCTGTTCTTTACTAAGGGAAGGTTTTATTTCAAATGTGTGTCAAGCTAAGGCTTTGGCTCTTTGTTTTATTCCCTGTGATGGATTCCTGAGCCCAGTGTGGTGCTGCCCTGCAGCTCCAGGATCTTTGCAGGGGCTCCAGAAGGACACTGAGAAATCAGCAATCACTCCTGAAACTCCTGCAACAGGCATCTGCAGGGAATATCCACCTAACCCAGGGTACTCATTGCCACAGAAAGGAAATTGTTCCCCTTTATCCATGGGATGTGACTGCAGGGTAAAGAAAAAGTGAGAGCAAGTTTTAAATGCTTACACTGAGGGGGTCAGGGGGGGTCACCTGCATTTGTGAAATGTCCAGCACCTCTTGTCCCCTGTGCTGCCAACAGCTGGAAATCATTTCACTGGGGGGAGTGAGCTGAGGTCAGTGAGGGAGAGAGGCAGAGCCCTTAAGGAG
Organism: Aegithalos caudatus; assembly: GCA_013389925.1. Lineage (NCBI taxonomy): Eukaryota > Metazoa > Chordata > Aves > Passeriformes > Aegithalidae > Aegithalos > Aegithalos caudatus. The sequence goes on along the minus strand of WEIU01020698.1, from coordinate 367,186 downwards.
CAGCTCATTAATACCCCTGGAGCTAAAGAATCACCTTTCTGAGCAGTTTTCTTTGTGTTGGTGTGAAACACAAAGGCAAGCAGGCAAAGCCCGTGGGCTGTAGGAGTTTAAATCAATATGACAAATCCATAATTACACAGAGACTTGTGCAGGGAGAACATCCTGGGCTTATAAGGAAAAACAAACGTCAGCACGGATCTCCAGTGTCATACATAAAATCCAGACATGTGTAGTCAATCTATATAAATGCAAGTTTGTCTTCTTCTGGATATTGTGTACACGAGTGTTTTTCAAATGTCTCTGCTCTTTCTGCCTAATTCATAAATCATAACAGCAGATACAATAAAAGGAATTAGGTGATCATTAAAGCACTATGCACTGGGTATATATTTCCTTTCCTCTTTCAGTCTGAGGGCTCATTAAAAGCTTGCTTGACTCTTGAAGTATCTTGACACTGAAGATGATGATGAATAGAGCTGCTAAGAGTTGTTAATAATTTGAAATACATTGTCAGAATCACATGATGATGCTATAGGAGATTGTTACAGAGGCGTTGTGTTTGTTTTATTTGGTTCCCCTCTTAATCGACCCAGATTACAAACAGAGCATGAAGCTGAGCAAGTATTTATTTTCTCTCTAGAAGGACATTTTAATTAAAAAAAAAAATAAAATATATATATATATATAAAAAGAAGTCTAGGCAAGTGAAAATGACTGGAATGCCAGCATCCTGGCCATGTTAGTCAGTGTTTAATTCCAGATCCTTGCCAGTCTCCTCTTTTTCTTTGCTGGCCAGGGGGCAGTTCCTGACATACTGAAACAAGAACTCTGTGTCCTGGCTCTTTTCTACCCCTAACAGGAAAGTACCATGGAATCCCAGAACAATTTGTGTTGGAAAAGACCTTAAAGGCCATCTCATTCCAGTTCCCTTGCAATGAGCAGGGACATTTTATCTCACTCAGAGTCCTTTCCACCCTGCTCTGGGCTGTGCCCAGGACACCCACAACCTCTCTGGGGAATCTGTGCCAGCAATGCAACAATATTTGGTATTTATTTAAAGCTTTGATAGAAGATTTTTCAGAGCAGGTAATGCAGACCTGAGCCTTGCAATTCTCCTGTGCTGCAGGCCAGGAATTCATCAAGGCTCTGTGCTGCTAAGGGCAGGCAGATGGGAATGGGGCTTCTTCCAAATGTGTGCTCTGCTCTCTTGTGAGGGTGTGAGCAGCTTGGCTCTTCAATTTTAAGATGGATTATCATCTTCAAAATACTGAGATGCTTGAACTGTGAAGTTGGACAGTGCATTCAAGCCTGTACTTCTGAAGAAATGCCTTTAAAGCAAGCAAGATCTTGGTGGATATTCCTAAGCTTGTGTTTAAAAAGTGGACTTGCAAGTTGAAATCTCAGTATTTGCCTCAGTGAGTGCACAGATTTAAGGCATAACAGTGGTTCATGTCTTTAATTCTTTTATCCTACCTGATTATTAGGCTATGTATTTTCTTAAATACACATGAAAATCACGGACAGCTTGGTCTGTTTGGGTTTCCTGGCTTTCCTTCAGAAAGACAACATCATTCTTCCTTCCCCAACCTTTGGGATGAGGGATGAGCTGAGCACACCTCGTGGCATGGTGATTTTTAAATGAGAGTGTACCAGAGCAGTGCTGTGGTCCTTGTGCCCTTGGACAGTGGGGTGAAATAAGAGCTTGGGGCAGTCAAACCCTCACACATATTAGATCTGTATCATATCTGTATCCCCAGCCCCTCACCCAGCCCCTGACACCTCCCATCCCCACCTCACCTCACCTCTCCTGCTCTGCTGAATTCGAAATTGCTCCAGAATACTCCAAGAAATGCTCCCAGTGATGGTGTTTGGGATCTGCTGCCCAGGGCAGGCAGGAGGAGCCCTGACATCCAAGGAGGCTCCCTGGAGGAGGAAAGCTGATAACAGCAGAATTCACTCCTGGAAGCTGGGCAGACCCAAAGGGCCTCTGCTTTTGCTTGGTCTCTGCTGAAGGTGATTGACTTTGAGTGAGCAATTGCTGCTGACTCTGCAACTTGATCCTGGAGTTTATGTTCTGTGTAAGTAACCTTGAGATAGGGATAACTCCTAACCTTTACCTGACCCTGGCTGTGCATCTCGAGTGAACAGCAGCTCTTTGTTTGAGGTTTTGGGAGCCATGGGAGGTGTAGTTAGCTTTTAGTCATGAACTGATGCTAAACATATGTGCCCAGACAGCTGCTCCTTCATTTCATCTATGAGTATTGATTAATGGAAATATAAATTTATGCATGTAGTGGATTGTTCTGTGGAATTGGTACCAAACCATCAGTAGGTTGATTTTGTCTTTTTAAATAAAATGAAACGCTGCTTTTGAGGGAAGAAGGACTTTGGATGTTGATGGGTGGGTGAAACAGTGGAGACAATCAAGTGCAGTCCATGGTCCAGAGGCTGTGAAATTGCCAGCAGGAGGACAGCTGACTTGGCAGGTTGCAGACTCCTGAAATGTGGATGGGGAATGCTTTGGTGAGGACAGGATGTCGTGCACATTGTGCTCAGGAAACATGTGCTGATGTGGAATTTGGAGGTATCAAACCAGCTGGGACCCAGAGCCACGTCAGGGGGTTAAGGAAGGACTCTACAAGTTGTCTCCTTTATCCTGATGTCCTTCTCTCCCATGGGAAGAATTTTATAAAATTCCATAAATATTCGATTTCTATTTAATTTGATCTATTCTGAACGTGTGGACAAAGAATTTATGATGCAAAATTAATCCTGAGCCTTGGAGGTTCTTGGGGACAGTGACATTTCTGGTAATAACAGGCTGTGCCAAATTCAGTTTCAGTGTCTGCCTGGCACTCCTGGGAGTGGGCATGGGCTTCATGGGCAGCCTCAGGCGTGGCTGGAGGAGTTCTGGACTTCAGCAAGTCCTTGGTGGGTCTTAGACCTCAGGATATTTTATATGTGATAAGGACATCCAGCCCCTGCAGGATAGCTTTGCTCTAAATCTAGAGCTTCTTGGAGAGTGTGGGAATCCTGCCTGGATCCTGTTCAGTTAAACCTGGCCTGGTTCTGATCAAACATTCAGATTAAACACCTTTCTCTCAACGAAATGTGTTGTTTTTCTAATTTGCCATGCCTGTGATTCAGCACTCACACCCCTCCACTGGGCAGAAAATTGATGGTTTCAAAATACTCGTGACCTGATGGGTTTTGTACCCCACAAAACCTTTACAACCCTGGCTTTTAAGCATTTTTTAAAGAGAATTGGTAGGAGCTGGCCACTGCCAAACCTGCAAGCAAGAGAGCAGCGAGGTGATGGTGCCTGGTCCTCTCCTCCTCTTGGCATGGCACAGGAATTGTGTCTGCTGGAATTCTGCTGGGCAGAGGGTGCAAAGAGAAAGCTCTGCAGGGATGGGGAGGCTGGAGGTGAAAATGCAGCTCCAGGGTGTGCATCAAGGGTTTTTCCTTCTCCAGTAGGATGTTTGCAGGGAGAATTAACTCCTGTTCAGGCTCCTGGGGCAGAGCTGTGTTGTGTCCAGCTGTGCAGGATGAGTGTGACAGCATGAATTGTGTCCCTGCTCCCCTGTCTGGAGGTGGGAATTCATTCCCACAGCCTGGAAGTGGGAAGGAAAGTGTCCAGGAGGACACAAATGGCTCTGAGTGTCCACACTGCCCTGTCCACACACAGCAGCCCTCAGCCCTGCTCCAAACCTGCTGGGAAAGAACTGAATACCAATGATCCCACATCAATCCCATATCAACCACAGGACTGTGAGATTTTTGTGTTTCAAACAGCTCAGGTCACAGAGCACCCACGGGTTTCTGTCTCTCAGCTCACAGAATAAAGCCTGGTGATCTGCAGGTTGGGTGAAATTGCTTTCTTGAGGGTTTGTCTGCATGATTTACACTTGCTGACACTTTTAATCCTTGGCATCAGCCAACAGAATAAAGAAAGGGTGAAGGAAAGCATTTTACATGAGGAAATATTAGATCTGTATCATATCCTAGCCTATTATTTTAAAATGTCTCTGTGGAATACAATGTTTTCTGTAAAAGGCTGGGTGCCTGTGTTCATAAACCCTCCTAAATCACCACCTCACCACAGCCCCCAGCAGCTCTCCTAGTCCCTCAATTCATTTGTAGCAGTTGAGGATTAAAAAGAATACAAACCACACACTTTGAAAACAAAGCCCCTGGTGGGTCCCACGCTGTGGGGAGGGGGAAAATTCTTGTGAAGCTGATGTTAGCCAGCCTGGCTGAGGAATAATGGGATTGGAGAACAGGGGGATTTGTTAAATCAGCTTGAACTCATGGAACTCATGTTAGTGTAGGTTTGCTTCTAGTGGAAAACAGTGGTGACACTACTGGAAGGAAAACTAGCTTTAAAAAATAATTTAATCTATCCACAGAGGAGCTGTGCAGAGAGGGGGGATTACTGAGGGGAAAGGGAAGCAGTCCTGCAATTCTGCCAGCAATATTGTGCATTTCCCTCAGCAGAGCTGAGGTTCTTTTGGAGCTTGGCCTTATCTAGGAGTGGAAACACAATGATGGGCAAACATCAGGAGACTCACAAGTGTGTTTCCTTTGGTTTTATACATAATAGACCTGGCTTGTGTCTTCATTCTGGCCTAAAACACAGAAGAGGGAACAAGATGTGCAAATGTCTTCATTTCCTTTTCAACAACCTCCAAAAATGAAGCCTTTAAAGAAATAAAGCTTGTCTGCATGGCAGTATGAAGGAATTTCTCAAGTTTAGATTCCTTGTTGAGGTTTAACTCCAGAGTTTGGCTCTAACACTGCTTCTCTGGAGTGGCTCTTATTTTTTTGGAAGCTGCCAGTATTTTGCTCCTTGTAATTCTGCTTTTACCTGTGTATTGTTTGTGGAGGTCACCCACCTGCTATGTCAGGGAGACTCCAACCCTAACAGCTGTTAATGCTGCTGGCTGCTGTTAAACTGAAATAAAAACTCATCAGACTGAAATGGAGATGACCTTGCAATGAAAAAATAAACATGACCAAGAAGTGGATAAGCCCTGTCTCTTACAAATTTTGTGTTAAAAAGTGGGAATTTGACCTTTGCATAAAGCCCAGTGCTGCGTGCAGCCTGAATTTGAGTTTCTGTGCTTCTGCCTTGCTCTTCACCAGCAGCATAATGAGTTGGTTGAGGAGTTTAAACATCCCCTGTACAATCATTTGTGTCTAGCCCTTACATTTGCTCTATCACATTTAGCACTAACAGCACATTTTCCACCAAATCACTGCTGTTGGAACAACACATCCTTTCCTGAGGTGGAGCTCCAGCCACTGGCTGTGAGCAGTAATTGACTGCAGTGGGGCTTTGATGCTCATAAGTATTTAGTGCCTCACACTGTGCTCCTTGAATCAATAACTTCCTTTGGTCTGTAACCTAATAGAATTGCTTAGTGGATAAATTTTTGCCTGTGTTTCATCCACTTAGCTTCTTTCAGTCTTCTGATAGATGTGCTCCATCAGGAGAGCCAGTGAAAATGATTGTGTGTCATATGACAATAAACATCATCATATTTTCCCCAGTGTTCTCCAGGACAGAGAGAACTCTCAGCCTTTGAAAAGAATTGGGATGGATGTGCATAAAATAAGGGTTGGGTGGAAGTCAGCAGCTGCTGCTGGGGGAGTAGAAGCAGGGCAGGGAAGGCTGGAGATGGAAAAGCTGCTGGGCAAGCCTCTGCTCACATTTTCTGTGCTGCCAGCAGGACAGGACTCCCTGAACCCTCTGGGCAGGGATCCAGGGCATTCTCAGCTCTCAGGTGTGCCCTGGCAGAGCCCTAAAGCTCCACCTGGGGCTGAAAGCATCCAGCTCATGGAACAGAGGCCATGGCCAGGTGTGGGATGCTCTAGGGACAGGGGGAGGATACAGATGTGAGGGTGTAGAAACCTGAATTTGAAGGAAATGACAAAAACAACAAGGTTTAGGCCTTGGGTGCTTGGTGTGAAGTTGCCAAAGGATTCCATTCTGCAATGTGAGTATTGCTGACCTCACTCCATGTGTGAATATTCAGGCACAAAGAGGTTAAACCATCCACGCTCCTTTGTTTTGCCCTGCCTCTCCCTCCAGAGCAAGCTTTGTCTATAAAGTTATTTTTAGATGCCTTGTGAGCAAATTTAGTGGGAAGACAAGCAGCCAGCAGCCCCCTCAGAATACAGAGAGCTGCTCAGCCCACCCCTCTCAGCTTCCAGAGCATCATTAGCAGATAATCATGCCAAAATCACAGGCTCCAAGGGGGCTGATTTTATCCCCCCGTGCTGACATGGGGAAGGCTGTTGGGTTCCATGTGTTTCCTAACTCGTTTATGAGCTGGTGTTTTGTGTGAAGGCAAGATCACATGCAGGTCCTGTCATGCAGCAGCCTCTGGTGCTTTGGTGAGGGCAGAGAACACGGATGTTTCCTCGCATTAAAATTGCATTTTACTGGGGTGTGCTTGCTGCTAGAGGTGTTTCCAGTCGTGCTGTGGTGGTTTTTTTTGCTGCAGGGTTGGTGTGCAGGGTGTTGGAGCTTTGACTCAGGCACGTGCTTGGAGGAGTACTCATCCCACTAACCTGTAATTATATATCTATAAATGTATATATAAAAAACTGGAGGTGCCTGCTGGGGTTGGGCTGTAATTTCCCATGATCTAAATGGAAATTTTGTGTGTATTTTTAAGCTACATTTAGACTTAGGAGTTTTGCTAATTTAGGGTCTTAGTAACTCCTGCTTTTTGCTTTTTTTTTTTTTTTTTTTAGCAAAGAAAAATATTAAGTGTGAGGTGGTTGGGCTGAACAGCTTTCAGGACCTGCATACTCCTCTCTTTTAGTGATATGGTGAAATAAAGATACTTCTTAATAGAAAACACAGTCATCCTTCTGGGTGCAATAAATCTAAGACAGGTAGATATAATAAAAACTATCACTATTTCCTCCTGATAATAGAAAGATTATGTTGGCCAAGGTTACAGGGTCAAAAATAGGCTCAGTCTCAGGAATCTATGGCACAGGTGACCTGAAGAATGTGGGAAAAGAGCCTGGCTTCCTGTTATCTGATTTCTTATCCATGGGCTTGGAAAATCTGACTCAGAGAGAGGCAGCAAAGGTGGGCTGGCTGTCCCAGGGCCCAGCAGAACATTTGGGTTCTCTGGGTTCACAGAGCTGCCTTTTGCAGCATTTCCCTTTTGGAGACAGGGGAAAGTTTTGGGATCAATCCTGAGGTGGCCAGAGGAAAGGTGAGGGAATTTGTGTGACCTTTTTTTCCATCTCCAGATGTGTCTCTGGTTTTGCAGTGGATTCTCAATGAATTATCATCCTCCAAAATGCCTGAGTCTCTTCCCTGCATCACTTTGGATCTGGCCTTAGAGAAGCAAATGTCAGGCACAGGAATCAGTCTCAGGGTATAATAAATTCTCACTCACCTGAGAGGTGAGCACTCAGTGTTTTGTAGGAGAGGACAGACCTTTGTAACCTGTTTTCATTTTCTGAACACTTACCATGACAAAAAGTGTCTGTGGCTGAACTGAACACACCTTGAGTGTTTGCTGCAATATTTATCCAAGTCCATAGAGCTGTGAATCTTGCATGCAAGAGAGTCCTGCCCTTTGTGATTGTATCTTGTGCTTTCAGGCTAAATAAGAAAAGCAGTGGGGAAAGTAATATCTCAGGTTGAAGTCATCACTTACTGACAGGCTGGCAAATACATATTTGTCTAGCATATAAACTTGGTTCTTTTTTTTTTCCCTGATCATGATGGAGGCTGCTTGCATAGAGGAAATATCCCTGGTGATAGAAAGCCAAATTCCCTGGGCTCTGGGCTTATTCAAGTGCTCTGTCTGCCTGCCACATGGCAGATGAATTCAGTGGCAGGATCTGGTGCCTCAAGCAGGCAGGCTCCATTCTGCAGGGAGCACAGCTCATCCCAACAGCTGCCTGGTGAGCAGGGGGTTGGAGCAGCAAAGAGGGAGCATCCAGGAGTTGTGGTGCAGGGAGCATGCAGGAATTGTGGTGGCAGCTCCAGGAATGGGGGTGTGAGTCTGCTTCTGTCCCAAGGCTTCTGTCACGATATGATGCAGAAATGAAGGCACAGAACTCAGTGAGCTCCAAGGCAGGAAAAAGAGAGCAAGTTTATTTACAACTTGGGTTTTATAGTTTTCCAGGGATTACCCCTGGATTGGATGGAGAAGTTACCACCTCTCCATCCACACTGGTGGGGACAAAAGTCCATCAAATGTCTCTCCTTGAGAAAGGAATGTAAGCATGGATTGTTTTCCTACAGAGTCCTTGAAAGGACTCCACTTCAACATATAAACATACAAAAAGAACCTCAGAAAAATCAGGAGATTTTAGAAACTCTCAGAAGGCTGTAAAAACGTGGGTGACAGCCTTCCATCTAAAGCAGCAGGCCCTGAGTGCACCCTGCCTTCAAATCCAGCCATGAGCCCTGCCTGGCTCTCACTCCACGCTTGTTTTTGTTGTCTAAAAGTTGTTTGTGGTTCTTTAGAGTGAGAAAATGTCACCATTTGCTGAGAGGCAGCTGCCAAGGAGAGTGCCTGTCCCATTGCATTGGGAGGGATGGCATTCTCAATATTTGTTTGGACTCATGGATTATTTTTGCCAGGCTGGACAGGGCTGGGAGCAGCCTGGGACAGTGGAAGCTCTCAGGGTGGAACAAGATGAGCTTTAAGGTCCCTCCTAACTCAAATCACTCTGGGATTTTGGGTTCATTTCCACTGCAGTCACAGCAGAGATGGTTGTTTCAGTTGGGATCCAGCTCCCAGTGGATCTGCAGTTTCATTTTTCCAGCACTCTGGGCAGTTTCAGCCTCACCACGTGTCCTGCTCTCTCTCATTCCCAGTGTCAGTGCCACGGGGGTCTGGGCTCTGTGACACACTCAGCCCTGGGGGTGCAATGAAGCCTCCCATGCCATCCTTCTGGGAAAGCATTTCAGTGGAAAAAAGAGGGAATTCTGATAAAATCAACATTCATTTGAGATTTTTCTAATCAGATCTGTGTTATTTCCCAGCTTTCACTAATTATGAAAAACGAATTTCTTTCACCATTTTTACTTGGCTTCTAAGTCAGTTCTGAAGACAGACAGAAAAGTTACTGCTGGTAGCTCAGATTCTGCCAAAACCCTCATGAGAATCATCTACTGAGGTTTCTGTGTTTAAGCACTGACAGATGGAAATGGTATCTGATGCTTTAGCATTCTCTAATTGAGCTCTCAAAGGCATGGCAAGGTCCAATGGCTGGAAACTGAAGCCAGACAAATTCAAATTGGAAACAAGGTACAAATTTTTAACAGTGAGAGTAATTAAACTCTGGACCAGTTTTTATCAGGGTATGTGATGGATTCTCCATGGTTTGATCTCTTCAAAGCAAGAATGCATGTCTTCCTCAGAAAGACTCCATGGCTCCAATAGAAGTTAAGGGACACAGTACACAGTTTTTTAAGAAATGAAGTTGCTTGACCTGGATGATGCAGGAGGTCAGGCCACCACATCTGAAGAGATAAGAATCTGTGAATCTAAACCCAAACAAGCCCCTTGATTCCAAACCCTGCATTTGAACTTAATGTGGACATAAATTCCCTCCCTGCTGCCTGCTTGGAAAAGCAAGAAGGACTTTCTAAGGCAGGATTTGAGGAGTTCAATGCAGACTTTTCATCTATGAGGACTTTGGCCAAGATGCTGAAGAGCTTGAGCCTTCCCTTTGGGCTTTACAGAGTGGCTCTTCCTCAGCCCAGGTGGATAACTGTGGTTAACTAGTTAACTCTGTGCTTAACTAGTTAACTCTGTGCTTAACTAGAGCTGGCCCTGTGGTCAGCAGTTGCATCTTGGGGAGCCAGGTTTTCATTCCCCCTTGGTTCCAGGAACATCCCTCTCCTCTGCTGCCTGTTCTGGGAATTCTGCTCACCTCCAGAGTTAAATTCACCTCCCTGCCATGCAGCTCCCACAATCTCCAGAGTTCATTAGTGATGCTGTGCAAGCTGATCCATGCAGTGAATCATTAAGAATGGCACACAGGATAGGAAAAAAAAAGTCAGGCCAGCAGAATTTCAAGGCACCTCCTTTTTTCCTGAGGCTCCACACGCTTTTTTCCCCAGTTTGGCTTTTTTGTGGCACGTTGTAAGGGCTGGTGTCACACCACAGGGACTGGCTGCAGCTGCCAACAAAAAAACTGGCAAAACAGGAGGTGGAAGAGCTCTGTTAATTGTCTCCAAGTACCAGTTTCTCTAGAGGGGCTTTTCTTACCAGGGGGAAACTGTTGAGCAGTGCAGGAGCAGCTCACACCTGCAGAGCAAATGGGTTTGCTCAGCCTGAAGACATCAACAGAGCAGAGTAATAATGTGGCAGGAATATCAGAGTTTGGGTTTTAAGGGATGTCTGAGAATGCAGAGGAATTGTCCTTTATTTAAAAGGCCATTCCAGAGTCTCTCTTGGTGCATATTGAGTGCAGAACATGGATCTTTCACAAGGATCCTTTGCTGGAGAGGGGAGGAGGGAGGGAAGAGGAGGGGACAGAGAGGGAATTTAACCCTTAAGGACCTTCCTCAATAACCCTGCTTTGTAAAGAAACTGTGGCCATGGAAGCATCTTCTCCCTCATGAGTGAGGGTTTTCATCTCCTCTTTTGTCCCCAGTATTTTTATTTTCCTTCAACCCCTGCGTCCCTTTTCACTTTTGTGAAATTTCTTACTGCTGACTTCTACCCATTGCCACTACCATTTCTTGTTTTCTGTGGAGAATTTCCCATTTATTTTCTACTTCATGATTTGGCTTTTGCTTGTCCTCCAAGCCAGAGCAGCATTTTACCAGCTCAGCTTTCTTTCTTTTCCATGGGATTGTGGTTCCTCTGTGTAGGGAGGAAAATGCTCTTGAGCAGTTCCCAATTATCAGTCACATATTCCTGCTCAAATTCTTTCTTTCAGTTGTTTTGCTTTGTAATTATTTTCAGCTTTGTTAAGCTGGCATTGGAAATCATCAAGTAGATACATTACTCATTTGGACTTTATTCTATTTGCACATAACAAATGTAATCAAATCAGTCTCTTGTACCTAAGCTGCTGCTATATTTTTACATTCTGTCATCAGTTCCCCTTGATCTGCAGAAATGAGGTCTAATATAGAATTTCTTCTATGTTAGATGCAATTGTTTTTTGTGTCTGGATATTTTCAAGTATAATTTTAGGAATTCCGAGCACATTTTTAGTATTTGCAGCACAAGGCTCCAACATATGGCTTTCAAAATGAAATCCCCATAGAAATGCAGCTCTCTTTCTTGAGTGGAATAACTGTGTTTACAATAGCTCAGTGCTACATGAAAATGATAGTGTTGTTAGTAATATTGAACAGAATTTTGAAGAGTTCAATAAATATTTCTGCTCCTTACGAGGGAAAAAGGGAGACTGTGTGATCATGTCCTTTACCAATAAAACACCTTTTATATTGAATGAGGATTGTATAGCAGCTCTTAATTAGAGATAATAAATACCAGCAAGTTACATCTGTGTGGAAGAATTTTAGCCTTGTGCCATTATTTTTTTAAGGGATAAACAAGGTGGCTCCCAGAACTAAGGATTTTTTCTGCCTGACATTAATCCTAGACAAAATAATGGAATTGCTGATAGGGCATGTAATTAGTAAAGAATTAAAGGGATTAATGCAAGTAGTGTCAATCAACATGGGCTTATAGAATTTACTTCTTGTCTAATTAGATTTTTTTTTTTTTCTGGGAAGATTACAAATTGTGTTGATAAATGTAATAATACAGATATGATGAACTCCTGGGAAGGGCTGAGCATCCTGGTGGGATCTCATGGCTGACCCTGCAGGTTGGAGTAGGTGAGTTCCTGAGGCCCTTTCCAACCTGGAACACCCACTGCTCCCTTCTAGGATTGCCTTTGGCTACAAATAACTTCTCATACAAGACTGGGATGATAGGAAACCAATCAGGCCCCACTGAAACAGATAAGAAAGTGCTGTACTCTCCCATTTTAAATGGAAATTCATCAGTGAATGGACATGTTTCTAATGGAGTGCTGGGGGTTATCACAGATCTACCTCTGTGGTGAGGTCAAAATCTGAAGATCACTGAAATAAAAGGTAGATCACCAGAGCAGAATGATTCAGGTCCCATTAGTAACATAAATTAAAACAAGGAATATGTTTTAACAGGACCTCCATGGAGCTGAGCCATGTCCAGGGCACTGTTGGCACTGAAAATGAGGTGTGGAGCTGTGGGAGCAGCACAGACCCTGTGTGAGAGTGTGACAGAGAGGAAAAATGTCATATTTGGGGGTATAAAAACAGGAATATTTGAGACAAGGAGGAAGGGACTCCTCCTGCAGTTTCCAGTTGAGGTTTTGGCAGTTCAAGGAAAATGTTGTCAGCAACATTTGGAGAGAACTGAGATAAAAGGACTCCTTAAATGATTGGAAAGCACATCCACCCACTGGAGACTGGAGGAGACACTTTGCATCATCTGACAGAGAGTTTGGATCACTCTGATGGACAGAAACATAAATACAGTGAAAAAGCTGAGTTCAGTCCAGCAAATAAAGGAAATAAAACCCAGCAGAGAGGAACCAAAGGTAGAGGAGCTCAGACTAGACATAAACCACACTCAGCAGCGAGGGCAATTAAGCACTCACAACAGCACACTGAGAAATATGAAGCTCTCTGTTTCACTGGGAATTTTTACATGGTTTTTTTTCTTTTCCTGGTATTTCTGCTCCAGTTTTTAGAAGGACTCAATTCTGGGAAGTCTTGTGACCTGTGTTATCCAAGGGGTCAGAAGTCAAAATCACAGTGGTCTGGTGTGGTTTTGTCATGGATTGCTCCAAGGGCCTCTGGCAGGGTGTGTGCTCCCAGCTCAGCTGCCTGTGTCCCACAAAATCTAGATCTACAGGTGGTTCAGGAGTTTTATTTGCTTCTTACCAGCTTAGATGAGGATTTTAGGGGAAAAAAAATCAAATCCCAACGCACCCAGGACTGAATTTTCTGAAGACCTCGTTACTTCCCAAAGCATTGTGGATTCAGATTAATTCACTCAGCTCCTGATTGATTCCTGCCCCTCTTTGGAGAGGAGAGGCACATCCACACACAGGCTCCACTCCCTCTCCAGGAGGGACTGATGCTGATGGGATTTATGTCTCCTGATGCTTTCCATGCACTGAGGAGATGCCCAAAATTAAATGTAATATTCAGGAGGTGAATGCCCCCTGGGCTGGTGTCCACAGCCCACTGGATTTTATTCTCCTGTGGCTGTTAATTCGTGTTCTGATTCAGCTCTGAAAGTGCCCAAATGTTTTTAAACTCCTGAATATTTTTCAAGAATTCGCCTAGACATTTGGAAACAGTAGGGGAAAAAAGAATAGCAGCCTGTGAATGAATGTGATTAAGGGGTCATGGTTATTCCCAGAGCCTTCTTTTTAATATAATTACTTTGTAACAACATAGCCATGTCACAGAACTTCTATAAATAAGTGCTGATTTCTGGCTGCTTGGACTCTTTAAAGTCCAGACCTTGGAGAGGAAAAAGAAATTTGGAATGGAGAAAAATAGCAATTAGAGTTAAATGGTAAAATGGAGAGTTAATGTGTAGTGAGTAAAACTCCTTTTAGTGGAAAATGTTTTTTGTGTTAACTTTTGTAAGAAAACAGTTTTCCATACTTGTCAGGCTTGACAATTAAAGTTAATGGTGTTAAAAAACAGAGTACTGAAAAATGTTCCCTTCGGTGTGAAAGATTTATTCAATGAGAGTTTGCTTGAAAAGTTATTTTGGCAAAGGGTCCTGGCTTTTTCCTAATGCTTGGAACAAAGATCCTTGCTGTGTTACCAGGATGGGGACAGCCCCAAATTTATGATTTCCCAATTAAGGTGATGTGACCTGTTTTGTTGTATTGTTGACCTCTTTTTAAATAGAATGTCACTCTTTAAATATATAATTTTTCCCCCTTCAGGGAAACCACATCAAGCAAACACAGATCTGCCTGGAGTAAATCTTGGGAAGTGCTGGGATGCTCAGAGACAGAATTTGTGAGTTAATCTGCACTGAGAGCAGACTGAACACTCACCTATGAGTGAGCTGAACACTTTCTACCCATTACATGTTATTTAGCAAAGCAGTTACAGCCTGAAGTTTCCTGTGTGATATTTGTGTGGCCAAAAAGGGTCTGTCCAGCAGCAGAGCTGCCTCTCCCTTGGCTGTGGAGCAGGCAGAGGTTTGTGAAGGGGTTGAGTGGCAGCAGAAGCATGGCTGTAGATTCTGGGACTTTTACTCAGCCTTTTTTGGCTGCCTGGGAGATCACTGGGGAGGGAAGGGTTTTTCACTGGTGCCCATCAGCCCTACAGGCATGGAGCTGCCTGATCTGGAAACCTTGTTCCTTACTCATCCCAGCATTTCTAACAAAAAAATTATGGCTCTGATGTGTATTGGGGGGAAGCTGAGGGCAGTTTTCCTTTTAACATCAGAGGGTTTTGTCTCTTGAAGCATCCTCTGGATTTTCATCTACTTGTGACGCTGAAAAATCAGTGAATTGAACCCTGAACTGGGCTGTGGGGACATGCATGCAGGTTTTGTTCTGGCTGTGGCCCAGGTTCTGGCATCTCTGAGTTGTGAGTGCTGCTGGTGCAGAGAGCCTGAATGCCCAGAGATGGAGTCAGAGCCCAGCTTTGAGCTCCTACAACTGAAATGCATTTGAGTTGTTTCCAGCTCCTCATCTCTTACTGATTGTTTTAAGGCAGTCCCAGGTGTAGTTCAGAGCAGGTTACCTGTCTTCTGGAGAGCAGTAAAAGGAACTGGAATATCATGCACAAGGAAAATCTCAGTCCTTTTCTTTCTATTGCAACAACTGGGTGTGGTTTTAGAATGCTAAGGTGATATATTAAGTAATTTAAAGTCACAAAACAATCACAGGAGGGTGATTTTTGCTACTGACAAACTCTCCATTATTTTCTCCATTCCTCACATGAGCTCCTGCCCTGTTGAGGAGAGTCTTGGTGCTCCTCCACAGCACTGAGTTTTGTACATGCTGGTCTGTTTTAGGCTGCATGTGGTGATCAGACAGAGAAAAATACAAAAATCATCAGCAGGAGTAATTTGTGAGGGGCACCCACCAGGTCAGAGCTGGTGATGGTGCTGCAGGACATCTTTGCCTCCATAATTAAGCACTTGTTTCCCAGGAGAGCTTGTGCCCCCTTCACGAGGTTCTGAAAGATTTTACAAGGGGTTGAAATGTTTTTGCAGCTGATCCACATGAAATACCATCAGGTTAAAGGAAGAGAAAAGCCACGTTTGCTGGATTATGGCTTCCAAATCCTTCAACTTCTGGAGAGGGCAGGAAGGGGATTGGAGAGGGAATCAAGGCTGGAGCAATTAATCTCACTGCATCTTGGACAACCCTCATCACAGCCTGGCAGTGATTCATGAGCAAGGCTTTCATATTTTTCTACTTTGTCTTGTGCAGGAGCAAAGTTAGATCTGCCCCAGTGTCAGCTGGGATCACTCCCTGGTCTTTGCCAGCCTTTCTGGGACAGTTTGTGGCCTCCCATCATCGTTGGGAGACAGGGATGCTGCTGATGCTCCTCTGTTTTGCCTGCAATGGGGATGTTTATGTGAGATGTGCAGTGAGATCTGGGGCTGCTCTCACCACTGACTGCCCATGAAGAGGTAAGTGACTGTGCTGAACCCTCTGTGGGTTCAGCTGTGGGACAAAACAGGTCCAGCCTGGGCTGATCCTGTCCCTTGTTCCCTGGGAGCAGAGCCTGGCCCCCTCCCCAGCTCCACCTCCCATCAGGGACTTGTAGGGAGTGAGAAAATCCCCCCTGAACCTCCTTTTCCCCAGGGTGAGCCCCTCCAGCCCCCTCAGCTGCTCCTCAGCCCACTCTGCCTGGCCTTGAATGATTTCTTTTGCCAGGAAGGAAAACCCCCCCTTGCTCCCTCCCACCTGCACAGGCACTTTTGTCACAGTTCACCTTTACAAATCAAAACATTTGCTGTGCATCTGACCCAAAATTCCTGTTATCTTCAGCCAACACGCTGCTGGTGAGCCAGCCACGGGGTTGTAGGAGCTTGGAGGTGGTGGTGGTGATGATCAGTGGCATCTCTGATGGCTTTACAGGGTTTTTTTCCCTATCCTGAGTGATGTTTCCACAGGTGGGAGCTGCCAAAACTCCCAGAAATGCCATGTGGACCTTGGGCATCTGACTTCTGGTGCCAGGAAAGTGCTTGATTAGGCAGTGCAGGCCTCCTTTACATGTAATTTGCATGCATGCAGTAATTTGTGAGGGGTTTTTTCTAGTGGAAAGACTCAACTCTCCTTTTGCACCCCATTTGGAGGGAATTTTGCTCATTTGTTCAGTTTGGACAAGAACATGTTTGCTGTGCTGAGGTTAAAGATTAGATGTGAGACTGAGGAATAGAACTGGGTGTCATTCTTTATCCACCTCTAAATTCAGCTGCTTTAGAGCTGTTACCAGTTCAGACCATCCCAGCTGCTGGTGGCACAGTCCTTGGTCTAATTTCACCTTTCTCAACCATTTTGAAACTGGAGATTGCTGAATTTCTGCTGAAATGCAAACAGCATCCTTGCCTCTGATCTCACTCATTTCCTGAACCTGCCCTTGCCTCCTTCTTTCACCCAAATCCACGCTGAGGCTTCCACGAGGTCTTAAGCAGCCTTAGAACATTTCCCCAGATGATTTTCATTTCCTTCTGCCTCTGCCCTTCTCCAATCCAGCTGGGAGCTGAGCTTTCCAAATACCTTGAAGGAAAGCTATTCTTGTGGTTTTGCTACAAGCTTCAGGGGAATTCAGAGGGAATATTTCTGGAGATTTTCAGCCTTGTTTTCTAGGTTTTGCAGCTTTAGACCACTTATCAAAATGTAGATGCTGAACTGAATGAGTGAACTACTTAAAGGTTTCCTGTCACTAATAATATATTTGGGTGTCAAACTTGGAGCTGGGTTTGTGGGTTAAAACCACTTCTGTGCAGGGCAATGTCCCACTGAAGCCAAAGGACAGAAATCATTCAAAGGAGAAAAGTCAGCCCTGGACACACTCAAATGTCCTTACCACAGCTAAGCCTGTTCTAACTTCCCTGCCAAAACTTTTTTTCATTAAAAAAAAATAAAAGAAATAAAAGAAGTATTTTAATTAAATGCAAATTCCTGTGGAATATATCTGCTGCTTTCAACAAGCATCCACGCTTTAGTGGTGACTCAAAGCCAGACCATCATGGCTCAGCAGAACTATTTACGTTTGAAAGCTTTTCAGTTGAAAATGTGTATGTTTTGGAATTGAAAATCTGTTTTATGGCTTTTATTTTTTATGGGAACACTGGAAAAATTTCTGCTTCAGGGAAGGAGTACTCTGACTCTAGTAAGATTTTTATTCTCAGGACCAAGCACTGTTTTCTCAAAGAGACATTTTTACATGTCATTTCTCATGTATTTTTCTTCCCTCTTGCCTCTCTGACCATTTCCCTTGACTTGCTTAACCCTACTTGAAAACCAGCATGAGAAATGGGGTTTTGTGTTACTGGCTCTGCTGCCTGGCTCACTGTTTTGGGCAGTTAAACAAAACATCCTGGAGAGCTCTCTGGCCCAATTGCAGCCACAAAAATGCAGGTTTCACAGTGGAAGCAGGCTGAAAGGTTATTTTCAGCCCTGAGATATATAGCAGCACTTTATCCACCTGAGCCCAGCCTGTGCTGCATGATCCAGTGCTCTGGGCAGGGCAAGCCCTGATGATTTTAATATAAATGGCTATGACAAGATGAGAGGCCAAATGCTGAGCGGATTTAATCATCTGACAAGTGCAATGATTAATCTTAAACACTCCATAGTCACTCCCAGAGTGGAATTTCTGCTTAGAAATGAGCCCATCAGCCATGGACATTTATTTGCTGGCAGCCACGGTGTGTGCAGCAAACTGGGGAGGTTCTGGTTCTGTGTGGAGCTGTTAGCAGTGACAGAGGATGAGCTGATAAATAACTGATAAATAACTGCACAACTCAGCAGGCACTGGGAGGTGCTCCCAGCCTGGAGTGGGGCTCTCCCTTCCCTGGATTGCCCCCATGGGCTGGGGACACGTGGGCTTTACACAAATTGTGTGATTTGGCCTTGCCAAGTGCTGCTGCCTTTGCTTTTTTCAGGCTGGGGTTCTTTCCTTTAGCTCCTTTCCCTTCAGGGTGCTGGATACAGAATATTTTTATTGCCAGTGGCTCCCTGTGCATGGGAAGGCTGGAGGGGAGAGGCTGTGTGTGTGTCTGCTGGGGGACACTTCCATTCTGCAGTTGGTCTTTTGTATTTCTCACATGTGAGTTTGGTTTCCAGCCCAGATCCAGGTCAGAGCAGGCAGTGAAATTACATTTCCAGTGACTTCAGCATCTCCATCAATCTCATCCCCCAGTCTGACCTGGGCAAAACTGGAACGTGTCCAAAGGAAGGCAACAAAGCTGGGGAAGGGGCTGAAGCACAAACCTGCGGAGGGGAGCTGGGAAAGGGCTCAGCCTGGAGAAAAGGAGGCTCAGGGGGGACCTTGTGGCTCTGTACAGCTCCCTGAGGAGAAGGGGGACCCAGGTGGGGGTGAGGCTCTGAAGAACAAGAGACAGGGCGAGAAGAAAAAGCTTAAAGTTGCACCAAGCAGGGTTTAGATTTTACATTTCTTCACTGAAAGGGTGGTCAGGCAGTGGTGCTGGGCAGAGAGTCCTTGCAGAGCCTTCCTTTGAGTGCTCACCAGCACCTAACAAGCAATGCTGGGGCTCAGAGTTGAGCAGACAATGAGGAGAAAGCTTGGCAAATGAGATTTGTTAGAGCAGACACTGCAGAAAGTCAGGGCCATGGAAAATGTAAGCCTAATACAGATTATTCATGGTGTGCTGGGATTTCCTGATGGGGGGTTTTAGGTGTGACCTGGCTTGGGTAAAGATCCTCCTGAAGCAATGCTGGTGAGCTCCTCTGAAACCTGAGGGGAGAAAAACCTGCAGCCACTGATGCTGCCTCTGAAGCTGGGTGTGCAAACTCTTTATTTGGGATGGCATTCCAGTGTGGAGCAGCTGAAAGAAAGGCTACCAGTGCAAGTGCCCACAGGGCCATCAGTGGGGCAGCAGGGTGAAAATGGGTTTATTTAAAGGATCAAATGTACAAATCCTCCATGCTCCCAGACTGCTGGTATCCATACTGACTGTGGAAACCTGGCTGCAGCCATTCTGCATCAGTTTGATCAAATGATGCCTCTCATTCCTGACTGGACTTGAACCCCACCACTTTTAAGGGAAAAAAAAAAAAAGAAGTGTTATGGTGCCCTGGATTCTTTCTGCTTAATAGTATCAGCCTGTCCACCATCTCTTTGAGAATCAGCACTTGCTGCTTCCACATGACAGGAGAAAAATGTTTTAAGGAGCAGTATTAATAATAATAGCAACATTAAAGTGTGGGGAAGGATTACAAAGGTAATTCTGAGATCCTTCTCACTAATGCAGGCTATTAACAAAAGATAATCACCTTTAAGTTAGTCACCTTTAGCCCTGGAGTAAAATGGAGGCACAATTATTCAATGCAATGTAGAAGTAATTTGAAAAGAGATGGATGAATGGTCAGCTCACTCTCTTCTTGCTTGGGAAACCAGCCAGGGCCACGTTCAAAAGGGAGGAGAACTGAGTGAAAAGAATGGCAGCAATAAGTGAGTCATTCCTGGTGTCCTTCTCTCCAGTCTTCCATTGAATGTGGAGTTATTCACTCTTCGGAGCATGAAAAGTGAAAGGGGAAAAATAGCAGAATCATGTTGAAAAGCAGCTCTTCATGTTCCTTTTAGGAGTAGATTTGGGAGGCTTTTTTCTACTCTGGACTGCCATGAAACATTTAGATCCATTGAGGGCTGTGTCCAGCTCTGATCCCTCAGTTTAGGAAGGACACTGAGGGCTGTGTCCAGCTCTGGGTGTCTCAGTTTAGGAAGGACATTGAGGGCTGTGTCCAGCTCTGGGATCTCATTTTAGGATGGACATTGAGCACATCCAGAGGAGGCTCCATCCAAGGCTGGAGAGGGGCTGGGAACACAAACCCTGTGAGGAGCAGCTGAGGGAGCTGGGGTTGCTCAGCCTGGAGAAAAGGAGGCTCAGGGGTGCCCACATCCCTCCTACAGCTCCTGAGAGGTGGCTGTGGGCAGTGGGGCTGGGCTCTGTCTGCAGGCAGCACTGACAGAACCAGAGGGCACAGCCTCAGGCTGTGCCAAGGGAAATACAGGCTGGATATTAGGGAAAAGTTTTCACTGAAAGGGTGATAAAGGACTGGGATGATCTGCCCAGGGAGGTGCTGGAGTCACCATCCCTGGATGTGTTTATAAAAGCCTGGATGTGGCACTGGGTGCCAGGGTTTAGTTGAGGTGTTGGGGCTGGGTTGGACTCAATGATCTTGGAGGTCTCTTCCAACCCAGTGATTCTGTGAATTCTGTGATTCTGTGAATTCTGTGAATTCTGTGAATTCTGTGATTCTGTGATTCTGATTCTGTGATTTCTGTGATTGTGTGATTGTGTGATTCTGTGAGTTGTGTATGGAAAAGGCACCATGTCTACAGAAAGAGGGCTCAGGGGCCAAGGGAATTGTCATCAGCAGGGCCAAAAGGACGTGGCCACCTCGCTGTGCTGGAAACAGGAGTTCTCCTTTCTTCACAACTCCTGTGGGACCCCTTGCCTTGCATCTATCCCCTGCCTTCTTCCCAGAAACTGGCCTGGGCTTGCTGGAGTACCAGGGCTTTCTAGCTTTTGTCAGGTTGCTTCTGAGTGCTCCCTTGCTGGTTTTTGTTGTTTAAAAGGGTTATTGGAGTTTTATGCTAGGCAGAAGGAATGTGTGGACTCTGGAAGCAGTTATGAGGTTTCAAAAATGACTTTGAAAGGTCTTTCAAGCTGCAGAGACGAGCAGCTGGGGCCCTTGGAAATGCCCAAGGCAGGGCTGTAGCCACATGCAAGTCCCCTGGACAAGCTGGCTTTGATTTGCCATCTGAACTTGCATCCAAGCAAATAAAATTCCCACTTTTAACGTTCCCACCGATTTTCTTTCCCACAGAAAGAAGCACTGGAGCTGGGCATCCAAACCCATCCATTCTGTCTGTGTTGCTTCCATGAGGATCAGCAGGATGACAGGAGGGCAGGACATGAACAGAGCCTGGCACGTGGCTCAGCCTGGAGGAGCTGGAGAAGTCTGTGAGGGATTAGCAGGTATGAGAAACTGCAAACAGAATGAACTCCTTGGGAAACAAGCTGAGAGCTGCTGTGAGAGGCACTGTGAGTGGCCACTAATCCACCAGCCAAAGGGAGAAGTCCAGTCCAGCCCAGCCTGCAGTGGGATAAATTCAGTGTTTCTGGTTTTTGTCCTGCCTGCTCATTCCTGCTCTGTTCCCCAGTGGCTCTGTCTGGAATTCTGCCTGCTTTGGCTTTACAAGCACCATGGTAGGAGCTCAGTACATGAAAATTCTCAGAGATATTTCTGCAGGGATAGCTCTGATTACTTCTTTTCCATTGCACAGCTCACGTGCAGGCTCCTTACCAGAAGCTCCTGAGCTGGTGGCCTGCCTGGTCTAGACACCCCAAAATCCTGTTTTTAGTGCTGCTACTGGGTGCAAACATCTGTGTCCTGGAGCAGGGGCTTGCATGAGAGCAGTGCTGCTGACAGAACCCTTCAGAGGAGATTGAGGGGCATGGGAGAGCCTGTGAATGTCACCAAGGAGGTTTTTGTGCATGCCAGGATCAGTGTGGAGCCAGAAGAGAACTCACCTTGCACTGGCAAGGGGAGGGTGGGATCAAGCAGGGAATTGTTATCTGAGGAGACAGGGAATTGTTATCTGAGGAGACAGGGAATTGTTATCTGCTTTTGCAGCTGGAGATGTTTGATGACAAAGCTATCAGTCTGGGTGCTGTCTGTATATTTGGGTGCCACACAGCATTAGGGTGGGCCAGCAAGGGGCAGTGACACCAGGAGAGGGAGGGATGGGCTCAGGGGATCAGAGGGGGCTGCTCTGTGCCTGCACATTCTCTGTATGCCCACCAGCACCTTCACTGCCAGTGACTCTGGGTCCTGGGCCTCCAGCCAGGGTGGTAAACAGTGAGGATCCAACCCAGGAACCACAACAACAGCAGAAACATTTCCATCCCATTGCAGGTTTGGGAATTTCCACCCAGAATTTCCCTGCAGGGTTTTTGGGGCATGGTACCTGCTCTGGATTCTTCCCCCCATAAAACCTTGCTCGTTTTCCACCCCTACTTCAGATTTATGATCAAGACCCTGGTGGAGAATACCTCCAGAAGGCAGACAAATTAATTGTGTAAAAAGTGGCCTAAACTGACAGTGCACTGATTGTCCTCTGCTGTTAACCCTTGGTGTGCTGTGACCTCATCACTCCCTGTGCTGTGGGGTTTTCTGGATGCCCTTGGCCTCCCAAACTGCTGAGGTGGGTGCTGCTGCCTGTGCTGGCCCATGTGAGCTCCTGGAGATGTGTCCTGCTGCCTTCTTGCTGTATCACCACGTTTTAGATAAGTGGCACCGAGTTTTTATTGGGCATTGTGTGGCAGACACTTTTTCCTGGAGGATTTACAAGCTGTACAAACCCCAGCAACTTTCCCTGTTGTGTGAAAATGAGGAGCACAGAGGTCTGGGCAGGGTGTTGTGGCCCTTAGAGTTGTTTGTGTCCCACATTCCTTTTGAGAGCAGTGTGGTTTTGGGGAAAGAAGAAAAGGGAAGCAGCTGAAAATCAAATCCTTCTTGTGCTTTGTTCACCTGAAACCCAAAGCAATTTGTGAGTTCACTTTCAATATCTTTCTATTAAAGCAGACCTTTTTATTTTATTTTTTTTCTTTCCATAGAAATTGCTCTCAGGTTCTTGATCAGCTTGAATAAGCACAATGCCTTCCCTTGTCAGAGGGGCCCACTTCAGCTGTAAATCTGATGTGGAGAAATTGGATTTCTCTACTGCTCCCAAGCTGCCACCAGAGGAGTAGGACAGCAGCCACCCCTGGGGAGGGTGGCACTGCTGGGATGTGTCTGCCTCAGCAGGCACCAGGCAGGGCTTCCCTGGCTCACCAGAAATGTTGCTTTGCCCTGAAAATTCTTACATGATTGGAGGTGAATGAGCTGAAAGAGCTGCAGGCAGAACCTGGGCACCAGGAGCAGTTCAGCTCCTGCTGCATCCAGCTGAGACAAGGCAGAGAATCCCCCAGCCTGTGTTAATCAAGGTTTAGAGGTGAAAATGGTGTTTTTATCCTTCAAAAGCCATGGCAAGGATGGGGTGGTGAGTGATCTGTGCATGGTGGGGACACGGTGGTGGTGAAGTGTCCCTGCTGACCTCTGGGGCTGGGGCCAGAACTCTTTTTAAATCTGCTAAGGGAGGACTCACAGCATCCACTGGTCACTGTGGCACCAAGATACCACCAAACAGGTCCTCAACCCCAGAAGAAAAAGTTTAAAAACATAAATACATTAATACAGAACTCTGCTTTTGATGGCCTTTGCTGTTCATATTTTTGGGATTTTCTTTGCAGACATAAAATTCAGAAGAGCATTTTTTAGAAAAAAAAAAATTAAAGCTGAGATTTTCTTGGAATCACATGTTTCCAGACACAGGGGACCTGAGAGTAAAGCCCCAGATATAATCCTGAGATTTGGCAGTGCTCTTTGTAGCATATTAAGTGATGGTCTGCAGCACTGGTTAATTGCTGCAGGCTGAAAACCAAGCTGGCTCCCCACAGAAGTCTTCTGCTCCTTCTCAGTGCAGAGGTTTCTCCAGTTCTTCTGGGGGAGTGGGAAATATCACTTTCTAAAGGGCATAGGTACAAAATTACAGAGTGATATAACCTATGTATGGCTTGAAGGATGGTCTTAGCTGTTTTATTCAAAGCAAAATTTGAGCATAGGCAATTAAAATGATCTACTGATGTGTTCCTGAGTAACCAGACAGGTTATTTTGTCTTTATAAGCCTTGAAAATCTGTTGAAGACCAGCAGAAGAGAGAGTAGGCTGCAGGTTAAAACAGGGCAGTCTGTGATCTGGAGCTGATGTGTCCAGAATTAATGCACATTTCTCCTCCCAGTCCTCTGTGAAGCAGCCTTTGTGCAGGTCCCAGGACAGGAAATGTTACCTGCCAGGTACAGCAGCACCCTGAAAATAATTCTCTTTTTAATGTTCAATAATTCTGGACTCTTTCTGGACCCCAGAACTGGCACTCCCCTGAGTTCTATTCTTTAGGCACAAAAGCTTCTGGGGCAGCAGCTCCTGTCCTAGGTCTGGCATGGGGGGACCCTGTGCAGGTCAGGGCAAGGTTTGGAATTGGGGCTGGGCTCCCTCCTCTCCACTGGGATGGATTTGTGGCAGCTGAACCTGTTGTCCTTGGCCACAGTGGGGAAAATCTCTGGGTTCCACTGGAAACCTTGTCCCATGGCTCCCTGCAGATGCAGGAGTGCCTGGATGAGAAAAGTGATTTTCTCAGAGCTGTCAAACACAACTCTCAGGGCACAGGGCAGTGAAGCTGCTCTCTCACCCTGCCTGCAGCCAAATCCCCATCATTTTTACAGGCATCCTCACCTGCTCCAGGGGCTGGCTCTGCCTTTGCCAAGGCTCTGCTGTG
Source organism: Aegithalos caudatus (assembly GCA_013389925.1). Taxonomy (NCBI): domain Eukaryota; kingdom Metazoa; phylum Chordata; class Aves; order Passeriformes; family Aegithalidae; genus Aegithalos; species Aegithalos caudatus. The sequence continues at coordinate 342,567 of WEIU01020698.1, read as the reverse complement.
GGTGTCTGTCACTGCTGGGCACCTCTCCCTGCCTGGAGATGCTCCTTGGGCTTTTTGTCACTGAGCAGGGGTGACACCCTGGGAGAGTCAACATCTCCTGTCCCCTGGAGCTTCTCACACTGAAAAACCAGCAGCAATTGGCTGTGGAAAGGGGGGAACAGGGGCAAAAAGGTGATTTATCTCAGGTGGGGATGCCTGTCCTGTATTCCTGTCCCTGCCCTTGCCATGCTGAGGCACCCAGGGCTGGCAGCTCCGTGGGGTTTTTGTCTCTGTGCAAGGGCTGGCAGGTTCCAAAGCTGCCACACAAACACAAACATCAAAGGGCTGGCATGTGTGTGTGTGTGTGGTTCCTGAAGCAGCTTTCTAGGTTTTACTGGGCTATAAAATACAGGGATGAGGATATAAAAACAAAGCTGTGATGGACTTAGCAGAGAGCCAGAAGAGAGGGAGGGGAGAAAATGATGAAAATGAGAAAAAGGGTTATGAGTGAGGAATGAGGCATCAGCCCCGTGTCAGGAGGAACAGATTTTGGAATAACTGTGTAGAGCATGAAACTGGTTTAGTCATTAAGGGTGGGGAAAAAAAAAAACAACAAACCAGAGAAAGAAATAAAGAAAAAAAGAAAAGGAGAGGGAAAAAAGCCAAATAAAAATGAGTAAAGGAGGGAACTTCAAAGCATAAATTTCTGGACTGTGTGACACTGATGTTTTGAACAGTTGTTCTGTGTGAGATAGCAGCAGTGATTTTAATGAACTTTAAAGAGCAGAATGAGCAGGGGCAAACAAAGAAAGACGATCACATTAGCTCAGAGCGAGGCACCGAGCTAATTGACTGAACAGGATTTAAATGCCAGGGTATTATTTATTTTTATTATTTATGTGTATAAACCTATTTTTTCTATTTGGGCTTAAGAAAATGGAAGAAAATAAACCCGAGCAGCTCAATGTGGGTTTCCAAGGGAATCAAAAGCCTGCTTGATTCCCGTGAAGAACGTGAGCTGATGAGCCAAAGGGCAGAGAAATGGTGCAGCAGAGAAAGCAGGAGCCTTTTGCTGGCCTGAAAGGGGCTGGGTGTGCAGGGGAATTCATTGGAGTTTGATGCACAGACTGTCCCTGACGTTTCAAATGGATTTCACAGCGTGGCTGCACGGGGACTCAGAGGATCAGAACCATCAGAAATGGGGTAAAAACAGGTCACCTTCTTCCCAGAGTGGGTCACCTCCTTCTCAGCCTGGGCTGGGGATTTTCTTAGGCTTTGGGTTTTCAGCTCAGAGCGTTTGTTTGTACTGGAGCTGCTTCTGCTGTGGGCTCACATCCCCACTGCTGGGGGAGCTGAAGCTGCTCCACGTGAGGCAGCCACTCCTGGGCTTGGAGAGAGTGGGGCATCACTGATGGATGCCTTCCTGGGCTTATACACTCAATTAAAAGTCTTTTTAAATTAGTATATAATGATAAAGGGTCGATAAACCCTACCTCACTAATGCTTTATTGGTGGTTAAAGAGCATTTGGAGCGTTTCTCCCCCAAATCTGGTAGGAGTGAGCAAAGAACTCAGCAAAGAAAACTCTGTGTGAGGTAAATTAGAAAGTCAGCTAATGTCTGAAAACTGTAAAGCTGTCAGCCAGGTCCACTTGTGGCTCTGACATTTCTGGTCAAACCTCTGTCACCTGTTGTACATTTGTGAACTTGGGATCACTGCTGTGGAGACACACAAAGGGAGCCAGCCCTGAATATTTGCAGTGTCAGAAGCATTCTGGGCTGTGTAGTAACTGGGTTGTCTTGTTAGACAAATTTGTGGTCCTTCAAGAACTGCTAAGGAAATTAATTAAAAAATTGCAATCTCTAATTGGGTATGTGACTGGAAAGCCAATGTCCTGTGTACTTGAGGTGTAGAGTAGCCCAAATTCAGATTGCAATTGCTGCTTTTTCATTCCCATCCTGACTTGCCTGGCAAAGATTTCCAAGTTTTGCCCCTCTTGAGGCATTAATGAGTTCCTCAGCTCCTCCCAAAGCCCACCATCCCTCTGCTGCCAAAGCAGGTTTCTTTTGCCCTGGGAAAGAAGCTCCCACCCCACAGCCCCTGCTCTCCCTGTCACTTTGTGAACTGCCTTTTTGTGTGCCATTTCTCCTTGGAAGAGGCTGTGCAGGGATTTCTGTGCTGACCACCCATGATCCTTGAATATTTTGCCAAAGTCCAGCATCTGAAGGGAGGGAATCAAGTCCCTGATTAGTTAACCACAGTTCTGGGTGTGGGTCAGAACAGTAGAGCCTGGAGAAAATCCAGCCCTGCTCCATCAGCTTTTCCAACTGTCAGCCCCCATCATCATTTTCCTTCTTTGATTAAAGAGCTACGTGGATTCACAAACCCCCAACAAAAGGCAGCCTTTGGTGGAAATGCCATCAATCTGGATCTGACTCCATATTTGTTTCAAATTAAAATTCTGGAGGAGCCCATGTGCTTTTCATATTCATTCTCCCTCACCACAGAAGGGACTGGCCTGAGATGGACATTTCTGAGCTGCTCAGATGGAGAGGTATTAGAGTAATTACAATTATCAGCACTGAGATTAAAGGATTTGGGTGGAGAAAAGAGGGAATTGGGGAATGAAGAAGCAGAAGGAAGGCAGAGGAAGAAAGGAAAAATGCTTCAGTGCCTTCCCTTGCAACCTAAAACCAGCTCCTCTTGTCTGCTTTATTTTCAGTGACCACAGCCTCAGACTCCATCAGAAGTCTTTGAGTGTGTGCAGAACTGGAGGGAACAAGAAGCCCAAAGGAGCCTCCAGCTCTGCCAGCTCCTAGAATCCAGCCTGACTCGAGTGCTTGCTCCAGGTTTGCCAAATTCAGGGCACAGAAAAGACCCTGGCAGTGCTGTTTGTGGAAGGTTTCATGGGTCAGTCTGTTCCTTCTGGCTTTGCTGAGCCACGTTCCTGAGCCAGGAGTTCCAACATCCTCACTTCCAAACTCCTGATGCACTCAGTGGGGCTGATTTCTGGGAAGTGCCTGGCCTTGCCTGGCCTTGGGGATGCTGCTCTCCCTCTGAGGGGGTCAGGGGTGTCCCCAGAACAGGAATTCAGAGCTCCCATTCAGGGATAGCTCCTGCTCCTGGTTGTGCTGTGCTTGGGTGCTGCTGGTGCTGAACGTGGGAGCTCCACACTTGATGTCCTTGATGCCTGGAGAGGCTCCCTGGAACAGAGGATGGACAGAGTTCAAGGAATAAAGTAGGGATTTATTAAAAAGCCTTCAAAGGATGCAGTACAAGAGCCTGGCCAAGGCTCCACCCAAGATGGGCAGTGGGTCATGAGTTTTCACATTTTTCTAAGTTTAGGTGCATTTCCATATTGGGGTTAATTGTCCAATTCCAGCTCCAGGTGATGCAGTCCCATCCTCCCAGTTTGCTCTCCTCAGTTCAATGTTGTTTGGACGTTCTGGGCCTGGAGCTGCAGTGGTGCCCTTGGTTCTGGGGCTGGAAATGGAATTGCTTTGTCTGACTGAGCTGTGAGGAGAACTGGCCAACACTTTACATGAAGCTCAGAGTTACACACTAATGCAGTGCAGAATCTGGAAAACATGAAAGCTAAAACCTAAAGCATCATCCTCATTCAATGTCCTGGGTTCTCTCATCAACATGAGCAAGGAAAGTTCATTTGATGCAGGTTTCATAGGGGTCTTTCCCCCACGTTTCCACTGATGTGCAGCACTGAGTTCTCGTTTTCCTGGCCTTGCTGCCCTTCAGAGCAGGCCTGGCTCACAAAATCTCCAATTTTAGCAGGATACAGAG
>WEIU01020698.1:293732-333236 GCA_013389925.1 Aegithalos caudatus | reverse complement strand
AAATTAAAATAAAATAAAGCTTAAAATAAAATATTAAAATTAAAATAAAAAATAAGATAAAATAAAATAATAAACCAAAACAGAATAAATGGCCATTTACCAGCAGCCTTTCAATGGTGAGGCTGTGGCAGGGGTTCTGGAGCAGCCCTCCAAACCTCAGTGTGCTCTTCAGAGAGGAGAGAGGATTCCTCAACAGAAAATAGTGTTTGTTTCTGCCTTTGCTCCATGGCTGCTGACCTGACCTCCTTAACATTGACCTGATGGTGATGAGCAGGAAACAACTCCACTGGTCAGACCAGACACAGTCCAGGCTGTATTAAAGCACCTAGAGATCTAGAAATTCATCTGAAAATTGAATTTATCACCAGATGCTTTAATTCAAAGCATGCTAGGAGCAAACCAGGCTGAGATCTCCCTTCACTTCTGCCAGCAGGTCCTGCAAGGTTGATTTAAGGACATGGCTTGAGCAGTTATCTCAAGGACATTGTGAGCTCTGTGTCTGGCCCAAAGCCAAAAGCAGAGGCTGAAGGTGGGGATGACCACAGGAATTATCTTTCCTTTCACGTGGGACCTGTGGACACAGCTCAGGTTGGACACAGCTCCCCAGCCCCTCCAGGGCTGCTCAGGCATTGTTAGGAGGGGCTGTCAGCACACTGAAGATCCCCAATTAGCTGATTATCCCAAAGGGAATTGAAAATGAAGGTTATCTTTCAACTTGTGATGAGCTTCCAAATAAATATTCAACATGCATTTAATAAGACAGTTTTATGCATTATTTAAGTATCAATTGATGGGTAGGAGACGAAAGACTACACTACTGAGGTTTGAAAGGCAAGAGGAGAAATCTGGTGAGTGAGGTCTTAAAGGAGATTTGCATCTCTCATTTTATTGGAATATTATTTATGCAGTAATCATGAAAAGAATTTTAGTAACAATTCCTTTCTGCATTTTGGTTGGTTGGGATGTTTTTTGTTGTTTGTTTTTAAAACACTCGTGGCAAGGGCATGAGCTTAGAGAACAGGGGATGTCAGAGGTGCTCCAGCCTCCACCTCAGGGCAAGAGCAGCTCTCCTGGGGCCAGGGTGTAATTTGTCCCTTGGAGTTTTGTGCCTGGATCAGAGAGAAGGAACCTGGTTCATGTCCTGGTTCATGTCTGTGGTTAAATCCTTTCCCTTGAGCTCAGTGTCCAATTCTCCTCTTGCTTCTGGTGTATTTGAGTGGTGCCTTGGGAAGGCTGAGCTGGAACAGAGACTGGGCGGAGCTGAGAGAATGAAGCAGGGATTTATTGAAAGGAATTTAAGGACATACCTCGGGCAGGACAGGAGCCTGGTTGGGGCTGCACCCAAAATGGACCCAAAATGGACACAAAATGGTCACAAAATGGACACAAAATGGTCACAAAATGGACACAAAATGGGCACAAAATGGACAAATGGTCCCCAGGTCTCACACTTTGATCAGTTTTGGTCCATTTGCACCTTGGGGTTGAATTGTCCCACTCCAGCTCCAGGCTGTGAGGTCCCATCCTTCTTGTTCCTCCCTCAGCCACCCTTGTTTGTGCCTTGGGGCTGGAAGTTGTCCTTGGTGTGCAGCAGGAACAGGATTTGTTTTGTGTCCCTGCTCTGAGTGACCCTGACTGTGAGCTCAGAGCTGCACCCTGGGCACCACAGAACCTGAAATCCAGGGAATATAAAACTTCAGGCATCATCAGGATGGACACTGCTGGGGCAGAACTCCTCTCTGAGGGGTGAAACTGCTGCTGCAGCACAACCCAGCTCCTCAGGGGGAATTTTGGTGTTTCAGTGGGAGGTCTGGGCTGTTGCATGCAGGGTTGGGTTGATCATGCAGGTTACAGAGCCACAAGGAGCTCACATGGAGGGATTGTGTCTGCCTGGGGCTCCAAGGACCTGTCCCAGTGCCAGGGGTGTCTGACACATCTGACAGCAATGCCCATCCCTCACCTGGCCTTGTCCTCCTCTATTGTTTTTACTTCTCCAAAAATATGATCTAAAACCTTGATGGTTGATTTCAACTCGTTCTCATCCCTGCCAGAAACCCAGAGCTGGGCTGGTGTCCTGTGGTTCCAGCCCCGTGGAAAATCACTGCAGCTCTGCTGTGGGATAACTGAGAGGGGAATGAGCCCCACAGCCACTTGTTTAATTAAATAAATCAATTAATAATTAAATAATAAATAAATAAATTTTAAAAATGAACCACTGACCTCTGGGACAGGGGTGAGAACAAGAAGGAGAGGAGGAAAATGGGTTTTTCTTCCTGCAGAGATTTGGTTCTTCAGTGCTCTCTTGTTTGGCTGCCCAGTGGGACTCAGCTCCTCAGGCCAGTGCAGGGAAGGCTCTGTTTTCCCTAACACCCCGTGGTATTCCAAATATTATTTCCAAATATTGTTTTATGCACCTTTTTTTTTTTTTTTTTTTCCTTCAAGCAAAGGTGCTAAAACAAAAGGTACTAAAAACAAAAGCAGAAGGTCTGGCGTGATTTGTGGGGCTTTCTTTTTCTGTTCTCTCTTTTAAGTAAATTTATTAATCTGGTTGGGATTATTTGTCTTTGCTCCTACAAAATGTTTTTCCCTCCAAAGAAAAAACTGTCAATGTGTTATTAAAGGGAGGTCAGATCCCAGTGACCTTTCCCTTGTTGGTTCAATGTTTGTAGAGAAAACATAAAGAGTGGGTTTTGTTAAAGGATGCTGTTGAGAAATAAGAACTCGAGTTCAATTTGCCTTTTCCCTTCAATTTCCTACTTTTCCCTCCCTCTTTCACTCAGTGCAACATGACCTATTTTCTGTATATATGCATTTTCCCAGTCTAATTTATCTAGTAGTGAGTATTTGCATTTTCATTACTTTTAAAAAAGATTGCATCTCCATTTTAATTGGAAAAATCACCTGTTATATTTGAAATATAAATAATTGTCAAATGTTTTCACTGATGGTTATGGAGATTTGTTTTAGAGCTTTTATTTTGCATCTGATATTTTGATGCTTCTTTAATTTGGTGCACGCAACCATATTTCTTAATATCTTTAAATGATCTCAAGCATATCAAAAAGGTTGATTTTTCAAAACAGCTCAGAACCAGAACTCTAAATAATTGATTTCTACTTTTAGTTGTTAAACTAAAAAATGCTCCTTAATTTCTTTCTGATAGCGTTAAGAGGAAGATTATTCAGCAGAACAAATAGGAGACCCTAAATGTTTAGTTTGATTTATTTTGCTTCAGCTGCATGCTCTGAAATCATTTAAATCCCTCCTTAAAAATTAAATGCTGATGATGTTTCTGAAACAATTGTATGGGAAGGAAAACACTTAAGCATTTCAAAATATCTTCCAGACTCTAAGCAGAAAGGTTTTTTTCTTTTCTCAAATATGACCCTTTTTCCTCCCTTAAAGAAGCTTTGGTGTCTTCCTTACCATGTAGTGGTTACAATGAGATGGTTTCTATTCCTAGTTCCTGCAGGTTCCTTAAAATAGCATCAAATAAAAGGGTGCTTCTGGAAGGTGATTCAGCCCTTTTGCCTTTCTCTGATAAGCACAGGGATTAAATAACAGAATTTACTAAATAACGTAACTGAAATGATGCCATTTCATATATTTATGGGAAAGAACAAACCTGGGCCTGTGGATGTGCTCTGTTGAGCTCAGTTTATATTGTGCAGAGCTTAAAGAAGCTCCCTTTGCACATTTAGGGTGCAAATGTTCTGTGCCACAGAGCAGAGGCACAGGGAGACGTGGGGCTGGCAGGGAGAGGCACTAACATCAGGAACAATATGCAGATGAGTGGATATTAACAACCACATTCATTTAGGTGGAGTTGATGAGCCAGCACAGGAGGTTCCCTCTCAGAGCCAGAGACCTTGGCAGAGGCCAGGGGAGGTCACACTGTGAAATATGGGCACTCTGCTAAGGGCTCCTGGTGATTTTAAGGTGCTGCTTGTCTGCAGCAATACCAGAGCTTCACTCTGAACTCTGACAGCCCAACAGGTTCCATCCCCTTTTGCTGTTTTTTTGCTGGGTACCCCAGAACACCACGTTGTGTTTAACCTGGTGCTGGCAGTTCAGGAGGGGATGAGCTGATTCTTCTGGGAAATGAGATTCAGGTTGTTTAAACCATGGTGGAAAACATTTAGACACAAGGTGTCGTAGCAAGTTTGCTGCTTGTTTTGGAAGAAGGAGTAACAATGTTTTGATTATCCCTGAGCATGCTAAGCTGACTCAGTGTAATGTAATTAATGAGGCCACCTTCCATTAGAGGACAGTGGGAAGAGCTATTGGTAATTACTTCCCAGGCATCAGAGGAATGTTGCTGAAGCAGGAGCTCTTGGTGCCCAGAGGATTCCTGTGCTGCAGGGGCTGGTGCTGTGACTGAGGCAGCCCAGGGTGAGCAGATGGAGCTGCCCCTGCCTGCCCAGGGCAGGAGCCCTGGGGGCTTTGCTGGCTCAAGGAGCTGATATTTGCTCACACCAGCATCATCCCTCTCCACTGTCTGTATTTCCTGGGATTTCTGAGGACAGCCTGGGCATCTTATGCACCTTTTTTTACCTGAGGACAGCCTGGGCACCTGAGCACAGCCTGGGCTCCAGCCACCCTTCCTGAGTGAGGATGTGCTTGGTGGGCAGTTTTGATCTTTGCACTGATGTGGATGCATTCCAGAAAGTGCTGGAAGGGGGTTGAATACAGAGATAAGTGCTGGTTCCCCTTGCTGCCAAACACTGGGGGAAAGTTTGGCTGTTTTATCAACTTGCCTCAATTTGCCCATAATTGAATTTACAAGTGGAGTGGCCTGGGAGATCCTCTTTATTCTTTGTTCAGAGACATGGACATGTGAGTGCTGCAAACATCTAAAGCCTTATCTAGCCTGACCTGCTGTGGATAGCAGACTATAAACTTCTATCCATTAACCTCAACACTGAGGTCATTAACTCCTTTCTGGCTGAAACATCTTTTCCACCCTCATTCTGAAGAGACCACGAGGTGGACAACCCCCCATTACCCTTAACAGCTGCTTTTAATGCCCACCCCATGTCTCCAGTTAAAGCAGGAATCATTCCTGCTGCTCCTGCTGTGTCTGGTCCTTGGCTCACTGCAGTTCCCAGCCTGCACACGTGGAGGTCTGGACTCCTCTGGAAGGTTCCTGAAGGTCAGGAGGGAGCTGGGGTGGGTTGATGGGATGGATGCAGGAGGATGGAGGGGTGAGGGTCAGGTTGCAGGACCCTGAGCCTGTTTTGAGCAGCCCTTAGTGCTGGGTTTGTTGGAGGGCTCAGTGCTGCTGTCCCAGGGGATCTCAGGGGTGCTGGAATAGTGGGATGAGATCCTGGGAATCACTGGAGCTCTGCAGAGGATGGCAGCTCACTCCTTGGGCTGATTCAGCAGGCTCCTGATGCCTTGCCTTCATCAAACTAGATGAGAAACTGTGGTGTTCCCCCAGGCTTTGCCTGGCTGCAGGGCTTGTCTTTGTTATCACAAGCCCAAATTCACTCACAGAATCATCCAGCTTCTTGTTTATCTGCTTCCTTGGGCTCCATAATCAGAACTGCTGCTGAGACACCACAGCCTGCTCTGGGAGACCACCAGCACAGCCTGTGGGGAAGCAGAGAGACCCTTCCATGCAGGAATGTTCTTTCAGCAGAGTGACTCTGGCACTCAGGGAAGGGATTTGCCTTTCTTGGGACTGAACAAACAGCGAGGCACAGGCAGCTCCACACTCCTGCAGTGCTGCCTGAGCAAAGGGGCAGCAGCCCACGGGCTCCAGCCAGGACATCCATATTTCACTGGGGAAAATCTGGGGGGGGAATATTGTGACAGGGAGCCTGGCAGCTGGAGGTGACCCCATGGGCAGCTTTGGATTGACCTTCTCTGTTTTCAGGGTGCCTTTTTTTGGGAGCTTGTCATTTTTAGGGGCATTGATTTTAATGTGTTTTCTTTGGCTGGCTATTTGACACCGAAGGGACTGGCTCCAAGGAGGAATGGCATTCCTTGGATTTTCACCTCAGCACGCCTTGACTGGAAGCTCTGGCTGTCAGTGGTACCCAGAGAGAGTTTTGTTGATGAAAACCTTTTCTTGGAGCCCTCCCATGCTAGTGCTGAAATAATGAGGCATTTGTTTGGAGAGTTCTCCCCTTCCCCACGGACAGGTGCCACTTTGAGTGAAACCATCTCAAACAGCACACACAGCTGGCAGACCTTGCACAGCCTCACAGAAAGGAGACTCCAGAATTCCCTGACAGAGTGGAGATTGCCAGGCATTCATGAGCTGCTGGATAACTGAGAGCAGTGAATGTTCACAACTGCTGCTGCTGAGAGCCTTGGAGGAGCTATGGAGACTGGGATTTCCTTCATGGGATCACAAAATCATTAAAGCTGGGAAAGCCCTCTAAGATAACTCAGTCCAGCCATTAACCTACACTGCCAGATTCACCATTAAATTGTGTCCCTAGCACCACATTTATACATGTTTTGAACACTTCCAGGGATGGTGATGCCCGTTCCAATGCCACCCCTCTCACACCCCTCAGTTTTATCAGGTTGGTGTTTGCATCTGAGGCAATTTCAGTGGCAAAGCACCAAGTTTATGAGCCTCCAAACAGCATGGTGGCTTTTGTTCTCTTGGGTACAGGGTGGAGGATAACTCAGCTGTAGTGGGCTGAGCTAAGGTCTGGAGTGAGAGGCTTCAAGAGCTCAGGCTTGAAGAAAAGGAATTTTGGAGGCAGTGTGGTAGGTAATGGTGGGTAATTCCCTGCACCAGAAGAAGATCTAGTGGATGGATGTTGAATTTAGGTTGGAAAGGCAACTGTGGAGCAATGCAGTAATTACCCAGCTGACCAGGACAAGAGGGAAATTAATCCTAGCATGGATGCTTCACCTCAGAGCTGGAGATCTCCCTGGAAGGTGTGACCTAGTTCAGCTGTGTATGAGCTGGATAACATTACACACAGTGGGAAAAACAAAATGGAAAATGTTGTCCTGGATCTTTTCACACACTGGGCAGCTTTCCCTCGAGTCACTGAGCTCACCACTGAAAGTTATTTCACCTTTGAAAGAGCTGCTCTGGGCTCTTTGATGGCAATGCAGGGTGCTGGGTTTACACTCCTTTAATGGGGAGACCTGGGTACCTGTTGTGAGGTTTTTTCCCCTGGAAAATGAAATAATATTGGGACAACTGAAATGCTTCATTTTACCCCAATACTGTGCTTAGGAATGGGGCATAAATCACAGTCAAATGTTGTGTTTCCCCCTTTCTCTTTGTTCATCAGCTTTAGAGCTGGGGCTCTGTGCCTGATTCTGGCTAAAAGTTGCAGAGCTCTGCTGGTGCTGTGGCTGTCATAGCAGCCCTGGGCTGCAGGTCAGCATAAAGGGATTTGGATAGCACAGCTCCATCTGAGGGGCTGTCTTGTTAATTCTGCTTTATTGGATGACTCCTGGAAGCAGTTTTCCTGAGCTATCACAAGGGTTTGTAATAAATCTTAATGAGGTACCCCTGCTATGATTAATCATTTGTTTCTCTAGCAGGATCATGGCTCAAATTCCCCAGGGAAGAGGGAAGGAACCTGGAGCCCTGCATCAGGGCAGTGTCAGTGGTTACCTTGCTGTTTACTATCCAGCCAGAAAACGTTGCAGCAGTCACCCCAAATCCCCAGGACATGTCTGCTGTTTGTAAAAGTCAGTGTTTGCTGCCCAAGGCAAACAACAGCTTTTGAATGAGCTGCTTTGTTTTAAACCAGGCAATTCTTCCCTCTCCCTGCCTCTCATGTTATAAAGGATCCAGGAGGGATTTACAACCAAGTCGAGAGAAAAGGTGACAGAGGCAGAGGTAAAACCCATCTGAGAAAATGCTGCCCTCACTCTGCTGGCATTTTTCTTCAGGAAAAACAATTCCTCACTGGAAGAGTGATGTGGAATTGTCTGCCCAGGGAGGGGAGGGAGTCACCATCCCTGGATATGTTTGAAAAGAGTGGAGGTGGCACTCAGGGCCATGGTTTAGTTGATGAGGAGGTGTCAGGTTAGGTGACAGTTTGGACTTGATGGTCTTAAAGATCTGTTCTAATCTAGTCCCTTCTGTGATTCAGTGATTCAGTGATGCTGTGAATTCTGTGGTTCTGTGAATTCTGTGATGCTGTGATTCAGTGATTCTGTGAATTTTGTGATTCAGTGATTCAGTGATTCTGAATTCAGTGATTCTGTGATTCATTGATTCAGTGATTCTGTGAATTCTGTGATTTAGTGATTCTGTGATTCTATGAATTCTGTGATTCAGTGATTCTATGAATTCTGTGATTCTGTGATTCTGTGATGCTGTGATTGATTCTGTGATTCTGTGATTATTCAATGGTTCTACCTGAGCACTTGTGGCCTTTGGGTGAGGCTTGGAGGACACAGCAAAGGCAGCAGCTCTCCTTTGTGGATCTCAAAATCTCAGCTGAAGCTGGCACCAGAGCTGATGAATTTCCCAAAGCTGTGTGACACCCTGAGCCAGTCCTGCACCTTTCCCACCTTCCCCTTCCTCTCCATGTTACACATTTTGGGTATTTTCTAACACCATTTTTGCTGTCAGAAGTCAGCAGACACATCCCAGTGCAGGAAGATTTCCATCAGAAGAGGCATGGGAAGCACAAGGTAAAAAAAAAAAAAAAAATCTTGAAGAAATCTCTGGGAACTGTGAGAAGTGTAAATTCACTCTTTTGCTAATTTGCTTTTCTCTCCACAGAAATAGCAAAAATTCCTGGGTGTCAATCACTGGTGTGATGGAAGACAGATCCTGACAGAAAGATGTCCACGAGGTCTGGTTGGCCAAGACAAGGTAATTCCTAAATCATTAATGCCTGGTCTCTTGATTACAACATGGACAAGGTTTGTAACCAATGGAGGTCCTAAAGGAGCAGATCTAACCCTGTTGAAGTGTACCTAAGTCTTTAATTGACTGCAGTAGGCTCTGAATCAAATCTTGAAGGAAATGTCAATTTGGATCCCCCTAAAAGGGCTGTGCTTGTGAAATCCAGGTTGGATAAATCCCCAAGGACAAGAGATTCAGCTACAGCAATCTGCATTGCTTGGTTAAATGGATTCAAGACACAAAATTGTCTTAATCCAGGCAATTTTATGTAATACTATAAGTGGGTTAAACCTGTAGGATGGCAAAGATTCATCTCATTAAACCTGGGGGCTCAGCTATGGCATCTAAGGTAGAGCATCATTGCCTCAGCAGTGGAGAGAGAGAGGAATGACCTGGCTCTCAGTGATCTCACTGCTTTGGTAGCTGATAACTGAGAGTTGGGGCTTCTTTTTCTTTTGCATGAAAATGTCCTGTCAGGCCTGGGAACCTGGCAGCACCTCGTGCTGCTGCTTCCAACCTGCTTCATTCTCTGAGGCAGTTGCAGTAACACACTGGAAGGAAACATTGCTGTTTCCTATGGAATTATCCTGTTCCTTGGATGCCAGGGGAGGAGCTCCTTTGGTGATGCTGGAGCAGAACTGTGAGGTCAGGCTCAGGAACCTGGTGCAGGTAAATGAGGCAGAAGAAGCAAAGCCTGTCAGAACTAAGGCAGATGCACTGAATTTGTGTGGCAGAGCTGCTGCTCTGCCAGCAAGGCCCAGCCTGAACTTGCAGCCTCACCAATGTGAGTGGCAATATCCCCATCCTCTTTTTGCCCCCACGCTTTCTAATGTGCAGCTGGATAGGTAAAAGTGATCCCATTAAGGCTCTTCAGGGAACTACAGGGAAATTATGTTAAGAAGATAATTACAGGGGAGCCTGGATAAAAAGGAAGGTCAAGAACAATTTGAAGAGTTGGGGAATGACTTCAGGCAGCTGAAGAGGTGTCATAAGGTCTCTATTTCCCTCCAAGAGGTTTCCTCACTGCCTTGGATGTAACTCTGTGTTTGCTCCTGTTTCTCACTCACATCCTGACACAGAAACCTCTCCTTGCTGTTTGTGTACCAGGTACTGGCAGAGCTGCAGTCAGCTGAGAACAGTTGGATCACAGGATTCAGAGACAGATGGGACCTTTCCCATTCTATTTTTTATTTTATTTTTTATGATTAGCTCACAACATAACACGTGAGGCAGTCACGTATTTCATATTCACACAACAAATTGTGCATCTCGTATGGAACAGCTCCTTTCCTCCTCTGAAATCCAGCATGGATTTCCATCTGGAATACATAATGTGCTTTCCACGTGTACAAACAGATCCTTGTCACTGGTATCAAAGCAGAGAAGATGTTCTGGGGGATGAGGATGTGGAAGTGCCTGCCTGGAGAGTGCCTGGGAGCTGGCAGGTGATTCACAAACCCTGGGACAGGGACCCAGCCCAGGGATGGGGTTTGGAGCCCAGCAGAGCCCCTGATTTTCTCCTTAAGGGATCAGAATTGGAGACCTCCCATGCTGGAGGGGGCTGTGGCTGCCTCCCCATGAGCTGCAGGGGAATCTCAGCTCCAGTGCCTGGAGCAGCTCCTGCCCCTTCTCCTGCACTGCCCTGGGTGCCCACAGAGCTGTTCTCACACATTCTCCTTCCTCTCCCTCTGCACTTCTGCAGGAATTTTTCTCCCTTTGTGAATCTCTAACCCCAGAATTGCTTCCACCCTCGTTGATGGGCTCAGCCTTGGGCAGTGGCAGATCCATCCTGCATCCAGCTGGGATTTCCTCAGCTGGACACAGGGAAAGCTTCCAGCAGCTTCCCAGAGCAGCCACTCCTGTGCCCCCACACCACCAAACCCTCTCCAGGCAAGCCCAGCACAGGTTTGGCACCTCAGTGAGACAGCATCAGTGCTGAGCCTGGGGAGGGTTTCTGCTGCCCTTGCCTCCAAGCCAGCCAGACAGTCTGGCCCTGCCACAAGACAAAGGTGCCACTAATTTAACATCTTAGTTTCTGCTTAGTTTCCATTACACATACAACATGTCACAGTTTTCACTTTTTTTCTCTTTTTCTTTTTTTTTTTTTAACTTATCATAGCCTCAAAGCCTGTTTCTGAAGGGTGACTGGGTTATTTATGGCACAGAGCAGCTTTCTGAGGAAATGGAAATGGCATCTGGCCTCCAAATGGAGACCACCTTCCCCCTCCAGGTCTTTAAGAGAACATGACAGTAATTGAGCAATAATGAAATGTTTCAGGAGGGGTGTCACAAAGTTCAGAGCAGTGTGGGAGAGTTATAAATCTGGCCTGGCTTTGGCTTGAGGAAGAAATCCCCTTATAAACTTATTGGCTGCTGACACCGTGCTCCTCTCCCCTTGCCCAGGATGCAAAGCTCACCTCAGTGCTGTTCTCCTGCTCCTGCCTGGAGGTGCTGCTGGCCCAGGAACAGCTCCTGTGTCTCCTGGGATCAGTAGCAGGGATCAAACACTGCCTGGGGTGGGCTCTGGCCAGCTCTCTGTGTGCTGATCCTACTGGGACAAAACTCCTTCCCACTGAGCTGCTCATTCCTGCAACAAGGACCTTGGCCAAACCTTCACAGGTGCAGTCTCCCTTTTATCTCAACAAAATATTAAAGCTTTTAATATTAAATTAACAAAATATTAAAGCCTATTAATTCTGTTTTCTTCAAACTGGCTTGTGGGTCCCTACATGGAGGTTTTTATCCATCTTCAGCATCCTTTGTTCATTATTTGTGTTGTTTTTGATTTGTTACTCTCAGAAGAGATTGCCCTTTTCCTCTCCTCCTTCAAATGGTTGGTGGGTTTAGAAATAAATCTGGAGTTCCAAACTCCAAGCTGAGAATCTTTTAGCATTGGGAAGTGTTTCTGACCTGTTAAATTCTGCTCTTAGATTTCAATAAGTTGCCTCCAGATTGCAGCCTAAAATCTGGTGACTTGTCTAAGGAAATTCTACAGGCTGTTGCTACAAAGAGTGGTGGAAAATGGGCATTTTCAAGTGTGTTTGGTCCCTATTTTACCTTCCTGTCTCAGGGCTGGATGAAGCTGTGTGTTTCCATGGTTGGCAGAGGTGTCTGAGTGGAGGGTTTGTGATGGACAGAGACAAGGATTTGCATCATAGGCATCCGTGTCTGAGATGATTTCAAGGTCCCCATCACCCAGGCAGGGAAATCAGTGGATGGAAAGTAGGATTTACATGGTAGGAAAGTAGGATTTACATGCCCTGCCTAGCTCAGCTGGAGAGGAGAATAAAAATATTGAGTTACTGAAGAAATTGTTTCTGATGTGGTGTAGGAGCATCATAAGCCAAGGTTTGTGTCTTCATCAGTTTTTTACATCTGTTGTCATTTCTTGATCCACATGAAGAGCAGCTTGTAGTGTATTTTTGTTAGTGTGTAAAATGGCTGATATAAACCTAAATACTTGACTGCTTTGCAATCCATCAAATCCATGGTCCCATCAAGGAAAGAAACCAGGTTTTCTTGACATCAGAAGGAAAATAACCTGGTGCATTTCTTCCAAACCAAATGCATCCTGCATTCAGGCAAAATAACTCAGAAACATGTGAGGAGTCCAAAAATATTGGTCTGTCTGAAATATCTTTTATTCCTCTGGCCTTGTGAATCCTGTGAACTCCTGTTCCTGCAATCAGTGGTTACAAAATACAGCTAAGTGTCTTTTGGAATGAACTGTGGAGGGACCACACGTTTAATTAATGGTGGTTACATATGTCTAAATAAATTTCTGCAAAAAGTGGCATTTTTAAGGAGATCTCGTGATAAAATCGCTCAGGAGGCAAAGTTAGGGTTTCCCAGTTTCACATTTAATTAACTTAGCCTGACTTTTATGGGGCTTTGTGTTATGCATTTTGGTCTTCAGTAAACAAATAGCAGAAAATTAAAGCAGAGCAACTGCCAATGAGCAGTAAATTTAATTGAAAAATAATGAGTTGCCATGGGGTGCTGTAGGGTTCTGCAAAGATAACGTTATTTATCTTGGAAAAACTCCACTTGCATTTGTCAGGACATGAGATATATATATATATAAAAGTGGAACAAAAGGAAAAAATACAGCATTAGATAGGAAAGGGCTAAGGCCATATTCCTCATCCTGAATTTGGGGCTGCAGTTTGGCAGAGTGAAAAACTGATTTCCTGTGGCAGCTCAGTGCAATTTCCACCCCGTGCATCCCTGAGTGAAATGTGGTGTCAGGAAAAGAAGGGACTGGAATTTGCAGGGTCCAGATGAGCAGGAAGGGAGATGAACATCAATGTCACAGGAGGGAGGGGACGTGTGAGACGCTCCCTGTCCTGGTGGTGAAACAAAAACCTGGATCTGAGCTCTCCCTCTGCTTTTCACATCAATTTCAAAGGAAATTGGATGTCTGGAGAACAGCAGAGTCCCCAGACAAAGGTGCTGAATGAAGGAGGCTGTAAGATGTCTTAATCTGGGGTTAAAAAGACACATTTGTACCCCTAGGTTTGTTCCTCTTTGTGAAGCACGTGGAATCCAGGGTGATGGAGCAGCTGGGTTGTGAGCAGCAGGGTTTGAGCTCATCCATCCCTCTGGAGGAGTGGGCAGCACCACTCTGGATTCTCAGTGGAGCAGCAGACACCAAACCCAAGGGTCCTGCCTGGACCAGCAGACACCAAACCCACAGGGCTGGGTGAGCCCCCTCCATCCCTGCACACCTCTCTTTGCCTGCACACCTCTCTTTGCCTGCACACCTTTCTTTGCCTGCACGCATTCCTGTGTGAAATGTGATGTGTGGCAGCTCCTTTTTGCACATCTGGTTTTCCAGGCCCATCATTTCCCAGCACTGTGCAGCAAAACCCACCTTATTTACAGCCTTCCCTTCTGGAGGGCTCACCAGACCCCAAATTTGGCTGACATTTTCAGGTTCCTGCTTTTCATTTCAACCCATTCTTTGCTTTATTTTTAGCTGTTATAAAATGACACATGTTTCCATCTTTTAGGTAATGAGATGCTTTCCACTTAATTCAATCACTGGTTAATTTGATCCTCTATTTAATTTGTTCCAAACGTCTGGAAGCAAAGTTCCATGTCTTAAGTATATGTATATATTACATATATAGCTTCCACCCTTTGCTCTGATCATTCTCCTTCCTCTAAACAAGCCTATAATTCAATCTTAGGCTACTGAAACTTGCCATTTAATTAATAAGAAAAGCCCAAATCAAAGCAAGGCAGAAAAGGTTTAAGGAATGAATCCTGGCCATAAAAGATGACTGTGACTTAAAGTTTCATCATGGACTACCTGCTGTTGGCTGATAGCTCTGCTCTAGGCTATCAAATCCATGACAGGGAATTAATGGGAGCAAAGTTTTGTGGGAGAGTGTTCAGAATAAATGTCAAGAGCCACTTGGTGGAATACAAACCTAAAAATATGATGGAGCAAAGTTTTGTCTGTCACCCCAAGCCTTTGGAACTGGGAGATCAGAGGGTGAGGGGACAGCACTGCTGAAATCTGTGCCAAATCTGTGTTTTCAGAGCTGTCAGGAGCATCCACCAGCACTCCATAGAGCTTTCACCTCCATCCCCATCATGGAAAACCCTCACCCCCCTGCTGCACACAACCCCTGAGCTCAGTGCTGAGTTCTCTGGCTTTAGGACCAGCAGCCCAGCCCACCTGAGTGTCCCACCCAGCTGGTGTTGGGCACTGGATCTGTTGGGCTGGCAGAGCTGAGTGTGAGCAGCAAGAGAAGCTGGCCCAGCCCCTTGGCCTCAGGATCAGCACTTTCCTGCAGTGCTGCTTTGCTTTCCTGAATTTCCTGCAGTGTTTCCCAGTTTGCTGCTGCTGTGATCAGCTGAGGGCTGTGCAGAGCCCAGGGAGCCCAGGCACAGTGGGCACCCAGGGCTCCCCAGCCCTTGGGCCAGCTGGGTTTGTGCATTTTCACACACCCTGGCTGGAGCTGCAGGAATCCTTTCAGTGGAAACCCACGTTAACCTGCCAGGAAGCACCAAAAACCTCACCACAGAGCTCCAAAAATCTCACCTTATTTTCCTGGTGCCTTGCTGGGAGCCTGGGGCTGTGTTTCCCAATCTGAGCAGTCCCAAGGGTCGGGATGAGCTGGCAGAGTGCTGGGTTTGGAGGAGGCAGCACCCCTGGGAGACACTCCCTGCCCTGCAGGGAGCCTGGATTTTGGCTCCTTTGGGAGGTGAAAGCCAAGCCAGGCAGCAGCCCCACGAGCTGCAGGAGCTGTGCCCTGCCCATCCCTGCTGTAAGATTCTTGGCTGAAGGGCACAAAGATTGTGTGAGGTCTCCTTGGTGCTTTTCAAGGCTGGAAAACAGCCACGGGTATGGCTGTAGCTGGGCTCCCTGTCCAGATGCTGCTCCTGCTGGCAAAAGTGTTTTCCTACACACATTTTGGGAAGCTTTCCTGTGCCCTTGGCTCCTTTGTGGAGCTCCCCACAAAGGAGCAGTGGGCAGGAAGGGGGGGGATGCTGCAGGGATGGTTGGAGGCCAGGACAGGAGGAGTTGGAGCTTGCAACTGGGAGAAAAGCACCCAAAAGCCAAGGGGGAATGGGGAGGTGACAAAGGCAGGCCCTGCTCAGTGAGCAGTGGGAGGGGATGGCTGGGGTTCTGTTCCCCCAGGAGATGCAGCCAGCACTGCTGGTGCTGGTTACTTCCCAGCTGTGCTGTAGGAACAATTTGTCTTAATAAACTGTGAGGGATAATGCAAGAGGACAGAGCTCTCGAGAGGGCATGAGGGCTTTTATGGGATCTGTGGGATGAATATTGATGAGCAGATCATGTTCTTGCTGCTTACTGTTGCTTTGGGACCTGGGTTTCAGGTCCACAAGGTGGCCTTAGGTCCATGTGTTCAGGTCCACGTGTGGCCTGAGTGCCCCAAACTCTGAGCTGGTGCCTTCTGATTTCCATGGACCAGCTCCTTTCCTGGTGTCCCTGATTTCTGTGCTGGGGATCTGTTGCTGAGCCAGTCTCTGGAGCTGAGCTGAGCCTCTCACCTGGGTCAGCATGCTGGTAGCAGGAGCATCAGCATAAGGAAACTCCTGATAGGGGGAAGAAGCTTTTTTCCTCCTTCACAGAAATAAAACCATTATCTATGTTGCTTTCAGCTCTATTGGAGCTTTCCTGAAGCAAAATGCTTCAGCCTTCCTCCTGTACCACTGTCCCCATGGAGGGGATGAGAGCATCAGGACAGCTCAGGATGTCCTTGAGATTTCAATCTCAAGAGCACAGACCACAGTGACTGGACAGGAGGGAATGGCTTCAGACTGAGAGTAGATTTGGATTAGATGTTTTTATTTACAGCAGTGTCTGTAATTTTTTTGTTGTTTTTGAAAACATGTGCTGTGTTCCTAAATATCACAAAGGAGCTG
Source organism: Aegithalos caudatus (assembly GCA_013389925.1). NCBI lineage: Eukaryota > Metazoa > Chordata > Aves > Passeriformes > Aegithalidae > Aegithalos > Aegithalos caudatus. Next base: position 316,993 of record WEIU01020698.1, on the reverse strand, counting down.
CCTCTCTGCTGAGCTGCTCCTTCAGGAGGCTGGATACCCCAGTGTGGTCCTGGGACTCATTCTGGACCCACCATCACCCTGTGGAACTCTGCCAAAAATTCAATTGGTACAGGAACAGACCTGTCATACCCTGAGAGAGTAAACACACCTCCTCTCCTCTCCTCTCCTCTCCTCTCCTCTCCTTTTTTCACCTGCATCTAAATCTCCCTCCTCTCCCCACCCTGGTGGAAGGCAAACCTAATAGAAAAAGCAGTGCTAATGATCATGACCCCACTACTATTTTATTTCCAATTGGCAGCCCATGCAAGCAGCCCTATTTTCTGTCCTAATAGGAAACTTTATGATGTACCAAATTGCCCTGTAACAGCCTGCACTGAGTTGCCTCCTGAAAGGTAAATGAGTTTGAAATTTTATGATCAGTTACTATGACTTTTTTTTTTTTTTTGCCTATTCCATAAAAAGGAGAAGGGGGGGATGCATTAAAAGGACCCTCAGGTTGCAAAATGAAGCTGCTGGCAGCCAGATGGTGCCTTTGGAGGGCTGCAGGTGGGAGCAGTGCTGGTCACAGCTGCCTGGCCTGGCCTTGGTGGCTGTGTCCCCTCCTTGTGCTGGCTGTCCCCTCCCTGCTCCACCTGAGGGCTCACCTGGATGCTGATGGGTGCCAAGGACACCTTAGCAGGGACAAAAGGAAGGAGTTTGGGGCATCAAAGCCCAGGCATTGCCCTGCACCTTATGTAGTGACATCTCTTGGCTTGATGGGAATTCACTGGGACTCCCCCAGCTCCCTGCCATCCATAGGGAATCCAGGCAGGTTCTCCTGCTGCCTTTAGGCTGGAATCTGGGTCAGGAAATTATCCAGAGGCTGGCAGCAGCAGGGTATGGGGCTGTTTAACACAGAGCTGCTCTCCTGTGCTGCTTGGGAAGAGCTCATTGCTCAGGAAGGGCTTTGTGTTAATTAAAGTAGCTGAGCCCTCACACAACCTGACCTGGCAGCAGCAGGACTCTGGGAGGTCCCATTAGCATTTTCCAGTGGTTTGGAGTGGAGAAACATGGGATGTGATCCAGGGAGGGATTAGGCAGGAAGCTTTCCATGGGCAGCAGGACATCCACTTTATTTTTAGTTGAAATTAGGTGTATGAATATTTTTTTGTCTTTTCATGATGGTGAGTGCAAAGGGCAAACTTCAGCCATCCTGGTGTTTGTGTGATTTGTGGGTTTTGGAGCTGGACCAGGCTGGGGAACTGGAGATTTGGGAGAGTTGGAGTAGGAAAGGTGAAATCTCACCTGGTCACTGTTGGTCCTGCCCCCAGGGCTGATGTTCTTCACTGTTGCTACCAGGTGTTTCCAACCACTGCCTGTAGCCACAACATTTCCAACAGCTGATGTTGACCCTGATAAACCTGTCAGCAAAACAGGGAGACATTGAGGAAAAAAAACAAAAACAAAACCAAAAAACAAACAAACAAACAACAAAAAAAAAAAAAAAAAAAAAAAAAAAAAAAAAAAAAAAAAAAAAAAAAAAAAAAAAAAAAAAAAAAAAAAAAAAAAAAAAAAACAACCAAAAAAAAACCCAGATCTTAATTCAGTCCAGTTTTGGGATTTTTCATTATGCATATTTTTCCAGTAACTAAAAATTGTTTGAAAAAAAATCTGCAGGATCTCTCACTATTTTAATAGAAAGAGGAGATCTATAATGGTAAAAAAAATTCTAAAAAAGTGATTTTTGTGAGAAAATGATCATCCACTTTCCACTGAAGTAAAACCCTGAATTTTGTTATAACATTTTCTTTTTGGCTGAGCAAATGGCATTTAAAGAAATCTGTCTTTAACATCAAAAGCTGTGCTTAGATGGTGACCATCACTGCTGGTTATTGTAACTGCATGTGTAAGAATGTGATGATGATGATGATGATGATGATGATGATGGCTGTTCTGCCTGGAACACAGCTCCAGAACTGGGCAACCCAACCCTGGCACCTTCTGCTCCCCTCCCACCCCATCTTTCCTGTGCACCATGAGAGCAGCCAGCTCCAGGAACAGCTCTCCAACCATTTGAATAAAGGGAATAAACCTGGGTACAGGTTTTTTTACTGGGAGCTGGTTTTGGTGGCCCTGGGTGCTGGGGCAGTCCCTGGGATGAGTTATGGGTGCAGGATGGGGTGGAAATTGGAGCTGTGGTTTATTCAGAAGGTTTATTCTCTGAGAACAGCCAGCACTGGCTCCCAAGGGTGCCCAGCTCTGCTCAGAAAGGTTTTGGGGTGGCCTGTTGGAGGGTGACAAGCTCCTTCTGCCCATGCCTCTGTCTGAATAATCCCAAAGAGCTGATGGAAACCAGATCTCCATGGAGACATGGATGATCCATTTCAGCATCTCTGGAGCTGATGGAAACCAGTTCTCCGTGGAGAAATGGATGATCCATTTCAGCATCTCTGGTTTGGAAATCCCTGCCTGGCTGGAGTCACCAGTCCTCATCTGCCTGACTCACCTCAGTGCTTTTGGGAGATGTGGGAATTCTCCTTCACCTCCCACAGACCTGAGGGTGCTCTGCTCCTCTAGGGAGACCAGAGGAACCTCAGAGCAGAAAGAAATAAAAAGCAGATCCTCAGACTTTTAAAACTTAGTGCTGAGAGTGATGAAGGAAAGGGCAATGATTCTTCTGGATTCATTTACTGTCCAACTTCCAGAGACAAGATTACTCACTCCCTGTGGGGTGGGCAGAAATGAACATCAGGAGCTCTGACATGATTTGGGCAATTACCCACCCTAGCCTGGCAGTGTAAGGATGGTGAACATCCTTTTTCAGTGATAGCTGTGCAGTTCCTGAGACAGATCTCCTGGCAGGGAGCTGGAGTGGAGCAGAGATAACTTTGTCCACCCTTAACTCATCTCCTGCCTCAGTCCTTTAAACCAACCAACACCCTGCTCTGATTTCTTTTAAAGATGTCTGCTTATTATACATGGGCGAAATCCGGTCATGCTGTACTCTTTATTAGTCCAAAACTGAGGTCAGGCAGGTTGGATTTCTTTCCCAAGTGCTTTTATAATATTTGTGTTAGCTGGGCAGCTAAGTGCTGTCAGATGTAGCGTCAATGGAGCTTGCTGCTGTTGAAATTTTTATGGTTTCATGCATTTTACAGCATCACCTGTCAGACTCCAGCAATCATGATGTCACCTGTAGTGGAATATATAAATTTGAACAGAGGAGATTGGAGCTAGGGGAATTCTTCAGTGATCTGAGCTCCTTTCTCCCCTCCTCCTCCTCTGATGGGGAGGTTGGGAGGTCTTGAGACATGGCAAGAGAAAGGAGCAGACCTCACCTGCCCTGGGCTTTGTCCCAGCTGTTCTGGGCATGATCTGGGCAAAATCACGGCCCTCACTCAGGCTGGGGTTTCCATACTGCCTCTTTGCTTTCCTGGCTGTGTCCCTGGGGATTTGGCCTCCTGTGTTCATCCCCAGAGGTGTGAAAGGCTCGGTCAGCACTGGGGAGGCTCCAGGGGCTGGTGCCCCATGTGTGAGATGGAGAAACAGCTTCCATGGGGCTGGCAGGGAAGAAGGAATGGAGGGAAGGATGGATAAACAGATGGAGGGAAGGATGGAAGGAAGAATGGAAAGATAGATGGATGGAAGAATGGAAGGAAAGATGGATAGATGGAAGAATGGAAGGATGGATAAATGGGTGGAAAGAAGAATGGAAGGATGAATAAATGAATGAATAGATGGAAGGATGGATTGAAGGATGGCTCTCCTGGACATTCCTGAAGGGACCAGGAGATGGGATGTGTTCTGTGTGAGTAAGCACAGCCTGCACCTTGGTACCTTCTGGTGCCCCTCATGTTCTCACCATGCCCAGCTCTCCCCTCCCAGGCAGTGTTTGGGCCCAGCCCAGTTTTAGTGTCACTGCAGCTTGGATTTACCACTTATAACCACGGCACTCAGTGAGATTTGGTGAAGGGAGTGTGATGAGTGTGAGCTGGCCAAGCCCAGCAGAGCTGTGAGCTGCATGGTGGGGGGAAGGAGGACAAATTCTGCTTGTGGGATGGGTCCCACCCTCAGATTGCCCATGGTTTGCACACTCCACTGAAAGAGGGGTTCAGAGACTTATGGAAAGATCCAGCCACAGCTCAAGCAGCAGCTCTGCTCTGCTCTGCATTTTTAGAAGCAGGAAAATGAATGTTTTACCCTGGTTCTCCTTGCTCAGTGTAGTCTTATCCTTGCAAACACTCCCTTAATTACATATCAAACCAGCAATAAGATGTGGCTTAGTGGCCCTAGATGAAGACATGGAGCCCTACTGCTGAGCTGTAAACCCTCAGTAAAAATGGCTTAAGAACAGACTGATTGGGTTTTAAGAGCTGTGTAACTGATACACATCTGACTGTATCGTTAGGCCTCAATAAATCTGTTTCTAATAATCACTATTTACTGAGGTTTCGCAGCTATGCCAGGGTATGTATCTGTTACCTTGTGGTCCAGCCTCAATAAATGTGTTTTTAATAATCAATGGGTATTTCAATAATAAACAATAATTGCTTTATTATATACGAATTTGAGCAAGTTCTGCATTTTGGTTGTACTGAAATCACTGTCTGCTTTTATTTTATTTTTTTTTACTCTGAAGGAGCTTTTACTGACCAGCTATTGGTACTAGTGTGTGCCAAACGTTACTGCTCCTTATAAAGCATTGCTGACTTCACCTGATTTATAGGTCATGTAAATATTTCAGAGCTTTTTTTTTTCTCTGTCCCAAACTAACCAGTCTGTCAGGAGCTTCCAGGCAATCTTTGCAGGAGGAATGCTGCAGTCCCTCTTATGGATCATTAACTGGAAATGAACTTGGGGCCTTCAGATGTGAACTCACTGCCTGCTGCCATAGGACCCAGCAAGCCAACACTCTTAGTAGATAGTACAAGTAATAGAGGTATGGGACTCTAATCTTTTGCAGAAAAAAAAAAAAAAACAAAAAAACAAAACAAACCAATAATTGAAAGGGAAAGTTGATTTCTTGCAGTGCCATTGAGGAAACTTAATTTTTTCCAATGTCTCATCTCAAATCTCCAGAGCCTGGTTGATGTAATGGACTGAACATCTCTGCTCACCTGCCCTGAGTGCCCTCCCTGTGGTGGGTGCTGCTCTCTTAGAGCTCAGCAGGACTGGAGAGGGCTGCAGGGATGTCCTGTGCCTTGCTGGCCTCCATGCTGCCTCCCAAACTGTGATGCTCTGTGGAGAAGAGGACTTCTGGCTTAGAAATGTCAGGTTTGTCTCCTTCCCACCAGCATCTAAGGAAAGATTTCTACTAGCAATAAACAATATTCCATTATTAAGCTTAAAACCTTCTCCTATCTTGCTAAGCATATTTTCTGCAGCTTTATAATCCACCCTAGCCAAACCTAAAACTCAGATTATCGTTTCACGCCCTTGTTTGCTAGGACAAAAGTTTGTAACTTTTTTGTAACAATTGTAACATTTCCTACTTTCAAACTCTGCAATTGCAGCTAATTCTGAATTCTTCTCCTCTTTCTGGGGCCTTGTCCTAGGTTACAATGTAAGATGTGCCCACAGTATGGATTCTATCCCCGCCCTCAGGAGATGTTGGAACCAGGTGGGGCAGTGTTTCCCTTGCCCCCTCCCTCTGGGCTATCTCCTGTTCATGGGCCATCAAGGCCTTGCCCATGGCTCACAGGTGACTCCCTCTGGGTGTTATCTCTGTTAATTGGCAATCAAGGACCCATTGTATGACTCATAGAATGAGATCAGCCCATTGTGAGATGCTCCACCCAGGGGGAGGAGCCAAGCATTCCCACCTGGATATAATCTGGGACAGCACAGAGGGCAGGGGCCTGCTGGACTCCTGGAGGACCAGAGCTACCAGACCTTTCTGTGGGATCACTGCTACAACAAGAGCACTTCATCTGGGCTGCTACCACCACCCTAACTAACAGGGTGTCAGGTTGGATAATTTTCATTTATTTTATTTCACTTTTATTCCTCCTATCAAATTGTATTTTCTGACTTGGAGTCTCTCACTGGTTTTCCTTTCAAACCAGCACAGGCCTGCATGCACAGCTCTCTGAAAGCCTCAGTGCCTCTGGTGCTTCCCACGGGCAGCGGGAGCCGCGTGTGCGCGTCCGTGTCCCCCGCGTGCGGCCGGCGTCACATCCAATTAGGGCACTTCAAGCCTTAATGGGAGCAGAGTTCTATGTCTCTAATTAGTCTGGTCAAAGGCAGGAATTCCCTTCTGCTGGGAGAGCCTGCTCCCATGACAGGAAGATTAGTGGCCCCAGCTTGTGATCGTTTTCCACCCCGCTTTGAGTCGTCGGCAGATTTCTGTTCCTCTTGGTGGTTGTGCTGAGGGGTTGGTTTCATTCCAGGAGGGCAGGGGTGAAAGCATTTTGGGGAAAGGCAGGGAACTCTGTCCCTGCTGCCTGTTTGCACATCCTGGACTAACTCTGGAGTAGTCATTTTTACATGTCTGTATGTAACAGGGAGCCAGGAGTGCACCAGTGCCCGTCAGCTCTGGTGGATATCATCTGGGCCCACGGTGTTGAGAGGTGCAGTACTCAACACATTGAGGGGTAGAAATCATAGAATCACATAAAGGCTTGGGTTGGAAGGGGCCTTAAAGGTAATTTTGTTCCAAAACCCTTGCCATGGGCAGGGACGTCTTCCTTTACACTGGGTTGTTTCAAACCTCATCCAACCTGGCCTGGACCCTGAGAGGAGATGTGTTGTGGGTCTGATTTTCTGAGTCTGTGGGGTTTTCAGCCTGTAGTAGCTGATTTCTTCTTCCCTTGAGAGAATTCATTCCTCTCAAGGACAGGGAATGCAAATAAGTCTTTTATCTTTTCATAACACATCTAAGTTCTCATACACCCCTCTCACAGGTGTTGTTTCTATATTTAACCAGTGAAGAGAAGTGTTGTCTTTACTGACCAGTTATATGGTTCCTTAGTGCATGTTATAAAAAGGCTGTGCAAAATTGTAAATAAAACCTTTCTGATCTTTCCTCTACCTGGAGTCAAACCCTTCATTTCATGTCCAACAGTGACCATGTGTCACCTCCTTCCAGCTGACTGCAAGGGGTTCTGCTGGTAAAGCTGCTGGAGGATGGTTGTCCTTGAGCTGTCCCATGTTGCCTCTGCTCCTGAGAAACCCTGTTCAACCAACTCTCTGTCTTCAGGGTTATAAATATCTGTGGTGAGAGCTAAACTCCAGATCTATGGGGCCAGAGACCCACTGAGAGCTGCTCTGGGCTCCTGCTGTCTGATGCTGATGCCTGACAGCTCTTACTGCCTGTGGTGAATGTGGATAAAGCCTTGAATACCTGTGCTGTGGTTTGAAAGGTCTAAAATGTCCATTTCTAGGATGTAATTGAAAATCCCCACTCTGTGTATCTTTCTAGTTTAGTTTTTCTTAGGGACTTTAGGATTTCTTATGCCATTGTATGCCAGCACATTACTGAAGTTAATGTGGCAGAGGAGAAATATCTTAATTCCATGTTTTGTCTCCTTTTTCTATCCTTTGGGTTTAAACTAAGCTCTACAGGGGCTTAAGGATATAGTCAGAGCTGTAGAAAGGCTTTTGTGTCTGAGTGCTTGTCCATTGCCTCAGCTGAGTACAATATTCCTCCCTTGACTCTTTGATATCCTGAGATTTTCTCCTGCCACAGCAAAACTGCAAAACTTTTGACTTAAATGGATCCTTTTTTGGGTAACTTAATGCTACTTTTTCTGAAAAACAAGCCCTAGGCTTGACAGCTACTCCACAGTATCGTGGATTTACATCAAGGCAGATCAAAGGCCTCATTAGCAAAGCACATTCTGGACAACTGTAAATAAGAATAAGTTATTTGGGAGTACACTGAATGCTGTGGAAACGTGGGAGAACTAGAGATGCTTGGGGTACTGTTGTCAAACCTGAATTCTGTATCAGAGACACAACAATCACTCCACAGACCAGAAATCTTTAAAATCTAAGAAATTCTTGGAGTTTTGGGCACTGGATCTCAGCTTATGGGAGCACACATCACTGAGAGAAATAAGATCTTTCTCTAAACCACTCAGGTGAGGTAAGCACAGGAAGCAAATTGCCAGCCTGGTTCTGTGCTCAGAGCTACCTGGTGCAATGAATCCGTGTCCTAGAGAACCCCATTGTGGTTATTTTGGGGTAGTTCATCATCCAAACCCCAAATTCTCAAGCTGGGGGTTCTCACATGACCCCAGGCTCCTGTAGCCATGGGCAGGGAGGGGAAATAACCATGGTTGTGACTGATGCTGCCTGCCTGCAAAGGCAGCTCTGCCTGTAACAGCCAGGATCCAAGATTTAAACTCAGGGTGAATAAATTTTGGAGGCTGGCAGATTTCCAAGTCACCCCTTCTGTAGATATCACCCTCATAAAGAGCACTGTGCTCTGTCCTTGGGTTGGAACAGGATTTTCCTAGCAAATCACCCCGTGGTGCACCTGGTATGCAGTGATTAATGAGGCAGATTTGCATGAAGGATATATGGGCAGGGAATCCTGCAGGGGAGAGGAGAGGGAGGTGGTGAAACCCAGCTGAAGCCATCCAGGCATCCCCAGGGCCCAGAATTTAGTCAGGTGCAGCCCAGCTCGTGTGTGGAACCCTCCTGTTATCTCACCTTCAATAAAACCTCAGTGGGACCTGTCAGAAAGAGAGGCCCTGGCTCAGATGCTAAGAAAGGGAAGTTTATTTAAGTAATTACCAGTTCCTGAAAATTGGGGACTTCTGGGCATGATGGTCTCTGCCCAGTCCTCAGGAAACATCCCAAGGTGACATTCAGGGTGTGAGGGGTGGGTGACACTGGTTCTGCTGGCTCCTGGAGGGTGGGTTAACAGAACAGAACAGAGCAGAGACCTTTGCACAGCCTCAAGGGAATTCCTTGAACTGACTTCCCAAAAAGTCTTTGGAAAGCTCAGCTTTAATATCCTCTGCCCTGGTCAGGAGGGAGGTAACCACAGTTCTTCCCCAGCCCCTGAGCTCCTGGGAGCCCACACTGGTGACCTGAAGCAGAGGATTTGGTTTGATTGTCCTGAGACTTCCCTTGTTTGGTTTGCAGAGCTCATTAAGCATCTCTTGCAGTCTTGTAGAGTTTTCATTGTTTTGTTCCTACTCCCTTTTCAGTCCTGTCTGAAAAATCACTGAGCTTTCTAGTACTGTAATAGCCATCATTAATAATAATACCTGTAAATGCTTCTAGTTAGTCTTTTTAAAGCATTTTCCTGACCACTTTCTTCTTTGCTAATTGCCTTTCTCCAGTGCCCTGAGAAAACCTGCATTTTCCAGAACTTCTGAAGGGAAGGACAGGGGACTTGGCTCTGATATTTATAATTTTTTTTTCTAAATGTAGGAGATTTTTCAGCTGCTGGAGAAGAAACACAATTTTTATTTGTGCCCAGAATGGGGAGATAATGGCCCCAGAACTTGAGTAACCAAGTCAGGGAACACTGAGGTGGGAAATGAGCTCCTGGGAAGGGGCTGCTTGAGGAAAGGGCCAAGGGGAGCAGGAGCTGCCCTTTGCTGTGCTCCCAAAGTGCAGAAGAGCCCAGACTGAGCAGGCTGGGGTATTGCACAGGCATGGGAGAGGGAACAGACCTGTTTGGAGCTGGGATGAGTGACCCTGCAGGTGTGGCTGCAGGGCAGGGAAGTGGGAGCATGGGAATGGCAAGGTGTGCCCTGGGCTTCCTCCTGAGCTGAGATGGAGCAGGAGGATTTGGAGAATTCCTTCCCTGCAGCCCACAGAGCTGTGTGAATCCCCCTTCACCTCTCCACACAGGCACTGCCCATTCCAGCTGCTCCAATAATGGATTTTTAACCCCAGATGTAAACTTAGGAACCCCTCAGTCCTGTATCACCCCAATCTGCCACAGTCACAAAAAATTATCAAATTATTCTGGGCTTTTCAGACCATCAGAAAATCATCTGCTGTTCCTCTCCTACTGCTGGAGGCCAGGCAGCAGCTTGGTTAAATAATGATGTCCTGCAGTGGCTGAGATGGGTGTCAGCAGCCATGGACTTGGGTGGAGGAAGGGTTTTACACCTGGTTTAGGGTTAATCTCAGCCTTGTGTCCCCAGCAGTGCCACTCAAGGACACCAGCACTCTTCAGAGGTCACTCCCAGAGCAGATGTCAAAAGCCCTGCAGACCTGGACCCTTGAGGTGAGGTAGCACAACCCCAGGAAATTCTGGGGAAGGTTTTCTGGCAGAGCCCAGCTGATGTTTCACTTGCAGCTGTTGGAAACCAAGGAATTTCTGTGATGCTTTGAGTGGAAAATGACCATTTTCTGACAAACTGCAATGAGAATTTCCAGCTGGCTCTGAAGCCAGCTTTTCCTTCCATGCAGGCCCTTTTCTCCCAGCCTGTCCCCCCTTGGCTGTGCCCAGCCAGCAGCCTGCAGGATGCTGAGCACTGAAATTGAGGAATTGTTGGTGCTCAGGGCACCCTAAATGCCAGGAGCAGATGCAATAAAGGACTGTTCCTTTCCACTTGAAATGCCTGTTGCATTTGCCAGGCAGCCAATGCTGTAAATTCATTCTGAGTATTTAAAAAGACCTTTTAGAGCTTTTTGAATGGTTTCTGGCTTATTCTGTAGCAATAAAACCATAGTGCCTGAGAGTCAGACGTTCAGGACCTTACCAAGTAACTAAACACAAGATATTTGGGAGCTTTGTGAAGTGCTTAAGAACAAGATAATTATACTGGCCTTTATCTCATTGTTTGCCTGCTCATAATCCCTGTCCTGGGCTCTGTCTGGTGGCATTTGGGATTACTGTGGAACAAAGAAATAGGGCAAGGCTTTGCAGAATGGGAATCCCACCTGCTGGGAAGTGGTGGAACAACTGTGTGGAGAAAAGAGGGGAAGAAGGGAAGTGAGGTGGTGAATTTTCCTTCTTATCCTGATGCACACAACTCAAAAAAGGAGATCCAACATGGCTTGTGTTGTCTGCACCCTTGCCCACAGGAACCCATGACAATTTGGGCTCCACATCCTAATTCTCCCAGCTGGGAGTGGTTCTTATTCCCTGAGGAATTCGACCACGAGACCCTGAGGAAAGAGGAGCTCAGCAGTGGGGGATTGCAGGGCTCAGCTGAGGCTGCACAGCAAAGCTCTGCCTTTCCCTGACAGCCCTGGGAGCTCTGGGGACAGGCTGGTGGTCACTCAGGTCATGGAAATCTCCTGCTGGGAGCTGATTTTCCTCCAGGTGCATGGGACCAGTTTGGCAGATGGGTCCCTGGCATCCCACCAGGGCTTTGCCATGCACTTGTGAAGGCTGATAAATGGTCTGTGAAGATTGGTCTGGTAGCATTTTGGTCTTCTGGGAATGAGGACCTCATTGCAGATCCAATGTCTGATCTTCAAACTGGCATAAATCAGCATAACTCTGGGAAAGTTAATGGAGTTGTGCTGATTTACACCAGCTGAGTTTATACCGTCAGAAATCATTCATTTGCTCTGTCTCTTCTCCACTTTTCCCCCCTCCTTGGATTAGAAATGAAGTCTATAAAGCTAATATGGTCCCTGCAGCAGCATAACTTCCACAGAGTGTTTGCTTGAAGAGGTTAAAAGCCCTATAAACTGCTTTACATTCTCTAATAATAAAATGCAGATGCAAAGGGGAAGGATTTGATGGTCAATTAATAGCAAAACCATCCAGTGCTTTGCATAGATCCTGCTCCTTGGCTTTGAAATACTATGCCCAATTAAAACCTTACCCAGAACTATCCCAAGATTAAAAAAGTAATAATAATCTGCAGCACTCTAGGTAGCATGCTGCAGTTTTCAGGGTGCCTCTGAGCTATGCCTCATAAACTCTTGGATAAGATTTGTCTGGGTGTTTCCAACTGCAACTGCTCCTGGAGCAAGGCTGCAAAGCAGCATTCAGCAGGCCAGGCTGGGTTATTTTATGGAGGAAAAGAGGAGGGAGGGGTAAGGAGAGGGCTGACAATCCCCTGTGCATTCTTCTGAAAGGAAAAGAAAATGATAGTTCCTGTAAATGTCCTGCCCTTCAGCTGGGGGTGAGTGGTCACAGAGTTCACAGAGTGGCTCTGGTTTGGGGATGGGAGAGGCTGCACAGCAAATCCCACTGGTTTGGGATGGGAGAGGCTGCACAGCAAATCCCACTGGTTTGGGATGGGAGAGGCTGGCACAGCAAATCCCACTGGTTTGGGATGGGACAGGCTGGCACAGCAAATCCCACTGGTTTGGGATGGGACAGGCTGGCACAGCAAATCCCACTGGTTTGGGAATGGGACAGGCTGGCACAGCAAATCCCACTGGTTTGGGATGGGACAGACTGGCACAGCCCCAGCAAATCCCACTGGTTTGGGATGGGACAGGCTGGCACAGCATCAGCAAATCTCACAGGAGGGATGGGTATTGTAACCCTGATTTTAACCACCAACAGCTCAGGTAGCTCAGATTGCTCTTTGGTTCTTGGCCTGGGTGCTCAGTGATCACAGAACACCCCTCCAAGGAAAACTGGTGCATCCAACAGTAGAGATCCAAGGAAGGGCAGTTCCTTTCTCATCAGTTTGCCCTTTGATGTGCACAGAGCAAACTGGGAACTGAGCAAAGCCAGAGGCTTGGGCAGAAGTGTGTGTGGAGGGGGATCCTCCTGGGTGTGAGCAGGAGGCATGGCAAATCCATCTGTGAGCCACCACCACCCTGGTGGCAGCCCAGCATGTCTTGTTATTCTCCCTCTGCCTCTTTTTCTCCTTCCATGGTACTTTAAATACACATAAAATATACAAATTCTTAAAAGGAGCCACCAGAGCAAATGAACCTATCTCAGGTGGCCTTTGGGGATGGGGAGCCTTCCAGGTGGGTCTTCAGGGTCAGTTTGGATTGAAGGTTTTGGTGTTTCTGTCTGAGCTCCACCTCCCTCAGCCCCCTGGTTTTAGTCCCCAACTGTGTAAAATCCCAGAACAGATTGCCAAGGTCAAGGGGAATTGCCCAGGGCTGGGACACTAAAACTAAATGACTAGAGCATGATATGAAAGCATAATGGGGCTGATTTCTTAACTGCACAAAGGCCTCTCAGCACTGTTTTCACAGCATAAAGGGTCATTTACACCTATTTTAAGCCATGGACAAGCCTGATCCTCATTTACACACGTCAAAAAGAAAACACAATATGTACCACGAGTAAACCCCTTCCTACAGCCAAAGTGATGGAGAGAGACTTCAGTGTAAATAAGGCTCAGGCCTGTTCTCAGTCCCAGCACCACAGACCAGTGCAGAAGCAGGAAAGATGCCAAACATATTTATCTTGGCCCAGCTGGGTGTTCCTTCAGTTTTGTGCCTGCAGAAGGAAGTGAATGCACACAGTTTTGGCTCTGCCTTGCACAGGAGTCCCCACAAGTGTCACTTTTCCCTCCCAGGCAGGGACCAAGGACGTGTCCTGGAGGTCACTGCACAGAGGATGCTCCTGCTGGGCAGCCCCTGGGGCAGCTGAATGGGAAAGTTTTGTGGTGAGGGTTGCAAGTTCTGAGCTGCTGAGCTGCCCCCAAGGATCTGCAGCAACTTTAAACCAGGCAAAAAATTGAGAAGGAATTTAAGGTGACCAACTCTGTTTGTGTCAACTAAAGAAAACCAGGGCTCTGCTGGAAATGGGCTCCAGGCTTTCTCCTGAGGTGGAGGAGACACAGAGTAACTGCCCAGAGATGTGAGCAGGTCCCTAAACAGGATGATGATGATTAGAGGCTGATAAGGGCTCAGTATTTACATCTCCTTCACCAGTGAGAATCTGAACCCTCCCAGAACTCTGCTCTTCCCTGAGAATCCTGGAGGAGGCTGGGATTTATCCTGGGCCACGGGGGCAAGTGGCTGACCCCAGGGGGGAGGCACAAAACTGAAGGCACAAAACTGAAGGCACAAAACTGAAGGCACAAAACTGAAGGCACAAAACTGAAGGCACAAAACTGAAGGCACAAAACTGAAGGCACAAAACTGAAGGCACAAAACTGAAGGCACAAAACTGAAGGCACAAAACTGAAGGCACAAAACTGAAGGCACACACAACATCTGCCCTCTGACTGTGAGGCAGCTTCTCCCCATCCTTTTTTCTCTGCATGCAGGACCAGGAGCAGCCCAGATCTGGAGGGAGGTGCAATTTTAAGCAGGGCTGACGTGCCTCTGTGCCAGCATGGGATGGATTGGAATTAGTTTTTGCTAATTTGCTCCACATGGAGCTTTCAGTTTGAATCCTGTCTCCTGAATCAACAGGCAGACCACCCTCTTGGTATCCTGGCTGCTGTGTTTCCCAAAGTGAGGGCAGGATTTCTCATCCATCCTGGGTTTCCTGTGGTCCAGGCAGTGTTGTACCCTCTGCTCCAAGGTGAGGAGTGTGTGTATTCAGCCTCCTCACAGCTGATCCAAGCTTGGGAAGTCACTTCAGGAAACAGTCAGCTGTGAAGTCTCGGAGGAGGAAGGATGCACAGACTGGTGATTTTAATTTCCTGATTTTTTTATTTGTTTGTTTCTGTGTGAATCCCAGATTTTCCTGCTCAGGAGGCAATCCTTAGTAGCCTTGCTGCTCTTTGTAGCAGAAAACCCAAAATAAGTCTTAGCAGAAAACACTCAGGGCCTCTGATTCTTTTTCAAGGAACCAACTTGTGTGAGTTTTCCTCTTTCTCAGGAGGTATTGGCATCCTCTGTGCCTTTTGCATGGTGGCTTCAATCTCTCTGTGGTCAGGTTACCACCTGAAAAATGAGATTACTGTGATAACCATTCCTCTCATGTCTACAGGAACCTGGGTAAATTGTAGCTATGTAATTTCTCAACAAAGATCTGGACATTTCCAGCAGCTTCTCAGTCAGAGAAGGGAGTGGAGGGACAGCACAGACAGGCAGTGATGGTATTGAAGCATCCCAAGTCCTGCCCATTGTGCTGTTGATGCCTTAGGTTTTAGCTTTCATATTTTCCAGATTCTGCACTGCATTGGTGTGTAACTCTGAGCTTCATGTAAAGTGTTGGCCAGTTCTCCTCACAGCTCAGTCAGACAAAGCAATTCCTTTTCCAGCCCCAGAACCAAGGGCACCACTGCAGCTCCAGGCCCAGAAAATGCAAACAACATTGAACTGAGGAGAGCAAACTGGGAGGATGGGACTGCATCACCTGGAGCTGGAATTGGACAATGAACCCCAATATGGAAATGCACCTAAACTTAGAAAAATGTGAAAACTCATGACCTGTTGTCCATCTTGGGTGGAGCCTTGGCCAGGCTCTTGTACTGGTGTATCCTTTAAAAGCCTTTTAATAAATCCCTACTTTATTCCTTTAACTCTGTCTATCCTCTGTTCCAGGCAGCCTCTAAAGCCATCACAGGCTGCCATTCACTCTGCTTTCCTTCTCCACCTGTAACTGAGCACTCTGAGCCTTCTTTTGTTTGTTTTTTTCCAGCACAGAATGCTCATGCAAGCTGGAAAGGCTTTGCCATCATTTCCCAAACACAGGAATACGTGTCTGCAGTGTGGTGCTTTTCAGAACAGCATCCACTCAGATGGTGGGGAATTCATCACAGCCCAGGGTGAGTAATTCCAATGGCTCATTACTCTTTCAATTACAAACTGGCACTTTCTTTGCAGTCTGGATTTGTCTAATTTTGGTTCCAGCCATTGGGTATTGATATGGCTTTGTCTGTTAGATTAAAGAGAGCTCAGTTATAAGAGATCTCATCTCTAGTAAGTGCTTTTCATCGTTAATAAGATACTTCTTCCCCTCCTTTTGATAAGCTAAATTATTAAACACCTCCAGTACCTCAGTCTGTCAGAGTGAGCAGCTCTGCTCCACCCACAGCCCCCAGTCTGTGCCTTCATTTTCCTTCTCAATTCCTGCTTGGATACTACCAGGAAACCCATCATGAGTCTTCTGTGTGGGACTGGCAGATCTGCCACATCTGCAGAGGCATTAAATGAAGCTACCTGCATTTAGGGACCTGAATCAAGCCCTCAAATTCCAGAAGAAGGACAAAAGATCCATCTGCCCTAAACTGAACCACAGCAGACCAGCAGTGAACCTCTCACCTCCTCTCCTGAGGACACCTTGCTCAGTCAAAGCTCTTAAGTGGTTTTTTGGTAATTAAGTCAACACTTATTTAGGGTGCCAGTGTCCAGAAGGTGCCTGTGGTGAAACATCTGTGGTGGTTGTGGAGCCACTGGTGGGACTGAGGGCTTCTCTCAGCTTTATCTCTGTGGGTTTGGGAGGAAGACAGGCTGGTGATGCAGCCCCATGCCCTGCTTTGCCAGTAAAATCCAGCAGAGTTAAACTGTTTGATGCTGTTTGTTGTGGCCTCAAGGACTGAGTGTCACCTCCTGTTTGGTTCCAGGTATCCAAGGAATTGTCCCAGCCTTGGTGCTGGGATTCAGACACTGACCAGGAGCTCTCAAGGACAACCATCAGCCACGTTCTCCACCTGCAAGTCCACCTGGGGGGACCTGAAGAGCACTGCCAGGCTCCTTATGGCCCTTCAGAATGCCTGCACTTGGGATGGCCCCTGCTTTAGTGGTGTTTTGGAGCTGTTTTACAGTCCCAGGGCTGTTTGTAGTGTAATTTGGGTTCATATACAGTGACTGATCGTGTGCCAGGAGTTTTATTATGGACAACAAATCCCACTCAATCAGCAGCAGAGACCAAACAGGCATTGTTGAACCTCAGTGCTTAGCAGAGTGTTGGATGACTCCAGGCATGGCAGATGGGACCCACCACCCTCCCTCTGCTCTGTGTGAGCAATCAGCACGAGCATGGGCTGCAGAATCCCTCACCAATTGTGCTGGGTGGGAGCTTGTTTCAGGCCCAGATAGAGAGTTCTGCTGTCTGGAATGGTTTGAGCACTGGAGGTTTTGCAGTGCCAAGGCTGGGGTTGATGTGAAGTCCTTGCAGCCAGGGTGCAGCAGCAGAGCAGAGTGCCTGGCTGTATCACCAGGATCTGTTCTCCTCCGTGCCAGTTTTCAGCTGATCCAGCTGTAGAGAAGGAGTTTGTCCTCTGGGAGCCATGAATCAAAGGCTCCAGGAAATCTCTCCCCTGTGCACAGCTGATAAACTGTCACCCACATTTTTACAGCCTTCTGAGAGTTTCTAAAATCTTCTGATTTTACTGAGGTTCTTTTTGTATGTTTGTTTATATGTTGGAGTCCTGTCAAGGACTCTGTAGGAAAACAATCCATGCTCACATTCCTTTCTCAAGGAGAGACATTTGATGGACTTTTGTCCCCACCAGTGTGGATGGAGAGGTGGTAACTTCTCCATCCAATCCAGGGGTAATCCCTGGAAAACTATCAAACCCAAGTGGTAAATAAACTTTCTCTCTTTTTTTCCTGCCTTTGAGCTCACTGAGTTCTGTGCCTTCATTTCTGCATCATATCGTGACAATAAACCAGCCTGACTTCCCCACCACCACAGCCCAAGGCTCAGCAGGATGGTTTGGACACACTCTGCCTGCAGACTCCAAGCTCTGCAGAGCTCCTTTAGTGAGCACACAGCTAAATTGGACATGAACAGCCTGATCCTGGCAGGGTGCATCTCACAGATTCACTGCTCAGGTGAGGAGGAGGTGCAGCAGAGCACTGAGAGAGCCCAAAAGGACAGGCAAGAATGGATTTAATCCATGGGGTGAGAGCTGGGCCATAAATAACAGGCTGATGGAATCCAGATCTCCTCTGCACGTGCTTGCCATTCCTGCTGCAAAGCAAGAAACTCCTTGGCAGTGAAATGCTCATCCATGGCCATGCTTTGGCCTCTGCTCCTTCCCCACGGCTGCTCCTCCTGGGACCTTCAAAAGGAAGTTCTGGGCATGATTTGGGAAAGCCATGAGCTCTGGAAGGTTTCTGATGGGCCACATCAATGTGCAAGGGGAGGCCAGCACTGTTTGTTTGGTAGAAGAACTTTTCTCTCACTTGTTCCTCCCTGCCCCCATTTTACAAAATGAAACATTGGGATCCAAACTGACTTGTCTGAGGGCAGAAGAAGGCTGTAAAACTAAGCACTGCTGATATTAACACCCAACAGTATTAAAA
Organism: Aegithalos caudatus; assembly: GCA_013389925.1. NCBI lineage: Eukaryota > Metazoa > Chordata > Aves > Passeriformes > Aegithalidae > Aegithalos > Aegithalos caudatus. The sequence goes on along the minus strand of WEIU01020698.1, from coordinate 298,966 downwards.
TTTGATATTTTAGTCTCTCCAACCTGCCAGTCAAGTAAAGCAGAGAAGGCAGGACTTGCAATATATTGTTGTCCTCAATGCTAAATCCTCCTGTGAGCCATCGGAGCAAATAAATTCATTTCTCTGTTACCTTGTGCTCATGCAAATCACCAGAGCAGTGGAATTAAGCCCAGGTAAGGTGAGTGTGAGCAGGAAGCAGTGGCACCACAGGCAAGGAGAGCTGAACTTTGGCTACCAATTTTCAGGGAGTTCAAGAGAAGGAAGCATATTCCAGAGACCCACTGATTTCAGTGCTTTACCCAATGCCTCATCAGCAGGTTTATTTTCAGTGACACCAGTGGATGTTTCTAGGATTTAAGAATCCCAGGAATCGGGCATTGATAAATGGCAGCTCTTCCACTTGGAGGCATCACCTACAGCCAGACTGCCACAGAAGGGGAGAAAGGGAAAAATCTGCTTCTCTCTCCTTTTTTTTTGTTTTGTTCCCAGGCTGCTGTGGCTCAGTGCTGGAGTGTTAACTTTGAGATGCTGTGAGGATCCACTGGATTTTGGCACCAATCCTCGGGATGTGCTCACTCCACCCTCCTCCCCCATGGTGGTCCATGCCAGGGACCTCTCCGTGCTTCCAGAACTGGACACAACACCCTGCACTCCACATTGAGGTGCTGTAACTGGGGCAAAGAAAGAGGGGAAAAATATTGCTACCACTTGATTAATCATTTGGTCAAGGCAGCAGCACAGAGCCTTTGTTGTGGTTCTGATGTTGTTCTTCCCTTTCCTGGTGTCACAACAAGGATGTTGCTGTGTTCTGCTGAGTCCTTCCTTGCTTGGGGCCAGTCATTTATCAACAGAGATTTCCATCTTGGCCTAATAATTCATCTCTTATTGCAGCCCTCACTGCTCCCAGGGCCTTTTGTTTCCTCTTATCACAGTCTAATTATTTGGTGAAGGGAAATTTCTGACTGTCTTGGGGGCAGTGGCTGAGAGTTGAGGAAAACCTGACTCCAGGTAGGAATGTGCTTGTGGGAGTGGGAGAGGGGTCCCAGGGGCTCAGACCCCGATGATCCCAGCAGGGGGAGGGTGTCAGAGCCCAGAGGGTCCAACATGAAACACAAAATCTCTTTTTTTGGGGGGGGCTTAACCTTCCCTTTGTGCATTTGTCACAGCCAAAGTCTCCCACGTACGTCACACCCACGCATCTCCCACCACTTTCTCACACACTCACACTCTCACACATCCTGCTAAGAAATCCTGTAAATTCAGGGGTTTGGGCTGGTTTGTTGCTCTGTTTGGGGTTTTTGTTGGTTTTTTTTTCTTTCTCCCTGGAAATCCTGGAACAAAAAGATGGTAAGAATTTGTATGTATACATATGTGGCCAGTGCTGGGATGCTAGAAAGGGGGATGATGAACAGATAGTAATTACAGCAGCATAATTAATAATAATGACATGAAGGCATCCTGCTCCTATTAGGAGTACATGCAAGCTTTAATCAGCTCTATCCACCATCCAACAGGAGACTTGAACTAAATCAATTACTGATTTCTATCAGAAGAATTGTTCTGGCCAGATTGAAAGAGGGATCCCCTTGGTTCTTTACTTAAAAAAAACAAGAGATTATTAATTTATTGTTAATTTATATATCTTTATCTAAACCAGGATAATTTCTTTGTTTTATTCAATGGCTCCAGTGCATCTCTGAGGATGTTTCAGGGAGTTTCCCAGTTTGCTTTCCCCTGGATGAGCATCCTTTTCTCCTCAATCTGCTGCCTCCAAAGCTCACTGCAAGGCTCTGAGATGGCCCTGGGCAGCCAAGCTGGGGACAGAACCATTATTAAGAGCAGCAGGGCTGCAGTCCCTGTGCCACTGCTGTCTTTGTACCACACTCATTGCTTTATAAAGCATTTTGGAATCACCTGGGGCATGTGAGATGCACTATAAAATCAAACTCCCTCTCAGTCTGTCTTGCAGCTATTCCCCGACTCTGAAAGCAGCAATAAATTCAGCTGGGCTGGTTATGGCCACCCATACCACTTCAGAACTGTTCTTTAAAGGGAAGTTCTAAAATCTGGTTGCTTTATTAAGCATTTCATACATTTGAATTGTCAGTTGATGTATCACATGCAAAAGAGACAGCGACTAGAATAATAACCTCTCCCAGCATTTCATTTTGAAGCCCCATTTACCTGAGCCTGGCTGCTTCCAATAAATATTTCACAACATGTTTCTCCTCCACAAGTGCACTTACAACTTATGAAGCAAACACAAATGTTTTAATTCTGACAAAATGAGCATTTTTTTTCATGCCCCAGCCTCGGTTCAGCACATAGTTTTGAGGCTAAATGGCTTTCTGATTATGGTGTCCCAGGATATTACCTCAACTGAAGTGATATGAAATGTCATTAAAAAGTAATGTTCCTCTGCTTTGACAATCATATTAGTAAACACTGGAGGCTCTGCAGGTTATATGTCAGGCAGGCCGACACTAATGGGTTTATTAACATATACAGTAGCACTTTGTCAAGCCTCCTTGTTAATCTAAATTTGCAGGTGACAAAAAGAAAGCGAGCAGGGAGCAAGGAGATGCTGTTTAAATGTTGTTCAGGTTGGGCCACAAGTTAAAGGAGCCAACCCTGAGCAAGGCTGGGTGTTCTCAGGGATGATTCCCTGGATTTGACCAGCCCTTGCTGCCAGGGGAAGTCTTCTCTGAGCTGATGGGAGCACAGACACCCACCTTGGAGAGGGATGAGGGCCATGGGAAGGGCACCAGGACATTTGGTTCAGGGTGAGGGTGGATGTCTGCATCCCCATGAGAGCAGCACGGGGACAGGAGCAGCCAGCACTGGGCAATGTGTGGGTGCCAGGGAATCTGAGGAGCAAACACAAGAGGGAAAAATTCTACATGGATCTCAGGCCCCAGGGACAGCTGATCTGAAGTGTTTAAAGACATTTGTGCCACCTATAAATGAATTTTTGGGCGGGGTTCAGGCAATATTGCTCTGAGAGATGGAGCTGCGGGGCCTTTTGGAGGTGATGGGTGCTGAGATCAGCTCTCCCCTGGGATTCAGGCAGAGGAATCAGGGACACCTGAGCTGGAGGAGGGGATCTGCTCTCCTGATGTGGCTGGAGAACAACAGCATGTCTCAGGAAATGCACAACCAAGTGGGGTGTGCAGGGCTGGCAGCCTCCTGTGGCCCTGCCCAGGTCCTGACACCAAGGTGGGAGCCTTGAGGACTCCACTGAGTTTGGGGGCATCTGAGGAGGCTGAGATGTGGAAAACAAACTAAAATTTCTCACCTCAGAGGTCCTGAGGTGCTTCTCAACCTCAGAAGTTAAAAAGAAGGGAAGTCAGGTGCTGAAATTTGTACCCATGGCCAGACTTCAGTCCCCAGGACAGGTAAAGGCTGGAGAGATCTGCTGCCACCTCTGCATGCCCCATTGTTGGTGGGAGCTGGGATCCACTGGGATCCATCCCAGGAGGGTTTTCCACAGCTCTGTGTGTGCTTCTGTTCCTGGGACCATGCAGGTCTGCATGTGGCAGAGTGGGCAGGTGCCTGTGTAAGGATGTGGGGGGATCCCTGGGGATCCTCTGGAGCATCACTTTGTGTTCAAGAAGAACCTTCCATTCCTGCAGTTTCACTTTTTCGCTCAAGAAAAAGCCTCAATTCCTGGAGTTTCACATTTTCACTGAAGAAGTTTCCATTCCTGCAGCCACCTGAAGCCCAGGGTGCCCTGCAGCTTGGCCAGACCTGCATCCCTGCTGTGCAGATCCACCAGCTGTGTCCTTGTCCCTGACCAGCCCTCATCATTTTGGGAGCTGTTGGAAGCCTGAAGCTGAATTGCTCAGCTGAGGTTGCAGCTGAGGGCCTGTGGCACAAGAGCTCTTTGCAAACAGGGACAGGGACAGGGCTGCTAAGATGTCACAAAAACCCCAGGCTGGGAAACTCAGCTCTCCTTCCCTGCCTGCAGCAGCACCTCTGGCTCTGCAGCCACTGCCTTCACCCTTTGTGCTACTTCAGGAGCAGGTGAAGCAGGGAATCTGGGCAAGAACATCACCCCAGAGCTCATTTCCCCCTGCAGCCACCTTCCCCCTGCTCCTCCTGCTCTGCCTGCAAAGGCTGACCAGCTGTGCCACTGCCACAGGGCACCAGTGACAGAGAAATGGGTGTTACAAGCCCTGGGAGGGAATCCTGTCAGCCCAGGGCTTTCTGCTTTGTTGGCAGATAATTACAATGTGCAAGGGAAAAGTGTTTGCTGAAAGCAGGAAATTAATGGGGTTTACAAAGAATGCTTTGTCCAGGCAGCTACTGGAGTCAATAAAACTCAGTTTGGGCTCCATAAAGCTCTGTGGAGGTTAAAGTCTGAGTTCTGCTGAGTGTTGCCAGGCTGGGGACCTGGGGCTGGCATTCAGGATTCCTGTCCAATGCTCCATGGAGAGCTGGGGGGTACAGAGGGTAATGAGGACTTGGGGCTGTACAGGAACAGCTCCTGAGCATCCCAGCCCATCAAAGTTGGAGCCAAACTGCCTTTTTTTTATTATTCTGCCAGCCAAGGAGTTTTGCTGCTGGATTTCACAAGCACCACAAACTCCCAGAGGTTTTCTGTTTTGGGGACTCATCATTATTAAGTGCATTTTTCTTCATTTGCTCTCTTCCAGCTTAAGCAGTCAGCAAGGCTCAGTGGCAAAGAGGTGAAGAGGGGATGTGGGTTTTTAATGCTGGGCTGTTATTTTATTTTTGTGATCCCATTCCCAGTGCCCAGGTGGTTCATCAGTACAGGGTGTGGGTGCCAATCCATCCCCAAACAGCCACAGACACAAAGATGCTCACTTGCAGCACCAGGAGCTCCTCCTGCACTTGCAGCTGGTGCTTGTGCTTGGTCCTTGTGAGCTTTGAATTTCTCAGTCTGACACAACAGGAGCTGAACAGCTGCTGAATATGTAACTTTTGGGGGAGGGAGTTCCTACTCTTTTCTTGTCTTTTTCTTCTTTTATCCAGTAGCTGCACCAGGGGGAAAAAATACAGGAAAAGGGAAGAAGGGTCTGGAGGCAACAGGTCATAAAATAAATAAAGAATGAGAAATTAAGTTATTTGGGAAGCAGAGTTATTTGCTTTGAGAGCCAACTTTTTTTTTTTTTTTTTTTTTTTTTTTTTTTTTTTTTTTTTTTTTTTTTTTTTTATAAAAAAAAAAAAAAAAATTTTTTTTATATAATTTTTCTTTTTTTTTTTTTTTTTTT
>WEIU01020698.1:275987-293691 GCA_013389925.1 Aegithalos caudatus | reverse complement strand
TTTTTTTTTTTTTTCCCTTTCTTTAAAAACTTCAGGCAAATTTTTGGTGTTGCTTCTGCTCAGGGTCTGTGATTTAATAACCTTGTTATGTTACAAATCCTGAGACTCCATGGCTCCTACCCCAGTCCAGCTGCCAAGCTGAGAGTATTACTTGACCTTTTAAAGCAAGCCAGAGATAATGAACCATTTGGACCATAGGATGCCCTGGCTGCTTGGAATAAAATCAGCGTGGCTGTGAATTTTGGAGAGGAACAAACAGTGTTCCTGAGCCAGCAGTGTGGCCTGAGCCTCTGTGGTGATCTCCCACTGCAGAAACAGCCATAAAGTCCTTTAAAACAGTTCATAAATCAGAGGTCGTGGGTAGACTGAGGCCTGGGCTGCACAAGGGGCTTCAGAAAATGTTTTGAAAGGTCCAGAGAGGGAGGATTTGCCTGGCTGCCAGGGAGTTGCAGCTGGTAACTGGTGAATTTTCCCCCTTGAAAATGCTCCTCTGGTGAAATGTGGATGCTGCAGATGCTGGTGCTGCTTGAGGGGAGCTGGATGTCAGCATCTGCTTTCCCTGTTGCTGATGGCATTAGAAATGTGCCAATGTGTGCTTTGCAGCTCAGGTGTTGGAAGTGCAATGGTAAAAGATGCTGCCCTCATCAGTGTTTTCTGTGGTGAGTTTTAGTTCTTCTCTGAAAATGGGAACACAAAATATTGCAGCTCCACAGGTGCTGCCCCTGTTCTGGCTGAGGCCAGGAATGTTCCCTGTCAGTGAAAGGAGCCTCCTTCTCTGTTTGGTCATGGATGATCCTTTGTTTGTTCATGGATGACCTTTGTATGTTCATGGATGGTTCTTTCTGTGTTTATGAATGACCTTCTCTCTGTGTTCATGGATGATCCTCTCTCTGTTTATTCATGGATGATCCTGTCTGTGTTTGTTCATGGATGATCCTCTCTGTGTTCATGGATGATCCTTTGTTTGTTCATGGATGATCCTCTCTGTGTTCATGGATGATCCTCTGTGTGTTTATTCATGGATGATCCTCTCTGTGTTTATGGATGATCCTCTCTGTGTTTATTCATAGATGATCCTCTCTGTTTGTTCATGGATGATCCTCTCTGTTTGTTCATGGATGATCCTCTCTGTTTGTTCATGGATGATCCTCTCTGTTTGTTCATGGATGATCCTCTGTGTGTTTGTTCATGCATGATCCTCTCTGTTTGTTCATGGATGATCCTCTGTGTGTTTGTTCATGCATGATCCTCTCTGTTTGTTCATGGATGACCATTTCTGTGCTCATGGCTGATCCTTTCTTCACTGTTTGATTCACCAGCTCTCTCCCCTGCCTGGGGGATTACACCAGGGCTGTGATTTTCCTGCCTCCTGAGTGTGCCTGCTCCTCCCAGTGGTCTCTGCTTAGCCCAAGTGTTTATTTATGCTCTTTTCATATCCTGAGTTACTCTGCCCCTTTTCCTTGCATTTTCCATGCTATTTCCATCTTTGTAGCAAGCACAGCACCAAGCTCCTGCCTGTCTCTTCTTGCTGCAGCCAGGTGATGTTCCCTGGTTTGTTTGGAACCTCACTGAGGGTTTTTGTGTCCTCCTAGTGCAGTGAAACCACAGCCAGAGCCTTGCTCTGTAATTCTTTTAGGGAAAGATGTCATAGTTGGTCTTGATTAAACTTTTAATTTAATGTGGATTAAACCATGGCTAAATTATTAATGTCTGGGTGCTCATGCAATACAGAAGGAGTTTGTTGTAATGGGATGGGTTGACATGCCCAGTGTTAGAAACTTGCTGTTGTGCTCATTAGTAACAAGCATGGAAAAATAAACAAATAGGATTGTGGGGGAAGGCCTTTCTTCATTTCCACAGCAGTGTAAATGGAGCTGTCCTTTAAAATTAAATAGCTTTGGGTTTATGGTGATTTTTGGCCACAGATCTCATGTCATTGCCTGCTTTCCTGCCAAGGAAATGTGGGCAGGCTTGCTCTCCTCTAATGGGGAAACCCAAAGCATTACAGAACGTGGCTCCTGCCATGGTGGTGGCACAGAGCCAGGCAGAACAGTCACTCAGAGCCATAATAAGTAAGGATTCAGCTGAGGGAAACCTCCAAAATCAATGCTCATAAGGAAAATCCCAGGGCTATTTTGGTGTCTGGCACAGTAAAAGAAAGACCAGGCTGAAGGGATTTCTCCCAGAGCTCTCCCACTCTCCACACCGTGTTGGCTTTCTTCCTTTGGAGCTGAAAACTCCACAGCACAGCCCACACTGCCAGAGGAGTGTTTGTGTTGGCCTCTGGAGGCTCTCCTCATTGCCATCATCCCCAGGGATGGAAAAATGGGCATTGGGAGTGGATGTGATGAGCCTGCCCCTGTGCCTGCCTGGCTCAGAGCTGGGCTCAAGGGATGGAGCAGAGGATGGAAATTCCCTTTGCATTCCCAGCATCTCCCTGCTTTGCCATGCAAAAGCTGAGGGTGGGGAAGGAAGGCAGGAAAATCCTGCTGGGGATGGTCTGAGCCCTGCCAAAAGCTCTGAGAGCTGCTGTGGGGCTGGGCAGGGGGCAGCTGGCATCTCCTCACTGCATCTCTGCTAACCAGCAGCTGAGGGAGGAGCTGGAGGTGGTCACATTTACAGGAAAATAAAGCCATTTTTGAGCATGGTCAGTTAGGAGAAAGGGTGACATTGTGTGTCAGAGGAAAGAGTGAGCCATGGCAAACCCCTGGAAGTGTCCAAGGCCAGGTTGGATGGGGCTTGGAGCAACCTGGGATAGTGGCAGGTGTCCCTGCCCATGGCAGGGGAGTGGAATTCTTCTTTGGGGTCCCTTCCAAACCTGCAATTCTATGAATAAATGACCCACCAGGGCCCAAAGGAAACCCACCCTCCTTCTACAGCAACACTATGTGCATGTCCCAGAAGGCAAACCGACCATTTTTTGAGCTAAAAAGGAATATTTAACTGGAAAACCAAATGAATTTGCTCTGGCTGAGCTATCACCATCCTCATGGCAGTTGTTCTCCAGGAACCTGCAACTGCCTGAGGTTTCCCCTCAGTCCTCTCCAGCTGAACAGACCAAGTGCCCTCACAAGTGCCCTCACATGGCTTCTCCTCGAGCCCCTTCAGCATCTTCATGGCCTCCCCTGGATGCTTTCAAATAGTTTAATGTCTTTATTTTGTTGTGGTGCCCAAAACTGCACACAGGACTGGAGGTGAGGCAGCTCCAGTGCAGAGCAGGGTGGGACAATCCCCTCCCTTCTCCCTTTCCTGGCCAGCAATGCCAGGACAAGGTTGGCCCTCCTGGCTGCCAGGGCACTGCTGCCTCATGTCCAGCACAGCCAGGACTTTTCCCAGTCCTGCTTCCCATCAGGGAGCTGAGCTGAGCTCTCTGCTGTGATGGAGACCTTGTGTGGGTTCCCTGAGGAGCATCCCCTGGGGAAAACAGCTGGAGGGGGCTGAGCAGTGGTGCTGAGCTAATGACAATCTCTGGTGTGGGAGCTCTGAGGATTTCCTCTGGTTTGTGCTCTGCCCCCAGAACAAGTAAATAAAAGCCTCCTCATTTATTAATGATGCAAACAGCAACTGTGTGTTCAGCTCTAGGATTTGTTATTATTTATTTAGAGCCCCTTGTCTCAGAGGCACTGGCAGTTTGCATGCAGGGGGCATCTGTCTGCCTTTATTACCCACAAATAGACATTTTTCCTTCTCATGCTTTGGCTGTTAACGCTGCTGTGGAAAGGTAAATCCTTCCAGTGAGACACAGATCCCTTGCTCCTTCCCCTTCAGTTGGTAGCAGCAGCTCGAGGTGCCCCCAGCCCCTCTCCAAATCCCAGCCTCAGTGTCCCACCCTCATGGAAAAGCTGAACACTGAGCTCCTCTGCTCCTGAAGGTTTCCACTGTGGCAGCACCAGAGAGGGGTGGCTAAAATCTGCTTGGCAAAAACCTGAAGGGGAGGAGATTGGTGATGGATCTGGGCAGGCACGAAAACAAGGAGGTAGAATTTGGATAAATCTATTAATGATGGCTCTTTGGAACCCCTTCCTCTCCCCCCAGCAATGGAAGGCAGGCTGTTACTGGGTGGGGAGGAGCCCAGCATTCCCACCTGGATAAAAGCTGGCATTCAGAAGAGCAGCACAGCCTGTGTGCATTCCCAGAGGGAAACCAGACCCATCTCAGCACCACTGGAGCCTTCTGCAGGATCATTGCTCCATCAGAACCACATCTGGCACTGCAGCAGGGCTGGATTGGGCTGCTCCCAGCACCCTGACCAACAGGGGCTCAGGCTGTGCTCTGACTCTGTCAGGGTTTTCTTCTTGTTTGTTTGCTTTTTTTGTACCACTACATTTTTATTTTTAATCCTCCTAGTAAAGAACTGTTATTCCTATCCCCATATCTTTGCCTGAAAACCCCTTAATTTCAATATTAGAATAATTTGAAGGGAGGGGGTTTCCATTCTCCATTCCAAGGGAGGCTCCAGCTTTCCCTGGCAGACACCTGCCTCTCCAAACCAAGACAGGATGGCACAAGGAGTTCTGCAGTACCTAACCTGAGTGCAAAGATGCAGGAATATTCAAACAAGACCTCATGCACAAGCTCCTTATGTGTGGGATCCTCCAGCCAAAAGGTAGCCAGGAATTCGATGTAAAAGCAGAATTTCTCTCCAGTTGTCTTGGAATACAAAATCCTCCTGAGCTGCCTCACAGATCACTTTGCAATTTTACCAATACCTCCCAAGCCTGGCTGGATTTCAGAGCTTGCAGGATGTTGTATGAAAAGAACAGGAGATGATTGAGTGTCTCTGCTTCCAGCTGACCATGGGGCAAAGTGCCTGGATCTAAGCCAAGGATGGAGCTGCACCCTGTGTGCATGGAGAGCTGCAGGAGCTCTTGGTGTCATGTCTGGATGGAAAGGAAGGAGAGCTTGGAAAAGGAGTTTCCAACAGGGAGTAACCAAAGGGAGCTGGCAGTTTACGTGCCCATTAATTGGAACTGAGATTACTAAGGCAGAGAGTGATTTTTACACCCTGGGATTTATTCATCTGCTTCATTCTGGGTTTGGGTGGTTGGCACATGAAGGGATGAGGGCCAGGGGCTGGGTGTGGAAATCCCCAAGCCTGTTTCTGGCAGGAATATCACAGGAATATCACAGGAATATCACTGTTTTCTCCCAGCAGTGTGGGCAGCTCTGGGTGAGCAGTGTGCCCAGTGTGCCCAAACCCACAGGGAGTGTCTGGAGGAGGAGTTGGAAAAGCCCCAGAGCTCCAAGGCCAGGCTGGAGATGGAAAAGAGAAGAGGGATGAAGCACAAATGACACTTCTGCAAGAACTGAGCCCTACAGAGACAGCTCTGCACCCCAGTTACCTGGGCTCTCCCCACCTGCAGCTCCCTCCAACCTTCCCTTTCACCCCTCCAACCTTTATTTCATTTGATGGACAAAAAAAACCCCTCCTTCTCCTCTCAGCAGAGACACTGGAGCACAGCCTATGTGTTGGGAGAGGAAGGAGGAAATATCTGCAGCTTGGCATCTCCTCCCTGACCAGCAGCCAGCTCCCTACCTTGGGATGGATCCAGGATGGGAGCTCACATCCAAGAATCCCCAGTGCTCTGCCAAGGCCACACAGGTAGCAGAGAGCCTGATAGAAAGTCAAGTGAAATATCAGGGAGCCTTCTTTAATTTTTCTTTTTCCTGCTGCCTCCCCTGTGTTTCAGGGCAGGAATTCTCTGATCCTGTGCTGAGAGGATTTGCCAGAGCTCCAAAGGCTCCAGGCTCCCTTTGGTGTGCACAAACTCACCCCCCTGTCCCTCCAGGAAATCTGGATCACAGGACAGCACCAAGAATCCAAACCACAATGTCAAGTGGTTTGTTAGAATCACAGGATGGTTTTTGTTGAGGGACCATCCAGTTATAACCACACCTTCCACTGTCCCAGGTTTCTCCAAGTCCCAGTGTCCAGCCTGGCCTTGGGCACTGCCAGGGATCCAGGGGCATCCACAGCTGCTCTGGGAACCCTGTGCCAGGGCCTGCCCACCCTCTGATTAAATAATTAATTCTGGTTCCAAAAACCATCAGATCTGGTGCAGTTTTTGCCCAGGGAAGAGGTGGAATCACCATCCCTGGAAGTGTTAAAAAAATGTGTAAATGTGGCCCTTGGGGACATGGGTTAGTGGGGGACCTTGCAGTTCTGGGTTAATGGTTGGATTTGATGATCTTAGAGGGCCTTTCCAAACCTAATTATTTTATGATTTTAGGAGGGGAAGTGAAGCATCCAAAATGCAGCCAGTAAAGCTTTTTAGTAACTTTTCCTTTCTTCCTGAAAGATGTCTGATCCAGGCTGGGAAAAGGAGTCCTGCCATGTAACTTGACTGATTATTCCCTAATACCAACAAATATCTTAAATAAATAATTTCCTCCCAACAGAACCAGCAAATTCTGGTTTTTTTGTGAGGCACCCAGCTGAGAAACAGTGACAGAAATGAAATAAATTATTTCAGGAATTAATTGTGAGCAGGGCAGCCATCCAGTGTCAGTGATACAGGAAAGACACATGAAAAGGGGGAGAAAAAACCCCAAACCACAGGAAAATATAATATAAACATCCACAGAAGACATGCAAATGCAGGCACAATGAGGGGCCTCTGGATTTTTCCTAATGAACTCTAATGCAAAGAGGAAATTAAAGAACTCTCTTTTCCACTCTCCCCTCTGTGCTGGAGTGGGGGGAAGGCTGGGGGGACATGTCTGCTCTCAGCCTGACAAGCAGAACTTCATTTTTGATGGAATATTCTTGTTTGTTAAGCAGAACAAACAACTCACTCAGCAAAACTGGAGTTTTCAGCAGGAGGAGAACAGCCTGGATAAACTTCTTGGCTGAGTGCTTTTGGTTCTCCTTTTTATTTTATTTTATTCTTTTTCAAAATAAAGGGTTTTCAAGATGGTTCAGTATCTGAGGCCATTTATTTTTTGAAACAGAAAGATCCAGTTTTCTACTCTGTAATAATTCTGGTTTTGAATTGTAAGCTAAATATTCCTTGAATGGGACTTCTCTACTGAAGCTTTGGGAGAATTGAAACCAAATGTTTGAAAATTGTCTATTCAAAAGGACTTGGCCTGACTCGACTCAGACAACTGTTGCTTTTTTAAACTATAAACAATCTTGAAATTCTGACTGTTTATCCCCATATGACTTGAGGATTGTTTACAATTTTCAGACATTTTTCAGGAACTGAAAACCTGTTTCTCATGTATATTTATGCTGGCAGCTGCTATCAAAAGGACAGCTCAGCTCCTCGAAAAGTGGAAGCATATGACAATTTTCTCTTCAGTCAAGCTGGTAAAACCTGGGGTGTCAAGGCAGGATGGATTTCCCAGCCCAGTGGGACAGGCTGGGTGTCCAGGCAGTGCAGGCTCCTCACTGGAATTCCCTTCTGCAGTGACAATGCCCAGGGTCCAACGTGCCCCAGGAGCCCCTCCCTGTCCCCATGCCCTCCCCATCCTGGGCACAGCATCTGAGAGGGGTTCAGATGTAAAACTCTGACTTTGGGGGGGTTCAAACATAAAATTCTGACTTTGAGAGGGTTCAAACATGAAACTCTGACTTCAGGTGCCCATTCCCTGATTCCCCAGAGAAGCTGTGGCTGCCCCATCCCTGGAAATGCCCAAGGCCAGGCTGGACAGAGCTTGGAGCAGCCTGGGATAGTGGAAGGTGTCCCTGCCCATGGCAGGAGGGGTGGAATGAAATGAGCTTTAAGGTCCCTTCCCACCCAGATCATTCTGGGATCTGGTGTGGAATGCTGCATCCAGGACTGGGAACTGCTGGAAAAAGCTCAATTCTGGCAATCACAAGCTTTTCAAAGTCCAGATATGATCCCAGATGTTTATGTGCAGTCCTTTACCACATCAGCAGCATCTCCCAGACTCCAGGGTCACTGCAGGTCAGGGAGAGCTCACATTTTGCTCACTCTGCTGTACAGGGTTCATATCCAATTTATACAGGCAGGGCTGGCCATGCCCTGAGCCCCAGCAGCTCCCAGGACAAATCACACAAATAATTTCTTCATTTAACCTTGAGTCTTCCCCTTGTGGAAAACGGAGGAGCAGGCAATAATTCAGAGGGGTTTTACATTCCCCATTCCAAGGGAAGCAGCTCTGGCTTTCCCTGGCACACAGCTGCCTCTTCCCAAACCAAGACACCCCCAGAGCTGCCTCCAGCAGGGCCACGTGGACAGCAGGAGATGAAGGGGGTACAGCTCCTTACCAAAGCCCTGGCTGGCCAATGTCTTAGGTAATAAATGCTGTGAGCTGAGGAATGCAGCCCTGTTCCTGTCTGGCTGAGCAGAATTAATTCTGCACTTTGGCTTCTCCAGAGTTTCGTGCCCAGGTGTGGTTGACTTCTTAGCACCACATGGATATTTCTGTATTTCAGCAAAATTCCCCACTTATATTCTGGATATTCCTTTCTGGGTGGAGTGCAAAACCAAGATTGTTAACTCTGGATAACTGTAATTAAAAGAAAATAAAATCCAAGGTGCTCAGAAAAGAAATGGAATTTTTTTTCTGTGGAAGCCAAAAGATTATATTCAACTTCAGTGGTTTAATAAAATATTATGAAGTTTGGGAGCATATTTTCCCTGGGACTTAATCTGTTTATACATCTGAAAAAGTAAATAGAATATCACTTTACTTGACCACACAGCAAACCTGATCCAGGGGGGGTTTCTCCACTGTATATATTTCTTGAGGAATTCCTTTCCCCTCGGGTTTCACACTATGAACTGGGACCATTCCTGAGCTGCCCAGGTCAGGGGAAGCAGGAATTCATCCATCTCAGTGGGGAAATGCTGTGGAAGTGGCAGGACAAGGGACAGCAAAGGGGGGAGTGTTGGGAAAACAGGGAGGCTTGGCTGTTTGAGGATTTTTTGCAGTTTAAAGAAAGGAGGATGGAAGACAAAAAGTTGTGGGGATAATGCCAGTGATGCCACTGGGGAGTTCACAGAAGGCAGAGCCATGGAGTGAGTTAGGTTTAGGAGACTGAAATCAGACTCAAATGTGGTAATTTTGTGGTTTTCCCCCCTTTTTTCATAAACCTGCTCCCTCTTTCCAGCTTGCTGTCACCAGCACAAAGAGAGCACAGCCTCTCAGTACCCGTAAACTTTATTAAATGTGTGCTTTTTCATTCTTAAATTAAATTAAAATCAGGGGTTTTTTTTATACTGAAATAGCACCAAAGGGAGAAGGATGACAGCATCACCAAGTGAAGGGGAGGGAGGAGAGAAAACCCAGAAAGTGTTGTACACAACCAGGGAATTTTTTAATGGCCAGGAAAACGGGCAGTATTTTCCCTTCATCTGGAGACCTGATGCTGTGTGTGAAGTGTGTGAGAACTGAGAATGAGTGCAAGCCAGAATCACTCTGTGCAGGGTGGGGAAGGCCAAATTATTGCTGGAAATTTGATTTCTCAGGGCTGTACCTGAAGGCCACCCCGCCATCAGGCAGAGGAGCCTCACACACTGATCTCCACGGCACCTTGGTGTACAAACTCCTTTTAACTGAGTGGATCATTGAGTGGCAGCATCTCCACAGGAGCTGATAAAATTCCCTGTGGTCCAAAATCAGCACCAAGCAGAGCAGCCCATCCTTGCCCTTCCAGGAATGGCAGTGATGGATTTCACAGCAGACCTGGTACTGCCTTGCCAGACTGCACTGGTAAAGAAAACCCCATTTCTATGAATTGTTTCAGTTGAAGCAGAGAGCAAAGAGCTTCCCCACAATCCAGGTTTGGCTGAAAGCTCTTCCTGCAGTGATGAAAGGGAGGTCTCACCTTCAATGACCCCACTGCTGAAGAATCAGGGGTAACAGCAGTGGAGGAAAAAAATGATTTTTGAAGAGTTTGGGGCAATCCTTGTGCTCAGCACGCCTGAGCCCACACTCCTGGTGTGTGGTGCCATTTGTGGCTGTGTCTGTCTGCTCAAAGATCATGGAATTATGGAATGGTTTGGATTGGAAGGGACCCTGAAGCTCATCCCATTCCATTCCCTTCCACCATCCCAGCTTGCTGCAGGTCCAGCCTGGCCTTGGGCACTTCCAGGGATGGGGAATCCTCCACCACTCTGGGCAACCCAAGCCTCACCACCCTGACTGTATAAAACTTCCATATTATCAATTTGGCACTCAATGCTGATAGGATGCTTTGTAAGGGTCGGTGTGGTTTTGTTTCTTTTTCCTTAAAACAAATCCAAAATCTGGATTTGTTCTAAAGTCCAAATGTTGCATCATATATAAGCCTAGGCTTCATCAGTGTCTGCAGGCAGATTTGATTATTGAGACCAGAAGCATTTTAATAACCTAATTGTTTTCTCATAATTAATGTTTTGATTTTTCTGCTTATTTTTTTTTCAAGAAAAACACTATACAGGTCACTTTTTCATTTATAGCCACTTTTGATTTCCCCTCCAACACACCTCAGCACTGCAGGCCCAGGAGGGATGCAGTTTTCAATGGTTTACCTCCAATTCTTCTTAGGTTAAAATAATCTAAACTTCATGGCTGGATTTTCAAATAAGCCTAAAGAGTTTAGAGGCTTAAATGCTATTAGAGTTCAAAGCAATTTGGTTGCATGACCTCTTTTTAAAAGCCATTGTTCATATGTGGGGGGATTTTCAAAACTCCTTATGGCCCAGATCAAAACCAATCAATCACAGTCTCAGATCCCTAAATAGCTTTACAAGGTGTGCAACAAGGTACTCAAACCCTTGGAAACGAGGGAGAGTAAAACACTGAAGTATTTAAGGGAAAGTATTCCTAAGTGGCTGAGCCTGATGTGCTGGGAAGGGTTTTTAAAGGCACATTTGATGGGTTTGTGTACACATCAAGGCTCTGCTCATTTAATGACAGGGATTTGGAGGCAGGTGCAGAGGCTCAGCTGTAAGAAGTGCCTGCTCTTGTTGTAGCTTGTCCAATATGGGGAGACCAGCCTGTGCCCTATAAAGCTGCTTTATAGTAGTGCAAATGCCACTGTATGGGAGAAAATAGCAATATAACTATATTGGGTTTTTTTACAACATTGTGCTGGTGAGTGATGTTTATATTTGTCTGCTGGTTTTGGCTGGGGCAGGGTTCATTGTGTTCACAGCGACTGTGGTTTGGATTTGTGCTGGGAAAGCACAAATATTGATAACCCAGGGATGCCTTCATTGAGGCTGAGCAGCTCTAGCACAGCTTCAAGGCTTTTCCTGCTCCTCCAGTGATGGGGCTGGGGATGCACAAGGAGCTGGGAGGGGACACAGCCAGGACACCTGATGCAAAGGATATTCCAGACCATATGGAATCATGCTCAGCCCATAAAGTGAGGAAAGAAGGAAGCAGGAAATTTTTGGAGTCACAGTGTTTGTCTTCTCGAGTCAGCATCCCAAATGTGAGGGAGCCCTGCTGTCCTGAGGATGAGCACCCATGGGAAGTCTGGAATTAATTTATTGGTTTGCTTTGCTTGTGTGTGCAGCTTTTGCTTTACCTATTAAACTGCCTTTATCTCAACCCACAGGTTCCCTCAGATTTACTCTTCCAATTCTCTTCCCCATCCCACCTGCAGAGTGAGTGAGTGAGGGGGGCTGAGATCCCAGCTGGGCTCAAACCACAATCATCTGTCAAAGGCATGTCCATATCATCCCAACCTTAATTCCTTGAAATACCAAAGAAATGGCACACTGAAATCTTCTTTCCAGCTGGGAACATCTCAGATTTTGTGCCTTGCTGCTGCTGGCACCATTTGGCTATGCCTGTGAGTGACTGATGCCTCATCCTCACTCCCACCTTGGCTTTTCCATTTGGATGGAAGAGCACAGCATGGGAGGGTGTCCATCCCCCATTCCTGCCACAAAAAGCCTGGCTCTTAGAATATTTTACCCAATAATTCCCACCATCCTTTTGGCTACACCTTGTGCCCATTCTGACCAACACCTCCTGTGACACACTGAGATCATCACCAAGAACTCAACATTTTCTCAGCTTCTGATTTGAACTGCAGATGCTGGGAGGGACCAGGCTCTCATGCAGCCACCAAAGCTCTGTGACCACCTCTGATCTTCTCAAGCCATGTCTTGTGTGAATACTGGGGGGCTGAAGGGAGGCAGGCCAGAGAAGGGACTGCTGGGGGTTTGTGTGGTGCCTCGTCCTCCTCTCTGCTGTAAGGCAAGCTGTTTATGCAGATGTGGCAAGGGACATTGCCAATAAAGGCTTTAAAATGGGACAGAAGTGGGGAAAACACCAGTGGAGGTGGTGAAGGTGCCACAGTAGGACACAGTGCTGAGCACAGTCACCACTTCCCTACAGCTGGGGCAGGGACACCTGGGCTCAGCTGGAGTTTTGCAGTGACAACTGTGGGAAAAGCTCCTGGGCCCTCAGGAGCTGAATGAAGCTGGTTTTATTCCCTTGGGAAATGGGCCTGGCATCCAAAACCCCGTGGGTTTGTGTCCTCAGGCAGGTCCCAGACTCAGCATCTCTGGGAACAGGAGGAGATGAGCAGGGCAGAACAGAAAGGTGGTTCAGGGCAGCCAGGGGAAGATGTGGCTCCACACAGGAGAGGAACTCAGTGCCACGAGGCTGGGTGGGCCACCAAACCCTTCTCCTGACTTGCCAAGGTGGAAATGCCTCCCTCTCAGGTGAATCTGTAACCTCTGATAAAATTCTCTTTGAAATCTCTGCTGGGGTTTTATTGAGATCTTGGCTGGCATGCAGGCAGCCAGTGAACCTCACCCCAGGCTCCTTCCTAACCCCATTCCTGGGGGATCCCCACTTTGTTTTACCCCCTCAGGTGCTTTTCAAAGCAGGGCTCAGGAGAGGGAGCATTGCCAGGTTGTTTATGCAGCACACCAAGGTGTAACTGTGTGCTCCCACAGCTCAGAAATGCTGGAGATCAAGAGCCAGCAGATAAATGAGCCTATGCTAATAAAAGACTCTGCTTCACTAACAGATTTCTGTCACTGAAACGTTTCCACCAGCTAAAAAAATGTGGCAAAGGAGATTTGTTTTGCCTGACAGTTCTTAAAGCCCTTAAAACCTTCCAGCTTCCCCGTGAGCTCTCCTTTAGGAAAGAACTATTGTTTTCTCATTCCTCTTTCTGGACATGATTATTGTTCACTTTTCCCCAACCAAACCATTCCTCCAGTCTATTTAAGACTGGCCCAGGTAAAAACATTCATCATTATGGCTCAAACCCACTGAGAAGTTTCCAGAATATGCCTGGGGGATCCCCCCAGCACCTTCAGGATGCACCACGAGCATCACCTCAGTGTGGACCTTTCTTCCCTTCCCCAAAATCCCTTCAGATGGGCCCCCCTTAGGAAAAAAAACCCTTAAAAAACGATTTTGCTGTCATAGTAGCAAAAGGGATGCAATAGGGAACACTGGTTTAGAGCCAGCTCCCATGAATGAGGCCTTTTGACTACCTGGCAATTTTCATTACAGAGTCAAAAGAATCATTTGTGTTCTTTCACTTTTGGCTACCAAAATTATTTTGTCTCAAAACAAAACAAAGGATTATTGGTTTTGGCTTCCTTAAGAGGAAAAATAATTTTGGCTGATGAAAAGAGCTTGATTTAAGGGAGAGTAAAAGTAAAACAAAAAAAAATTGGATAAGTGGAAGCAAAATTCACCAAATGTTTCATGCAATAATAATAAAAAAAAAATCCCCTAAGGTAACATTTGGAAAGCCAAATTAGGTATTAAACCACCTTTGTTTTATTGTCAAAAGTGGTGAGGTCTGGCCAAAATGGCACTTGCAAGCCAAAACCTGGCTGAACTTTCAGGAAGACTCTGAGCTACCCCAAGCACCCCCTGTCACTTCTAAAAACTTGTGCACCTGTGGTTTTTTTTTTACAGAGGCAGTGCTAAACCTCGGGCCCACTGAGGGAAACTGCTCACATCAACAGAGCCAGGCTGGTGCTCACAGCCTCCTTTTGTGGATGTGCACAGCACCTCCTCTCTAAGAGAAGGAAGGAAATAAAGGAGCATGGTAAAAAAAAAAAAGAAACAAAAAAAACAAATCATGTTTTCAGCACAGCTATTATTTTTTTTTTTTCTCCCCCCCCTCCATCTCTACCGATACGTAAAAAAAATATATATATTATATTATATTTTCCTTTTCTTAAATTATTTCTTTCAGGCTCAGTCCCAGCCGAAGTCCTGCCCTGTCATTTGGTAGAACTTCATGTTGAAGGGCCGGTAGAAGTCCCGCAGCCTCTGCACCACCTCCTGGTCAATGTCAGGGTGGGTCCTGCCCTTTGTCTTCCCCAGGCAGTGGGGTTTGCTGCTGCCCTCTGCCTTCTTCAGGCACGGGAAACCCTTGGTTTTATTGAAATAGAAATGTTTGTCTGTGATGATCCTCTTGAGGCCCAAAAAATCCTGGACCCTGCCCAGCTCCCCTGCAGGGTCGCTGATCATCCTCTCCCCGCTGACAAAGAGGATCTGCCCCATGGGGAAGTGGAGCAGCCAGTTCTCCAGGTGCTTGGCGTAGATGCCGATCTGGATGGCGCTCCAGGACGTGTCAATCAGGCCCGTAGTCCTGTTTTTGAAGGTCAGGCTCTCAAAGGTGGGGATGTCAGGCTTCTTGGAGAGGGTCTGGGTGTAGTCTGAGATGGCTCTGGTGACGGGGTCCCGCACCACCACGATCAGCTTGGTGCCCTTGGCCATGGAGGAGATGCGGGCTGGGGCCTCCTTGGTGACGAAGTAGCTGGGGGTCTTCTCCATGGTGATCTGCCCCTCCAGTGTCCTGGGCATCAGGTCCCTGCCAGAGGGGGAATGAGGGATATGTTAGTGCCAAAATCCCCTGGGTAGGTCTGGGTGTGGGTCATCCCCTGGATGTGGGCAGTGCTCTGTGCTGGGATCAGGAGCAGGATGGGCCTGGGACAAGTTTCCAGCCTCAAAAACACAACCAAGGGTGGCTGGAGGGAGGAACAAGAAGGATGGGAGCTCACAGCCTGGAGCTGGAATGGGACAATTCAACCCCAAGGTGCAAATGGACCCAAACTGATCAAAGTGTGAGACCTGGTGACCCTTTGTCCATTTTGTGACCATTTTGGGTCCACCTTGGATGTAGCCCTGGCCAGGCCCTGTCCTGCCCAAGGTGTCTCCTAAAGGCCTTTCAATAAATCTCTACTTTATTCTCCAGCTCTGTGCAGTCTGTTCCAGCTCAGCCTTCCCAAGGCCTCACATCCCCACTGGTCCCTGTCCCTGTAACAATTTCCAGTCGATGCTGAGTGAGAGCAGGAGCCCCTGAACAGCCAGGAGAGGGGCAGGAGCATGGCACAGATTTCTGGCTGTGTTGTGGAACATCCAGAGAGCACTGAATGCTCACCCTTATCTTTGGCTGCATCCCCACTGCCCTGGCTGCAGCCCCAAAAGGGTGCCCAGGTCTTTATCCCACCTGTGGGATAAAGAAATTCCACAAAAAAACCCAACCCTGGGTGGGTGTTAGAGCACCCAAGGACCCTCCCTGCTGTCATGGCATGGATGTGATAAAAAACACCTTAAAGCAAACTGTAAAGGGGAAATTTACCCTCTGTTAGGCTAAATTTTCCCTGCTCAGCAGCTTTGCTGCAGCTTGATTTTCCTTCCCAGAAATATCCAAGGTCTGGCTGGGATTTGGAGCCCCCCAGCCTGAGGCAGTGGTGGGGAAGGAAGCCCGTGGTGGTGGCAAATGCTGTTTGTAAGGAAGTGCCACTGAAGGGGTCACTGCAGGGAAAATGTTTCCAGAGAAATGCTGCCCTTTGTGAAAGAGCCCCACAGCTCTGCAATCAGCTGTGGGACCTGGGGTCCTGTGGAAAAGGGAAAGGAAGGAGCCAAATGTGCCCCCAGAAATGCAACACGGTCACAGAATGGATGGGACCCTCCAGAGAGGGTGGAGGGCAGGGCAGAGAGGGAAAATGAAGTGTCTGAGGGGGTTTATTGCATCTCTGACTCCTCCACAGAAACAGTGCTGGAATTTCTGTCTGGAAGGAGCCAGAGCCTGGTGACAGGCTCGTGACAGAGCTGCCAGCCCTGGAGGAAACACAGGAAACACAGAGCTACCAAACAGGCAGCACAGGGAAACTGAGGCACAGCCAGCATCCTGCAGCCTCACACCCCCAGAGGGCTGTGTGCTGCTCCCTGGGCCACTGCTGCCACCAGCAACTTGCCTTCTTCTTCCCCCACCACCTCTCTTTTTCTTCCAACTCATTTTAAGCAGTGAGTCTGCAAGAGGAATTTATAAAAAAGCCCAAACTCGCTGTGACAAGCACTCCCCTTCCCCCAGCTCCAGCCCACACTCCCACAAGGACCATTACAGCATGTTCAGGGAATGATTGGAAAGAAAGATGCTCCAGCAAGAGTGATAACTTGATGTAACCAGGAGCGTGTATGGATGTATAAATTCAAAACTGCTGCCTAAAGAGATTAATTCCTCCCTCCCATGAGGCCAGCTGCTAAGCCCAGGGGCTGTGCTGGCCCAGCAGCTCTCACAAGGCTCTGTGTTTGCTTTGATGAGCTGTGAGAGTACATGGGAGTTAGCTGAGCCTCCTGCTCTGCCTTCCTTTAGATCTCAGCTGAGATCAATACACAGAGAGATGCATTTCAGGAAACTGAGAAAAAATTAAAAACAAAATAAAACTCCAAGAAAAGCTGTGAGATCGAGGAAGCTGAAAGGAGAGGGGCAAAAAGATCAGAGAGGTCTGCAAGGAGAAAAGAAAACCATTCCTTGTGTTGTTGGATGTAAAATCAAATCCAACTGGCATTAATAGCAAAAGGACACCCTTGCCACTGATTTTAATGAGGAGGGATTAAGCTGAGCTTGGAGCAAAATAAGAGGCAGGAATGGTCCTAGGGGAGGACAAGGAGCCCTGGGTCTCTCCTGTCCTTCCCCACCCTGCTGCAGAGGCATTCCCTCTGCATGAAATAATGCTCAGGGAAATCCTGGTGTTATTGGAGGCATCTATGGGTACCAGTGTCATCTCCCAGAGGATGCTGCACCCTCACAAAACCTGCTCCTCCATCCCTGTGGGAGCACTGCAAACCATGCAGGAGGAGCATCAGCTGCTGAAATCCCTGTGGCTCTGTCCCTTGGCTGGGGGCAGGAAGGGATCCTGCAGGATTGCCCCATTTCCAGCAGCAGGAAAGGATCCCTGGGCTCTTTGCTTCCTCAGGGGGGGCTGAGGTGGCTGTGGCAGGGTCCCTGTGCCCAGAGCAGTGAGGGCCCTCCCAGCACACAGGCTTGGAACATCTCCAGGGTTCCAGAGGAGTTGAAGGATGGAGAAAGCAGATCAGATATTAGGAAGAAATTCTTTGCCATGAGATCCTGTCACAGGTTGCTCAGGGAAGGGTTCAAAGCCAGGTTGGGCAGGGCTTGGAGCAGCCTGGGCTGGTGAAAAGTGTCCCAGCCCATGGCAGGGGGGCTTGGAATGAGATGAGCTTTAGTGCCCCTTCCAACCCAAACCATTCTGGGCTTCTGGGAATACAGTGCTCTGAGCTGTGCTGGGCTCAAAGGGACACTTCTCACAGCACTTGGGACATGTTACCACCTTCAGGAACCCACCACAGCACCCCAAAACACAGAGCTGGTGGCAGGCAGCAGCTACAGAGCCCAGGCTGCAGAGGGCTGTGGGTTCAGGGGGAGCTCTGCACACCAAGAGGGGGCTCTGCACAAAAAGGGGGGGCTCTGCACACAAAAAGGGGGCTCTGCACACAAAAAAAGGGGGCT
>WEIU01020698.1:256149-269101 GCA_013389925.1 Aegithalos caudatus | reverse complement strand
AAAAAAAAAAAAGAAAAAGAGAAAAGAAAGATGAAGTGTTCTCCAGAATATGGATGGATGGAAAAAAACCCCTCAGTTAGTGACCTCAGGTTCATAAATCAACTTGAGTCATTTGGATGCAGGTCAATAAACACTGCTCTTCCTCACTCAGCCCTGAACTGGAGTGGGCTGGGGGCTTCAGGTCAGCTCCTGAAAATGTCTCCCACCCTCTCCTTTTCCAGGGCTGCCCTGCTTAGCAGGACCAACCCTCCTTCACCATTCATTTCTCAGCTTCCTCCTTCACCACACTTCCCTGGGAACATGTAAAGGACTCTCAGGAGGAACTCTTAGCTCACCTGGACACTCCTGAGAACAGCAGGGATTTTAAATCCCACAGCCCACCACACTCCAGTCACCCACACCCCACCTTGCAGGGACCACAGGGCACCCCAGCAGGGTGTGATCTCTCCATTCCAACACAGGAGGGATTGGGAAAAGAGCTCTGAGTCTGGGGAGCCCAGGTCTTCTGCTCTTAAGCCACCTTGGAAAGCCCAGACAGGACCCCTGGAGATGAAGATTTTGAAGTGTGATCAAAGAGACTTGACACAGCAAGGAGGATTAATGTTTCTGCAAATGCACAGTGAAAGCTTCTTAGTTATTCCAGTGGGGTTTTTTCCAAAAGGGCCTAAGGGAGTTGGGCACTTAAAACTCACTCAGATCCTTTATTTAGTTTGCAAATCCTGCTCTGGAGCAGTGCAGCAGTGTGACCCCTGAAGCATTACTTCTCCAGTGTGTCTGCTTGAGTGAAAAGCTGAATTGATTCTGGCTGCATTGGTGGCCTCCTGCAGCTGCTCCTCAGCATCCCAGGGTGTGCCTGGGGAAACAGCTGAGGGTGCAAAAGTATCAGAAGAAATAAAAGAAGACCCCACACTGAAGCCATGTGGGCTGTGTGTTCAAGGGGACCTCTGGGAGCAGCTCCAGGTCTGATCCTGATCCTTGGGAAGGCTGAGCTGGAACAGAGACTGCACAGAGATAGAGAATAAAGCAGAGATTTATTGAAAGGCCTTTAAGGACACACCTTGGGCAGGACAGGGCCTGACCAGAGCTACATCCAAGGTGGAGCCAAAATGGTCACAAAATGACAAATGGTCACAAGGTGTCACACTTTGGTGAGTTTTGGTCTCACCACCATCTCTGAGAAAGCTGCAGGAATCACTGATTCCATGACTTTGGGTACTCTTCACTGCTCACATCTCCCTGCTATTTTTTTTTCTCCATCACCAGCTTTTACAGTCAAAAACTGTAGGAAGAAGACACAGCAGGGGCTTTGTTCCCCAGCTGGTTACAAGCTCCTGAAGTCCTAACCATTCCTACCACCACTTCTAATCCTACTGCACAGGGCTCCAACTTGGGGAAAGCAGTGTGAGGGAGCTGGGAAAAAAGACAGAAACAACAAACAAAGAGCCTGTATTGCTCATTGTAATAATTGTAATAATGATACTGCTACTACTACTACTAATAATAATACTAAATACTACTATTAATATTAAAAAAAATAATAGTAATGAGAGGTGCAGATCATGGTCTGGGTGCCTTCCAAGCCTTCCCACAGGGTTTAATTTCACCCATCTCATCACCACAAACTGGTCAGGGACACTGACACAAATGGGCTGTTGGGAGCCACAGCACACATGTGACATGCTATTGTCCCTAATTTGATTAATGAAGCCATCAGGCCAAGGGAGGCTTCTGCACAGCCCCAGCACCTTGTCACCAACCCACAGCAGGAACTTCCCAGCACAGCATTAATTCCCCAACACTCGCCCTCCTCAACTTTGTCAGGCAATTGTTTATGAAAAGATGAATGTATACAATAATACTGGGCGAAGGGAGCTGATGTATGTGGTGTTAATGAATGAAATAATCAGTTTGGTAATAACTGGCACGTGTATTTGTCAAAAGGGAGGCAGCAGGACATTAGCATTCTGCAGCCACCAAACCTTTATCTCCCGGTCTTGTGTTTGACAACCGCCCCCAGATAGGCCATGAATAAAATACAGAGTGGTACCCAGACATAATTAAACTGCCAATGTGGATGTACCTAAATGAACTTGATATCTTAATGACACCAGATAGCAGGGGAATAATGAAGGCAGTGTGAGAGGGACGTGCACAATGAGCACAGGCACGGGTGGGTGGGGACACCCAGAACAGCACATCCAGCACAGCACATCCAGCACATCCAGCACATCCAGAACAGCGCATCCAGCACATCCAGAACAGCGCATCCAGCACATCCAGAACAGCGCATCCAGCACATCCAGAACAGCGCATCCAGCACATCCAGAACAGCGCATCCAGCACATCCAGAACAGCGCATCCAGCACATCCAGAACAGCGCATCCAGCACATCCAGAACAGCGCATCCAGCACATCCAGAACAGCGCATCCAGCACATCCAGAACAGCGCATCCAGCACATCCAGAACAGCGCATCCAGCACATCCAGAACAGCGCATCCAGCACATCCAGAACAGCGCATCCAGCACATCCAGAACAGCGCATCCAGCACATCCAGAACAGCGCATCCAGCACATCCAGAACAGCGCATCCAGCACATCCAGAACAGCGCATCCAGCACATCCAGAACAGCGCATCCAGCACATCCAGAACAGCGCATCCAGCACATCCAGAACAGCGCATCCAGCACATCCAGAACAGCGCATCCAGCACATCCAGAACAGCGCATCCAGCACATCCAGAACAGCGCATCCAGCACATCCAGAACAGCGCATCCAGCACATCCAGAACAGCGCATCCAGCACATCCAGAACAGCGCATCCAGCACATCCAGAACAGCGCATCCAGCACATCCAGAACAGCGCATCCAGCACATCCAGAACAGCGCATCCAGCACATCCAGAACAGCGCATCCAGCACATCCAGAACAGCGCATCCAGCACATCCAGAACAGCGCATCCAGCACATCCAGAACAGCGCATCCAGCACATCCAGCACACCCAGAATATCCCAGCACATTCCAGCACACCCAGCACATCCAGCACACCCAGAATATCCCAGCACATTCCAGCACACCCAGCACATCCAGCACATCCCAGCACATTCCAGAACATCCCAGCATTTCCAGCACAGCACACCCAGCACATCCAGCACACCCAGAATATCCCAGCACATTCCAGCACACCCAGCACATCCAAGCACATTCCAGCACATCCAAGCACATCCAAGCACATCCAGCACATCCAGCACATCCAGCACATCCAGCTCAGAGGCTGTCCCAAGGTAACTGCAGCACAGAGCCACAACCCCTCACTCCCATCACAGGCAGACATTGAGCCAGATGTGTGCCCTCCCAGCACCTATGGGTGCAATCCTTCCTCTGCAGAGGATGCTGGGCACCCCTGAGAGCCATCCCAAGCATCCCTACAAAGCTGGTCCAGTGTGAGACAGGAGTTCACACCTGGAAGGCAGAAAGGCTTTGATCCCTCTCCTTTGGGGCAGCACCACACTGGGCTCCTACCCCACACTGCTCAAAAGGTAATTGTCCCTTACTGCTCTGATGGTTCCAATTTTAGCAGCAAATGAGCAGTGCAGAGTAAGTATCAGTCTTATTAAAGAAGTAATAATGGGAAGCTGGAGCACGAGCTCCAGGGAAGGAACACTCCCTCAGCACACAGGGGGCTGCCCTGCTGCTATTTGACAGCAGCAGAGGCCCTGCCTTCTGCTGACAGAATTCCAAGATATTTGAATACAATAAGCTCAGCGTGCAGGAAAGCAACTGGTGCAATAGGCTCAGCTTGACTCTGTTGTGATGGAATTGATTGAAGGCTCAGGAATTGTCACAAAGCCAGTGTGGGAAGTGTGACCCAGAAGAGGGAAATGTGACCCAGAAGAGGGAAATGTGACCCAGAAGAGGGAAATGTGACCCAGAAGAGGTCCTGCCTCCCTCCATAAAAAAGATTAGGAAAAATTGCTTTCCCCAGGCAAATGGGAAAAGTACAGCAGGTCTGGGGGAAACCAACTTAAATCCCTGGAAGTGTTCAAGGTCAGGTTGGATGGGGCTTGGAGCAACCTGGGCTGCTGGAAGGAGTCCCTGCCTTCAGCAGGGAATGGGCTGCTCTGTAACCACCAAGCCACAGCACTGGTGATTCTCTGATCCCATGGAAGCCAAGACAGCAGCACCAGTGCTGGGAACTGCAGGGAGCACAGCACGTGTGGTGCTGGCTATTGGGATGGGTTAGGAAATATATTAGGAATATAATATAATTAGGAAACTCCTCTTTGGGCCAGGAAAAGGGAAAAGGTGGCACCACGAGGCACAGCCTGCCCAGGGAGGTGACAGGAGGGATCTGGGCATATCCTCCCCACCACCCTGAGCAATGTCACCTCTGGAATGCTGCAGCCAAAGTGAGCTCCTGCCAGGTGAAACCCTCAACTCAGCCCCTTTCCCCTACTGGGTATTTGTCCCTGGCTGCCAATTCTTGAACCATTGCTTTTCTTCCCAGGAAAGACATCCCCGTGGTGCACCCTCATGAGACAATAATGGGATTTCATTAGATTAAATAACTCCAATGAACCCCAGAGACCAACAGCACTTTAAACACGGAGCTCGGAGTTAGAATTACTGTTATTTAACATTGATTAGATTACAGGGTAAATCCAATTTCTCCCTATCCATATGCTGGCTATGATTTGCCTAGTGGGAGATGTTAAGGAGGGCATTCCTGGAAATCTCTGCTGAGGGAAGGAGCTGTGGCTGAGGCAGCAATGTCAGGGTGATCCATGGGCTTGTGCCTGGAGTCCTTCTGCAGAGCAGGGCTCAGGGGATGTCCCCATTGTCCCAGCCCTCACCTGGCTCCAAAGCTCCAAGGTAAATCTGTGTCTGGAACACCTGAGGGAGCTGGGGGTGCTCAGCCTGGAGAAAAGGAGGCTCAGGGGTGCCCTCATCACTCTACAGCTCCTGAGAGGTGGCTGTGGGCAGTGGGGCTGGGCTCTGTCTGCAGGCAGCACTGACAGAACCAGAGGACACAGCCTCAGGCTGTGCCAAGGGAAATACAGGTTGGATATTAGGGAAAAGTTTTCACTGAAAGGGTGATAAAGGACTGGGATGATCTGCCCAGGGAGGTGCTGGAGTCACCATCCCTGGATGTGTTTATAAAAGCCTGGATGTGGCACTGGGTGCCAGGGTTTAGTTGAGGTGTTGGGGCTGGGTTGGATTCGATGACCTTGGAGGTCTCTTCCAACCCAGTGATTCTGTGATTCTGTGATTCTGTGAATTCTGTGAATTCTGTGATTCTGTGATTCTGTGATTCTGTGAATTCTGTGATTCTGTGAATTCTGTGATTTTGTGAATTCTGTGAATTCTGTGAATTCTGTGATTCTGTGAATCTGCCATGTTTGCTTATGGTCCCCTCCAGCTGGAATATCACCCATGGTCAAACTCAATTCACTGCTGGGGGCTGCATCTGGGTCAGCCTGGGGATCCCCTCCCCTGCCTCAGCCTCTCTGGCTGCCTGCATGTCCCACCAAATCCTCCTTCTGTCCCCGAGGTGCTGAGGAAGGGTGGCAGGGCCAGGAGCAGGCAGAGCAGCATCACTTGTGACAAAGGGATTTGTGACCAAGGATGCTCCAGGTGCCTGTGCTGTGCTGGGATCACTCCCTGGGCATGGAAATAGAAGATTTCAGCTTAATGTGACTCCTGTGTCCTCTGGGCACCTTCTGTGCCAGCCCAGGGAGGGCAGAGCTGGCTCATGGGGTTCACTGCCTGCAGGGAAACAGCCCCAGCCCTCCCAGCTGCACCTTCAGCACTGAGCTCAGAGTTTTGTGAGTTCCTCAGGTCCCTGCTCACCACCAGGCAGCTGAGAGTGTCCCAAAGCCTCCTCAGAACACGCTGTCCAGGCCACAGGGATATCCATGCTGGCATCCCTGGGCATCTCTCCCCAAAGTTGCCCAACAAAATCCCATCCCTGCTCCTAAGGGATGTGCAGCTGGACAAGAAACATTCGGTGTTCTGTGGAGCACACATTGCCTCAGCCATGCACACCCACCCACAGACTGTTTTTTGGGGGGTTTTGTGCTTGCTCAGAAACCTCTGGCAGCCCCTAAGCCCAGGCAGGTTTGCCCAGGGCAGAGGGCTTGGGCTGTTGACCTCCAGGCAGCCCAAGAGCTGACAGGGAGCAGGGCTCTGATGGTCATTTCTACCCAAATTACCCAGGCCAGGGTGAAAAGTGGAAATTCTCCCTTCTTTGCTACCAACCACGTGATGCCAAACTGGAAAATTCATCCCTGCACACCAGCTGGAATTTTAACCTAAACACCAACCACAATTCCCCCTCCAGGAACTGTTATGGGCTGCCCTGGTTCACCCCATGGTCCACAAGATAATTCCTGTGCCAGCAGGAATTATTAATTATCATTTATTAATTCCAGTCCCTCCCAGAGGAGACTTGGCAACTCCCTCAGCTGGACTTTGCTCCTGGTCCAGCAGGTTCAGCAGCTCCTGGTGCATTGTTCTTTACCAGGGCACTTTTTAGCTAAAAAAACCTCCAGTGGCAGCCAATTTCACAGCTTAATCTCACACAGCTTGAGAAAAGTCTCTAATTCTGCTCCTTCCCAACCTGTTGCTGATGGTACAGGTGGAGACAAGAGAGGGGGAAGAGGGACAGCCACTGCCTCAGTATCCACTCCAAAAAATCTTCTTCCAGAGGCTTCTGGACCTGTGGAATGACCATGCACAGGCCAGGGCTCCCCAGGCCCTGCACAGGAGGGGCTGTGCCACTCTCAGCCCCAAATTCCTCTCCTCTGGCCCAGCTCTGCATGTCCCTGCCTGTGCTCTGCTGGCTGCAGGCAATGAGATTTTTTCCCTTTGTGTTTTTATCCCCTTTTAGAGGTGATGAAGGCTACAACAACCTCTGCCACACAGGTATGAGAATGCTGAATGCCAGGCAAACATTTGCAAATGTTCCCATCCACACTGCAGAGTTCAGCAGTGCAGGAGGATTTGGTTATTGGGCAATGTTCACCTCCTGCCTTGCTGAGACACGCAGCTCTTGCAGGCAGAAAAACCCCAAATTGCCTTTCACAGCAACCACCCCACAGCAA
Organism: Aegithalos caudatus; assembly: GCA_013389925.1. Classification (NCBI taxonomy): domain Eukaryota; kingdom Metazoa; phylum Chordata; class Aves; order Passeriformes; family Aegithalidae; genus Aegithalos; species Aegithalos caudatus. The sequence goes on along the minus strand of WEIU01020698.1, from coordinate 262,001 downwards.
TGAAAAGCAGAGCACCCCAAGCCCTGTGCTGGGGCTCTGCCAGCAGCTCCATGGACAGGGAACAAAAGCAGCTGGAGCCAAATGAAACAGCAGAGTTCATTTTTAGGGACAGAGAGCAGAATTACCTGAGATGGAAGCCAGCCCAGAGGTGGGGATTAGCACCCTCAACCTTTGTGAGAGGCATCAGGGGACTTTTCCTGACCTCCAGCACAAGCAGCTGGTGAGGAGCAGCCTGGAGGAGGTGGCTGGTGCCAAGGGAAGCTCAGCACTTCCATGGTTGATGCCTGTACCAGCCAACCTCCCCTCTGAGCCCAGCCAGGGAGGGCAGCACTGGCTCTGTGTGTGCCAAGGGGTGCCACGTGCTCAGCCTCACCCTGCCAGGGCCTTTGGGTGCTTCTCTGCCTCTTTTCCCATCAGTGGAGCATCCCAAACTCCAGCAGTGCTGCTGATGGCCATGGCAGGGCACAAACACAGGGCATGGGGTGAGCTGTGCCATCATTTCCTACCAGCAAGGTTTGGGGAAGTGAGAAATCCCAGTGTTTGTGTCTCACAGGAGGGAGATTCTCCCTCACTCCTGGCCCTGGCACATCCCCCAGGCTCCTCCTGCCATCACCACTTTTCCCTGTGCAAATCCCAGCATGCAAATGACACCAACACTAATTGCACCCACTAATTGCTGCCTCCATCCAGCCCTGGGGACCCTGCCATGGGTGCAGGTCCCCCAGGAGCAGGGGAAAGCTGTGCCTTGCTGCACCTGGAGACACAGGGACCTCCCAAGGGCTTCTTACTGAGGCCCAAAACCAAAACTGGCAAGGTCCAACCTGGAGTCCAGCAATGCTGGGAAGCAAAGGGAGTTAAGGAGCAAGTTTCCAACTGAGGTAACAACTCTGGAGGCAAAGTGCAGCTGCAAAATGGGAAAAGCAACAAGTCCTGATGGATACAGGGGCTTGGAGCCCATCAGCACTGTGGGGTTTGGATGTCAGGGACCTCCTTGGCACAGCATCTCTGCTGGCACCCCAGCTCCAGCCTTTCCCTCACCAGTTCTGTGCTGGAGGGGTCAGGACATCACCCAGCTGGAAAATCCAGGTGTTTCCTCACTTGTTCTGCTCAGCCAGTGCTTGGGATTTCTCCCCATAACTGGGCTTCCCAAACAGTCCAGTTCAAACTGTGCAAAAGTGTTTAAATAAAGTCAAAAGATGCCCTGTGGTACAACACAAGACCACAGAGGCAGAGGTGAAATGGTAACAACAAAATGCAACACTGAGAGCTGAAAGCTGCAGCAATGAACACACAGAGCCTCACATGGAAAAACACAGAAGGCAAAACTCCTGGCCTGGTGGCTTTCCATAAAAGGCTTCCCCAGACAGTTTGGTTTATGGGAGGGAGCCCTCTTCCAATGGGAAACAGCAGAACAAACCAGCCTGGCTTTTTGCAATTTTATACAACAACAACAAAAAAATAAAATAATAAAGACCCCACTGGAGGGAGAAATAAATAATCAAATCAATAAACAGCCAGCTTCCCATCAGGATGCTGCACTTGAACCTGAACATCTCTCCCCAGGGGATGCTGTGGGAAGGGTGGTTGTGGAAAGAAATGATCCAGCTGTTAATATCCCAGCTTGAAGCACCAGCTGAGCTCTGGAACTGCAGTCAGGGGGTAGAGCTGGGAGCCAGGCAGGACCCCACTGAAGCTGCAGGATGATTTTGGTGCAGGAAAGGTCTCCAGATGCCTGGAATTGCCCCAGAGGGATTTTCTTAGGCAGCACTTGGGCACAGCTGCTCTGCCAGGGGGAAAACAACCACAGGAGGCTTCCAAAGCTTCCCTGGGGCAGCAGTGAGGAATTTCTCCTCCATCTCCCACCAGGGACATGCCCAGCAGCCTGGGGGAGTTTGAGCAGGGATCTTCACATCCTGCAACAGATGGAGCTGCAAGAGAAGGAGCAGGTAACCAGGCTCCTCACTTCCAGGAAGCAAGAAGGATGGTCTTGCCATGCATGAAGGGAGCTGGTGATTCCTCCTGCTGAAAGATTTCCTCCTGCAGCATCACATTATTCAAAGGAAGAAATGCCAGGAATAATTCACTTCCTCAAGCAACTCTATTTATACTCTCACTGAGGGCAGCAGCAGCCTGCTCACGTCGCTCCTGGCACAGGAATCAGGTGTGGAGCTGAATTTGTTTCACCCCCAAAGCAGGAAAAAGTGAATTTTCCAGGAAAGGGGGTGATGCAGGAGAAAGGCACAAACACCAAGCAGTGCCACAGCCCCTGGGATGACCCCAGGCCTTGCATGAGCACCCTCACTGCCCCACCTGGGGCTTTTTCAGGGGGTAAGACCCTGGAATCCAACCCAAATTTAACTGCAGCCTAATTCACTTCCACACTACCTGCAAGCAAGGAGAATTTGCAAAGATTTATGGCCACAACCCCCAACCCTGCTGCCCCTCTCCCCAGCATCTGCTGCTTCCCTGTGAAAGCAGTTTGGGTTACCTCAGAATTCTCCAGGGGAAAAGCAGAATTAGCAGCACAGGAGTTTCAGTGTCACACAGGGGGGGTTATTCCCAGGTTTTCTGAGCACTGCCTGTTTGCTCTGAACTCTTTGGAAATGCACCAGCTCCCTTTCCCCTCCCCAGACCTCAGTGCTCCTGTTATAAACTTCAAAAGGTCAGGGTGAAATCCAAGCTGGGCTGGGGTTAAGGACATCCTGGGGGTGATGTCTGGATCCCAGAGTGGATGGGATTCCCCCCAGGATCCCCCTGAAGGAGCAGAGCCAGGGCAGCAGGACAGGCTCCCTGCACAGATGGGCAGTCACAAAATCTGACCAGAGTGCTTAAAGCAGGTGAATCTGCTGCTTCTCTAAAGTTTATCCCAATTTTTGCCATAAATGAGCTCTCACCCCAGGCAGCTGCAGCTTTGTGCTGCCCTCCACGAGAGCTGGATCTGAGAGTTTTACTGACAACATCTTGGGCAGCCAAGGCCACATTTTCACACTTGTTCAGCACCAGCAGACAGGGCCAGGGGAGCTTTCCAAGCATCTTGGGTCAAGATTTTTCCCAAGCACCAAGAGCCACAAGGTGGGTGAGAAAGGGGCAGTTCTGTCCAGGACTGGGGTGTGGAGCAGTGCTGAAGGGGAGGGTGGGATCTGAAGACTTCTGAACCTCCCCAGTTTACCCCAGTGCAGACCACAGCATCTGAAAATGAGAGTGCAGTAAAATCTTAAGTATTTATTCTGCTTTCTGATAGGAATGTGGTTGATTTCTCCTAAAAACCCAGCTCAGGAGCTCACTCCATCAGCAGGAACAGACATAAACCCTGGGTATGAACCTCTCCATGAAGAGAAAACAGAAGGGACATGCAGAAACACAAAATACTTGAAATAACCCATCAAAAATCATAATCCTTTGGAGTCTGTTTAAGGAGTAAGAGGGGAAAGAGCCCAGGCCCAGCTCTCTGCAGGGAGATCTCATCAGGAGTGTCTGTACAGTGGATATTCCATCCAGGTGCAGGACAGCCAGGCTGAGCTGTGCCAAGGCAGAGCTGCTCTGCCAGGAGCTCTGCTGGGCTTCACCTGCTTGGGATCATATTTAACCCCTCAGATTCCACATAATTCCTCATGTCTGTGCTGGAGAGAGGTGTCACACCACAGCCCTGCTGCTTCCATCCCTGCAGCACAGGGCAGTTGTTGGAATAAATCAGCCAAAACTCCATTTTCTCCATGCAGGAAAAGCCAACTCTTTATCCACATCATGTATTTCATACAGTTTTCACAGACCATCATGTGCTACACCCACTGGCTGGAAGTTCTCTCCCTCCTTCATTTCTTGGTCAGGAGGTGATTTGTGTGTACGTGCTAAGATTCAGGCTGTTGACATTTTTGCTTTGTGGGTTCCCATGGAACTAATCTAATCTAATATTTATGCAGGTGCACTTGTTTTTCTCCCCAAGAATAGGTGGTTGTGTTAACCAACTCTTCATACCCAAGATTGTTTTTGCATGGGAACTTGCAAACTACTTAGCTGCACTTAGAAGAAATTACAGCCTAGCTATTAATTTAACAGAGCAAGGCTTAATTTCATATTTTAGAAGACTTTTTTTTTACATTTTTTTTTACCTGTCTGCAAAAGCAGTGCCTTTCCCTTTACACTGGGTAAACTGAGGCACACCATGACATCTCCCCAGCCCTTGGGTGCCAACTTCCAAACTTTTTCCCACCTCTCCTGAAATTCCTTGGGGTATCCAAGTCCAGGCAGTGGCAAAGCACACGAGCACCAGGAACAGTTCCTGCCTCACACACACTCAATGCCTCAGCCCTGATTTCCCCAGCATTTCCAGCTTCCCTTTTCCCTTTCCCCAGCAAAGAAAAATCCCTTCAGCCACCCTCAGACCCACCTCATCCTCCCCCTGCAGCACTCCTTGCCCAGGAAAACCCAACCCAGGCCCTCCCCAGTGTCTGTGCCAGGCTCAGCCCATCTCCACCTGTTGTTTACAGTGAATTAACTTCACTTTGGGGCCAAAGTTTGTTCCTTTTTTATGCAGTACCCTTTTGTTCCCTTTTTATGCAGTGCCTGGCCCTGCCAGCTCAGTACAGGAGGTGTTTGATTACACAGCTAATAAATAAACAAGGACCTTGATCCTCTTCAGCATTTGGCTGTCCAAGGCTGCAATTTCCAGAGAAACTGCTGCAGGGCTGTGCTGGATGCTATTAGGGATTCAAATGTGTTTGGGAGATGAGATGTTCCCAGGACAAGGAGAAGGCACTGCTAAACCAGACCTTCCTACAGGCAGCAGGGAGTGGAAAAAACCCAAATGGTTTAAACTCAAGGTGCAGTAACACAAGCCATGTTCTGTGCTGGGCACACACAAAGAGCTGGTGTTTTTTGGCTGAAGAAAGGTGGGGAGATGATCACTTCAAGGCAACTGCTGCTGCAGCATCTCCCCCAGGCAGGGGGGTTTGCAGTGAGGTTTTTCCTCCTGAAGGCCACCCCGACCTGCTCCACCTCCCATAAATGATATTTAGTGCCCTGATGTCCCCCTGCCATCCCCCACATCCTCCAGAAACCCCCTGAGCAGCACTGCCACCCTCCCTCCCAGCCTTCCTCACTCACAGAAGGCACTGCTGGCTGACAAAGCCCTGCTGCAGCCTGGTTCTCCATCCCCAGGGCTCTGATCTCCCCCTGGCTGGAGGCACAGAGGATGGGGCACAGCTCCAGGTGGGATGCAGCTGCTGGGAGCACGTCCCCCCTCCCAATAATCCTCCTTTCCCTCCATCCCAGGCATCCTCAGCTTCTGAGATGTTCCCTTTGACTCAGAAATGTCAGTGCTTGCCTAAATTACAAAGAAGGAACGCCACCCAAACCCAAACAAAAAACAACAAAAACCCACAAACAAACAAACAAAACCCCAAGAAAGCAAACAAAAAGGAAAAAAAAAAAAAAAAAAAAAAAAAAAAAAAAAAAAAAAAGTAAAAAAAAGCCACCTTGGAAAAAAAAAAAACCCAAGAGGACATTAATTAGGAGTGAGAACTCCCCAGCTCTGGAAGCATGGAGGAGGAGCAACACTTAAACTCCCAACCTGACGGAGTAACTTTGAATTATCTTTCATCTCCCCCTGGATCAGATGTAATCCAATGACATTAACTTGGCTTCACTCTAGTGAAAGTGGCACTGCTGCTGCAGAGGCAGGGAGATTAAAACATATGAAATGCATGTTCCTGGGGTGACTGACAGTATAATGGCATTCCAACAGGCAGCTCAGTCAGCGCAGGGCTAACAAAAGATCAGAGGGAAAGAGCCAGATTCACAGTATCACCAGCAAACAGATATTTCCTTTTAATCCAGGCTTTTTTTTTTTTTTT
>WEIU01020698.1:214384-251744 GCA_013389925.1 Aegithalos caudatus | reverse complement strand
GGGGATGCTCGGGGGGATGCGGGAAGCCCCTGCGAGGCCCTGCCGGAGGATGGGGATGCTCGGGGGGATGCGGGAAGCCCCCCGGAGGCTGTGCCGGGGGATGGGGGATGCTCGGGGGGATGCGGGAAGCCCCCCGGAGGCTGTGCCGGGGGATGTGTGGGTGGCAGGGAGGCTGTTGCCGAGGCAGACGGATGCAGGAATGCCCGGAGGCTGTGCCGGGAGGTGCGGGGGTGCCCCAGAAGCTGTCGCGGAGGATGCAGGGATGCCCTGAGTCTATCCCTTAGGGCAGGGAGGAGATCTGGGAGAACTTTTCCAGCTTTTCCCTCTGTGCCGACTGCTCTCCAGCCCCAGTGGGACATCCTGCTGCCGCCTCTTTCGGACTCCGCAGGACTCTTCTGTCCGATGAGACCCTGGTGTCCGCCTGTCCGCTCGGCTTTTTGGAACTCATCCCTCCCGCATCCCTGCGGACCCGAGATCAAATTCCTGATATGCCCAATAATCCAGACACAAATTCCTTTGCATGGAAGAACAGCTCCCCTTAAGCTCAGCGAAGCCGCTGGCAGGGGTGTAAAACACTCACAGTATCACAGGCAGCTCTGTGCAAAATATGGCACAGAAACACCCAAAATCAGAATTTTCCCCCTCTTAACTTGCACAGGCTGCCCCTAGGCTGGCTGCAGGATCTGGCCCACGGTTGGTGAGAAATATCTACAAACACAACACGGCATTGCTCTTGGAATTTGCTCTTCTCCTTGGAGAGTACATAAAATGTGGAAATAGCTCTCAGCTTCGTGGCTCGGCTGCCTGATTCCGAGGGCTTGGTTATTGCATTGCCTGTGGGAATGCCCTCTTAATTTGAAATGTTTGTCATAGATTATAGAATTTTCAAACAAACTTGCACATGAAACACTTGACTTGGATCTTTTTTTTTTTTTTTTTTCCTTCTGTTTGGGGTGGACCTAGCTGAGGACTTCAACTTCAACTTCTTGGAAATGAAGCTGGTGTATCCACAAATTACGCAATGAGAAGAGGGGAGAAAAATTGCATTGAGTTATAATCAGCCATCTGCAGAGCTGGCTGGCTAATAAAAATGTGTTTCCAAACAGTAAACGGACCAAAATGAATAACAAATGCTATTTGCAATGAATTATTCTACTACATCTCAGTGTGTTTGGTGACTTCAAGATACATTTCAGGTATTTCAATGCTCCAACATATAAGTAGATTTACAAAATGCTATAAGCAGGTTAGGCCCCCAACACCTCTAGGCAACTACTTACATCATTAGGAACCTAAATGCCTTTATAAATCTGTGCTCTGATCCAGCTCATTGAAGTCAATGAAAAGACTTTGCTGACATCAATGGGCTTTGGACTGGGCCCTGCAGAAGGGCAAAAAGTGGTTTGACTTCTTATTATTCTCATTATGATACCTTTTTTCCTAGACACTTAGAACAGTGCTACACTTTCTGTTTGAAAAGGAAAAAAAAAAAAAAAAGGTTGCTTCAAATGGAGAAAAACAGAAAAGAGAAGTGAAATCGGTGTGAAAAAGCACAGAGAGTGTATCTGATGGGATTGCATTGCAAGACTTATGTTTGCAGCATTTTTTCCTGGAAATATTTGTGTGAATCTCACCTTCCCTTTAAAGAGTCACTAGCTGACTAGGGAAAATATGACCAGAGCCTGTATAAAAAAGTTTCAGTGTCTAGAAAGCAACAAGCTAAAAATATCTATATTTAAAAGAGCCCTGCGATATTTAAGGCAAACTTGTGATATTTTTACAGACCCTGACTCATGGTTTCTGCCTCCTGGGGCTGAAGGCACCAGTAATTCTGCAGCCAGGAACAGCTCTCCAAGAAGGAAGGTGTCTTAAAGCTTTAGAAAGGGCAATGCAGGGAAATGGTTTCACCCTTATTGCTGTGGACTCTGTTAGTACAGCTGCAAATCTCAGATTCTTTATTAGCAGCAGCCTGCTTTGGACCTTATTTTTGGATGAGTTGTTTTTTCTTTTTTTTCTTTCTTGCTGCAGAGACCATTTGATGAAGGCTGTATTATAAAGCCAGAAAAATTATGTGGCTGACATCATGACATCAAGTGCTGAGAACTTACTCGCCTTATCTTTTTTAGCCCTGCTGCAAAAAATAACCCTTCTCAGGGACAGCTTAAGGGTTTTTTAATGACTTAGAGCTTGGAGCAAAAGTTGCTTTTCATTTTGCTCAGCCTCCTGCACAACTGACTTAACGTTTTCAGTGCAGCCTCTTTCTTTTCCTCCCCTTAAATTTCTCTCTGCCCATCTCAGAGCCTCTCAGCACACCCAGCCCAGAGCCAGCGTGGCTTTCCCAAAGCCTGGCAGGGATGCTTGGATCCCAGGGCAGCTCTGCACACCCTGCTGGGCCCATGGGCACTGTCCCCTGGTGCTGGCAGGGTGGGGGGGAGCCTGGCCACCCCCAGGGCTGTGACTCAGTTTGCTGGCACCAATCCTGCTGCTGGCATGGGCCCAGCCCTGGGATGGTGCTGGCAGGTTCTGCTCCGTGCTCCTGTTTGCACTTGCTCCTTACTTTGCTCCCTTCCTTTTTTTCCTTTTATCTATTTACAGTTTTATTGCTGGCTGCACTCCTGCCTCCCCCCTGCTCCAGTTATTTTGGGTGCTCCTGTTGAGTGGGGCTGCTCCCTTAGCATGACTGATGCCCAAATCCTCCTTTCAGCAGCAGCAGCAGCAAGGTTTCCTACATCCAAATTTGGGATGCCCTTCATGGGGGCACTGAAGAAACAGACCTGCTTACCTGGAGAGACCTTTGGCACAATGAGTGAGTCTGCAGAGGCTGGAACTGAGCCACCAAAATCTTCTGTCCCCTTGGCAAACGAGAGCTGAAGGTTTTGCTTCCATCACCGGAGGTTTCCAGGTGCTCTCACCCAGCTGGGGAAGGGGAAGGCTTCGCTGGCCCCACTGGCACGGTTGTGTTTTTTTCCCTTTTTCCCAGTGACCCGTGGCACAGATGGGATCAGGGGTTAAACTGGGAGTACGGTGGCAAAAGGGCCCTGGAGCCCGGGGCTAGCACCATTTAACAAGTGATTATAAGGTCTGAAGGGAAAGGGAACCCCCGCCTGTCAGGGAGCTGCTGCTGAAGAAAACATCCCATTGTACCGGGGAGATGGAGTATGGGACAGAGCAGAGTGAAACAGATTGATAACCCAGGGCTGCTGTGACCCCACATGGGCTCCTACAACAAAAGCCCCTTCATCGAAAATGAATGGGAACAATGGCTAATGGGGACAGGCCAGCAGTGGCCAAGGATCTGAGAGCCAGGGCACAGGGAGGAGGCAATGACAGCTCCTGTTCCACCCAAATCCTCCCTTGATCCCAGTAATCTCCTGGGCTTTCCCCCCCTTGAAATCAGACAGAAAGTTCAAGGGCTTTTTGCCTTTAGGTTGTGGGAGCACTCATTGTTCTCAGGAGCCACCGAGGTGTGCCGAGGAGGGCCAGGCTGATGGGGAGTGCCCTGGAGCAGGCTCAGAGGCCAGGGATGAGCTGCTCTGTGCCCTGTGATGTCCCCAGCCCTGGGCTGGCAGTGCTGGCAGCTGCTGCCCTCATCCCAGAGCTGCTGCCCCCCAAAGGGGCTTCCAAATCCACTGAGATTTTGGGGGCAGAGTATGTGTGGATACCCAGAGCCTGGGAGAGTCAAATTCCGTCAAATTATTTAAAAAAAAAAAAGGAATTGTGGTCTTTTATTAGGGGGCCAGCAGGGCACAGCCCGTGCTCAGGGTGTTCAGGGCAGCAGCAGAGCCATGAGGGCACTGGGATGAGGAATTGCACCCCCAAGGAGCATCAAAAGTCCCAGCAATGAGACAGGTGATGGAAAGGTGTTGGAGACCTGACCATCAGCTCCAGTCTTGGTAGTTCTGTTGAAATGGTATCTTGAAATACTGAGCCAGAGACACGAAAAAGGTAGGGATGGGATTTTGCTTAGTTTTTAACATTTTTTTTTCTTCTTTTGGAAGGACAAAAAGCATCCACAGGAAATACCACGCAGACCAGGAAAAAAAGTAAAAAGAAAAGTTTTGAGAGATTATTTCCACTCTGCACCCTCTTAACCTGACAAAATTACTTGGAGTGTTGTATAATTTCCAATGCCTGTGCCCAAAAGCCAGCAGAGCTGTGAGCAGAAAGGAGGTGAAACCTGAGTCCTGCTTTGGCTGGGGCTGGAGGGCACAGCTCCCTGTACCTGATGCCTGGCCAGGGCATCTGAGTGAATGCAGCTCGTTTCTGATCCCCCCTGCCCAGCTGGGATGGGGCCAGCTTGATCAGAGAGCTGGCACAGGCCAGGAGGACATCTGGGAGCATGAATTAATAAAAACCAGAAAGAAAAGGGGACTGGCTTGGACTCAGAGCCAGGACAGGAGCTCCACGCTGCCAGCCACGGTGCCTGGGGGCTGGAAATGGGGTCCTGACCCCTGGACCTGCCCTTCCCAAGGATCCCATCCTGCTCAGGGAGCAGGGCAGAGCCTGCCTCAGCCTGTTGATGGCTCAGCCTGCCATGCCAGCAGCCTTTCCCAAAGGATGGAGTGGGGTACAGAGCCCTGGGAGCAGCAGGATCCTGCTTCTCCCCTCTTGGGGAGCTCCCAGCTGTGGTTCTGGTGGCCCCTCACTGCTTCAGGCTGCTGGGGTGCTGGGACAGGCTGGGACAGGCTGGGACAGGCTGGGACAGGCTGGCAGGGCAACCTTGGTACTTGGCTGTGATACTCAGCTGGTGCCTGCTCAGCCCAGCTCCTTCTGCAGCCACTGAGTGACCAGGGACCTTCTACAGACACCCAGTGACCTTCTACAGCCACTGAGTGACCACCAGGGACCTTCTGCAGCCACTGAGTGACCAGGGACCTTCTACAGACACCCAGTGACCTTCTACAGCCACTGAGTGACCAAGAGGGACCTTCTGCAGCCACTGAGTGACCAGGGACCTTCTGCAGCCACTGAGTGACCAGGGACCTTCTGCAGCCCACCCAGTGACCTCTATTATTTATACTTTTGACCACCCAAGGCCTGCAATGCAGACCTTTTTCTCCTAATGACAGAAAACCACCCAAAGCCATGAAGAAGAAGGAAGAAGGTGAAGAAGAAGGACCCAGACAACACCCCAAATCCTCCATCTTGACTCACATGTATTAGTATAATTAATATATAAGTTTTTCACCCTGTGAAATCACACAAGACTATTCAAACCACACACCCACAACCTCAGTGCTGTCACTCAATTTTGGAAACCTGTTCCACTGCCTCAGGTCAAACGTGGTGCTTGCTTGAGGGTCAGCACCTTTAAAACACAGAAATTTTCAGCCTCCAAGGTTCCAACATCCTGGAATAATAATAACCAACCTAGCAGAGCCTGAGATGGGCTGCAGGGTGCTGGGGGTGCTCTCTGGACACCCCCAAACCGTGGGTTTGATGTGGGGCTGGCAGCCTGGGATGCTCCCACCAGCCCTCAGCCACTGCAGGCAAATATTTACAAGAGCTCTCCAAGGGGAACCCATAAAGTGCTCCCTGGTATAGCTTCCTGAGGATCACTCCAGACAGCTATATTATCTGGAACATGAAGTAGTTACACTCCTGCTGCTCTTCCAGTGCTTTTGAAACAGATACTTGTCTCTTTTATTACCTTTGTTTGTGCCTGGTTTTATTTGTGCTCTGCGTGCTTCCTTGTGCTGGGTTGGATACAGTTGTGAGTGGCTATGGGTTGGAACAACAATAAATACCTTCCAGGTCTTTTGTGCTTTTTAATATCAGTCTCCATTAAAAAAAAAAAGAACCAAAAAAAAAAAGCCAAGTCAGGCAATGGAAACAATACAGGGAAAATTAAACCCTAAATCTGCATTTATGGTTCTGCATTAAACACGCAGGGAAGGCTGGCTACTAACTGGAGATAAAAGGTTTTGGTTCTGTTAAAAATGTGCTTTTGGGGAAAGGGGAGTGTTTTGTGGAGCAGGCTTGGCTTTGATGAAGATAAACATAACTGGTCAGGTTTTCCCAGCCCAGGATGGATATTCCAGCTGGAAAAAACCAGCCCAACAACTGGACTGGGGACAAGGTGTGCCCTTCATGGGGGTGAGAGCTGCTCACTTCCAGCTTCACTTTGTTCCCCTATAAAATTCCTTGTCTCTCTGTGAGGGCTCAACCAAGCAGCTCTGAAATTATGGGCAGGTTTTAATGAACTTAACTGGGTATCAGGCAATGCTAGGAGAGCACTGAGGGCTGGATCAGCCTTCCAAAATCCTGGAAAAAAAACCAGCCAGAGATGCACTCTTGAGGGCCTGGTGTCAAACCCCTCAGAGCAGCTTTTAGGGATGATTTGCTTTTTCTACAGCAATGCCACACGTGGAGGTTGAATGTGGAGGCTCTCATGCCTTGCTCTTTCCATGCAACACCTCTGGAATACCCCAGTGCCCTCAGGAAGGATGAAAGCACAGCTGGAAACAGCTGGCCCAGCCAACAGGAGCTGAACCCAGAGCCCCACAGAGCTCCTGGGGGTGTTTGAAACACCCCAAAAAACCCCAAACCCCCCAAAAGGGGCAGAGCTGGCAGATCCCTGGGTTCCCCCTCCTTGGGGCTGTGCTGCTCCCCCTGTTCCACCCTGCCTGGGCTGGTGACAGCTCTGCTGGCCTGGAGAGAGCTCTTTAAAAGGAAGCAAAGCTGCAGCAGCACAGCCTTGTTCTTGCTGGAAAGGGGAAAGAGGAGATGCACAATTCCTGCCTTGTATGGGAAATTTGGCCTCCTTGCCTCACCCTGAGGGTTTGGGATGTGTTCTTAGCACCCCATCCTCAGCCTGTGCTCCTGGGGGACAATGCCAGGAGCCCCTCCAGCTCTGGTTGGGCTCAGCACAGGAGAATTCACACCTGGAGAGCTCCCTGAGGCTGAGCTTGGCTGGACAGGGGTAAAACCTGTGCTAAAAACACCTAAAAAATGCCCAGAGAGGGGAAAATTCTGTGATTCAGGGAATGCTGTGATTAGTGCATCTGCCATGCACTAATTAGATGTTCCCTCTTTGCTCCATCCCCAGCCCTCAGGCCTCCCCTTCCCACTCTCTCTGTCCCTTTCCTGGCCTCCTCCTTTTCCCAGGAGCTTTTCTGTCCCTCTCTGAGCTGTCAGAGGCACCTGCAGGACCGTGGTGGGAGGGCTCAGGCACTGCTGAGGTGGGAAAACCTCAGCTTTGAGGATCCCCTTCACTGAGTTTGACACCAAGTTTGAGCCTGAGTCCCATCTCAGAGCATCCACAGACACAGGAGGGAAAAGTGAAGCTCAGGATCCCGTGTGTGCTGCCAAGGGATGCTCCTTGTGTGTAAATATTTGTGTTCCAAAGCACTCAGGAGCACAGGGGGTGAGTTTTGGCTGTGGGGGACCCCCACAAGGCTGCACTGTGTGAGCTCTGAGCACCTCAGGCACGTTCAGGGCTCTGTTCCTTCTGCATGGATGTCCCCAGGAAAAGGGAACAGGCTCATTTCAAACACAGCTCTGGCTGAATGGGCACCCCAGCAGCTCCAGCTCCAGAGCCATGATGAAGAATGTCTCAGAGAAGATGGAGCATCATCACATTTTCTCTCTTTCCAGCCCGGTTTCCTTATCCCCTGCCCTGAACAATGCAGAGGAGAGGGAGGAGATGTGCACCCCTGTGCCATCAGGCCAGCTGTGCTCTCCAATTCCCTTGGTTTTCCTTCTTTCTGACTTCTAAACTCAACAAAACCTGCCAGGGCACCTCATCCCTGCTGCTCCCCAGGAGCACACACATACTTGGAGCATGCAGTCAGCTTTTCCAGCCCGTCCACACAGCCTGCATAAACTGCCTGAGCACCATCAAAAACCACTCTATAAACTGAGGAGGGGAAGGGGATGATTGATGCCTCCCCACTGGACGTGACACAGCTTCCACACTTCCCTATATTTATAATATTTGTGTATTGCCCCTACCTCAAAGCCTGACTGGGCTGGTCCAATTCACTCAGAGATAGGAATTTGGCACAGCCTGACATAAACTCCACCACTTTGGGCCACCAAGGGAGAGGCATTGTTATTAAACTTTCTCCCCCACACCCTGCTTGGCCCCCTTTTTAACCCCACTCCAGTTGCATTATTTCTTTACAAGCCAGCAAGAGCAGAAACAAACGTTTCACATCTGTTCTCTCAGCCTGGCCATTAGCATGAGAATCCTGGCCAGTGTTTGAGTGAGCACAGCTCCTGGCCAGCACTGGGGACAGAGCTGGCCACCACTGGCCCCTCAGCCTCCTGCCAGGTGTCTGAGCTCTGCACAAAGCAGACAGACCCACAGCATTAGGAAATCACCTTTTTTTTGGGGATCTAATCACTCTAGAGGTAATTTTTCTTTCTGGATGGTGTTGTGCAGCTGATCCTCACTCTTGGGCCAAGCCTTTGGTTTAAGGGGTTTGCTGTTCTGCTTTTCCAGTATCAGCATAATGAAGGGAAGGTGGGTGCACCAGCCAAGCCTAAGGCAAGGCTGGGTTTTGTTTAGCAGAGCAATAATTGTCATTTTAATGGTAGAGCATCTCCAGTGATATTGGCACCACTGGGAAAAAACCCTTGAGGATTATGCCCACGTTTCACAGGGGAGTTCCCATCTGAAAAAAACCCCCAAACAATTAACCCCAGAAAATTTCCTTTATTCTGCTGTTTTTCTGCTCACCAAAAGCATCTTACCACCTGCTCTTCCCCTGTATCCCACACCCTGCCCTTTCCCTGAGTCTCTTCAGCTCCTGCCTTTTCCCCCAGCTGGCAGTGAGACTCAGAGCTGCAATTTTTTGGAATTTGCTTCTTCTCTTTGCACTCAGGCTGGGCATTATGAGCTGCAGGTTGACTGACACAGGAATGGCTGAAAGGCTTAAGCTGTCAACATAAGCTGACCAAAATACTTTGGAAATTGCAGCAGGAAGCACTGAAACCCATCAGTGCCATTCACCTCCCCGTTCAAGGGATGCTCTTATGAACTTTCCAAGCCACAGGCTTCTCCTAGGAAAATTAACCTGCAAAGAAACATTTTAAAAGCATCATGGAGCACAGATCCCCTCGGATTAGAGGCTGAGGTTCTGACCTCCAAGCAGCCCTGGCATGGAGGGTGTTGGGTGCCTGGGCTCTTTCACCTCTCCTGGGTGCATCTGAAAGGCCTGAGGTTGGGATTCCCTGCAGGAGGAAGGTTATTCCAGGTGGGATCAGCACTGCTGGGTCTGCACAGGGGCTGCCTTGCCCCAGGATGGAAAATTGATCTCCCTGTGCTGGCATCCCAGCCCTGCCTGTGCCCTCCAGTCCTTCCCACGAGCTGGGGTTTTTTGGGAAAGGCAGTGGGGCCTCCCAGGAGCAGGCATCTGCCAGGGTCATGAACCCCAGCTGCAGCATCCCTCTCTGGGCCTGTCCAAGCATTTAGCTGTGTTTTGAAGGATTCCCAGCCACAAAGGCGAGACAGATTGGGTATTGATCCATTCCCTTCAGTCGATGGGAAACCAGCCCAGCCATGGGGAGAGCCTTGCAAGCACAGGGGGCAGAGCAGGGGCATGGACAGGGGCTGGGCTGGGCTGCACATGATCCTGGAGGTCTCTTCCAACCTTGGAATTCTGTGATTCTGTGAAAAGGGAGTGAAAACAGAGGCAGCAGAGGTGTTTTGGGACTCTGCTGCTTTGTGGCACCTGTGGCTGCTGCCACATCCCTCAGCTGTGCCCTTCACTCCCCAGCTGGGTCACTGCTGGGACACCTGCTGACCTTTAGGGGCTGAGTGTTTTTCCAGGCTGCTGTCTGATGGGCCAAAGGTCTGGAATGTGCATGGGGAATCCCTTTGAAGCTGATTTTCTCATCGAGCTGCATTTCCTGCCTTTCACTGGAGAGATGTGCTCAGAAAGGCTGGTGTGCAATGCCAGTGCTTTGAACAGCCACAGAATCACAGAATGACAGAAGGACAGAAGGACAGAATGACAGAATGACAGAATCACAGAAGGACTGAATGACAGAATCCCAGAAAATGCTGAGTTGGGAGGGGCCATCCCATCCAGCTCCTGGCCCTGTGCAGGACACACCAAGTGCCTGAGATTGTTGTCCAAATGCTTCTGAATTGTCAGCCTTGGTGTTGTGACTACTGCCATCAAGAGCCTGTTCCAGTGCCTGCTCACCCTCTGCATGAAAAATGTTGTATCTAATCTTGTTAATAACAGCCCCTGGCTCATGTGCAAAACATTTCCAGCTCCAAAGCTTTGTGGGCACAGTCATCAATGACAGCATCATGCTCAGGGCATGGAAGTGTCAGCATCTGCATCCTTGTGCCTGCCACAGGATTTTGTGGTGCCACAGGACCTGGGCAGGTGTGTGGGAGCAGGGAAGCAAAGCCCTGAGACACCCAGAAGACTGAGAGGGAGAAGAGAGCAACACAGGCATTTCAACTGGTGCCTTTTTGCTCAGGGCAAGTACTTTGTTCTTTGGGTTATGTGGTCCCACCTGACAATTCAGAGTTTATACAATCACAGAATAGTTTGAGTTGAAAGAGAGCTTTTAAAGATCATCCAGAGCCACCCCCTGCCATGGGCAGGGACCCCTCCCTTTAGACCAGGTTGTTCCAAGTCCATCTTGTCCTTGGATTCTTCCAGCAATGGGGCAGCCCCTGCTGCTCCAGACAACCAGAGCAGTGTTTTAGCACTGTGGGTTTGTCACACTGCACTTTGGGCATTTGCAAAGAGGAGGCTGAGGGTGCTGAGTCTGCAGCTGCCACGGGTCCTTACCCTTCCCTGCACAACTGCTGGAAACACCCTGTGCACTGAAAACAGCTCCATGCCCCCCACCTGCCCCTCTTCTTTCCCCTTTGGATGGCCTGCATTTCAGAAATCCTCCCTGTTCAAAAATAAAGCAGCTCCAAGAGTCACCTACTCCCTGTTCATGCTGCTGGTGATGCTTTAAATGCCCTCCTGGTACCCAAAATCTCCTCTCTTGGGCATCCACTGAAAATAGACAGGTCAGACTGAATATCCTGGTAAGGCCTGAATTCATATTGAACAAATAAAGAAGGTGGGCTGGTTGTAAGAGGTGCTGGCTGGAAGCAGGAGAGAGGATGTGCAGTATTTATTTGTGAGCACAAGAGGGAGAGCAAGGGAGGAGGAGAGAGGAAGGACAGGACTGAAGGAAATGGATTTGATACCTGTCTGTAAATTAGGCCAGGGTTAATCATCATTTGGGCAGTCTTGGCTCCAGGCCCAGGTTTACAGGTTTTGCAAAGACCTGTGAAGAAATGACAATTCCTGCCTGGTAGAATGAGCTGTGATTTGCAGAGTTTTCCCTTCACCCCCGTTTCCACTCACACAAACCCAACCACACGAGGGAGGAGTCACAGGCTCTGGGCATTATCAGGTTAAGTCAATGCTCTGCTTTAATCCTGCTTATGTCAGTCAAGAGAAGTCTTACCCAAGGAATGAAAAATAAACCAAACCCTGCTTGTGAAGCCACTGCTTTTATTTTTATTTCACTGCTTTAGAGTTTATCTGCTTAGCTCTGCCATTCCCTCTCACTGCTGTGTCTGAGCAGACATGGAAATGACTGAGCCAACAGTTGGGCTTAAGGGAAGTGACACCAAAACAAAAATAAAAAGGAAAAACTGAATGCTGAGGTTGGTATTTTGCAAGACTCAGCTCAATGTTTGCTCCCTGGATGCAAAGTTGAATAACTAAGCAAAAAAAATCCTACAGGAGTCCTCTAGAAAAAGAGGGAGCAGTGCCTGGCATGGGGTGGAAACCCAGTCCCAAGGCAGCATTCCTGAGGCACTGGAGTGCTGGAGAGCCTGATGAGAGGCTTGGAGAGCTATTTAGCAACACTGAATTGGGACTTGAAGCAGAATTAATTGAGCTCAAATTGCATCCTCCCAGCAATCCACTAATCTGCTGCAGCAGGAGGATAATGACATCTTGAGAAACCAGCTTCAAAAAACCAACCTTGCCTTGTAATAAATGGGGATTAAAACTCGCATATAAAATATTGCCATTTCAAGACTTATATAAAATATTGCCATTTCAAGACTTGTGTGCTCATGGGAGGCTTTTGCTTCCCAAAGGAGGGGGTTCTCAAGAGAATTCATGAGCTACAGGCACACAAATACACACACACACACATGATTATGTGCCCAAGAGCACACAGCACCAAGCTCCTGTCATGTCCCCAAATCACTTTCCTTAAACCATTTATTAGTTCTAGGGGGTTCTTAGCATGCAGGAAATTCAATAAAAAGCTCCTTTCAAACAAAGACTGGAGACTTGCTCTGGAAGCAGCAAGAAATCAGGTGTCACATCATCCCTGGTGACTCTGGGAAACAAGTGGTGTGTGGCCAGTACCTGGCAGCCCACAACAGAAACCTCTTAGAATTGAGTGAATTGGTGAATCCTGCACCCTCTCTCCCTTCATTCCATATCTCCTATTTGCTGACATCTCTGTCACTGGGAAAGAGCTGGGAAAATGGGATTTTTGCTCCGATTGCAGCAGGGTCCTTTTTTTGGAGAACTCCCTGTTGGCATGGTGGTTTTGGGATGTTTAATCTGACAGCAAATGGGTTGGAGTCCTGGAAAAGATCCCTTCCCTCCCTCCACAGCTCCTGCTTGGGTCCAGCTGGCTGAAAACACGGAATGCAAAGTGATTCTGTCACTGCCTGTGTCCTCTCAGCAGCTTCCCCTCATCCCTCACCTCTCCCAGTCCCTTTAGGTGTCTGTGTTCATTCAATAAGACAGAACAGAAGCTCTCCACCAAGTCTTATCCATCACCCTCAATTTCCACTTTATTACCAGGGGTATCCACAGCAAAGCAAGCAAACAGCAGCAGGCTGCTCTCTCTGTTGCTGTCAATAACATTGTCACTGCCACAGACCCAATTAGAAGCATTTGTTGGCATTCAGTAATTAGCTGGGAGCAGGGCTGAGGCCTCTGTCTTTCACCAAAGGGCTCACAGGCTGCTATAAAATATTTATGAATGATCTTGGATGACATCTGTTTGCTATTTTGCTGGTGATGTTCCCTGTGAGGGGCTGACCTGGGGAGCACACCCTGGTCACAGGAGCACTCACTGCTGGCTCAGCAGGAAAATAAACCAAAGCAGGGCTCAGCTGCTCCATCCCTGAGCAGGTCCCAGCTGCTGCCTGGCAGCACAGCCCTGGGCTGCTCCACATCACCCAGGGTGAGGGGCTGAGGCCAAGCAGGCAGCTCTGGGTTTGCCAAGGCTTCAGCTGAACCTGGGGCTGGTTTCTTGCACAGAAATGTTCTTTGTACTGGCTCCCTTCATCAGACACTGTGAGGTGCTAGGGGGACTTGGATAAAGCCACAGGAAAAGGGAAGAGTTTTGCACTTTTCCCAGGGACTACAGCAGCTGAAAGGGGCACCAGTGGTGATCCCTCATGGTGAGGGTGAGCAAGGCCAGGGGTGGAGTCACAGATGCTTCAAGAGAGGCAAAACTCCCCCTCCTACCTTCCTACCACGTGTAAAAACCTTCTCTTCCCTCCAAGCAGTGACTTTTCTACCTTGTTATTTACAGCTCACAACTCCTGAGACTGCAATACAGATAAGGATTAATAAACACTGAACCCAAAACTACAACTCCCATGTATTAATCCCAGCTCTAACACAAAGCAAAAAAATAATAATAAAAACATCACAAGGTGACAACTCCCAACATTTTCCATGGGGCAGCCAAGGGGGATCCTTGGGCAGAGCCAGCTGCCTTCAGAGGAGGTGTCCAGCCCTGGGGTGGCACCTGAGCCCATCCAGGTCATCCTTTCCCCTCCTGCCTCCTGTAATTGCACCCTCCCAAACAAAGCTGCCTTCAGCACCCCCAGCAAGGAACCCCTGGGCACAGCTGGGGAACAAAAGGCATTTTAATACCCCAGAGGAGGAAACAGAAGAGTACAAGGAGTTCAGGTGAGCCTTCACACACACAGCAGCTCCTCAGCAGCACTTCAAGGGAGCTGAGCCTCCCACTGAAGCCAGCCCAAAGAGCTGGAAAGGAGGGAAAAAAATAAAATTGCTTGCATTGAAAAAGCATTGTGTGGCTGATTTTCACAATGGTTACAGCAATTTAGAGGCATCAGCAGGATCAGAGTGGGGGATTTGCTCTGTTTGATCAGACAAATCAGCCATGGCAGGAGATGCCTCTGCCTGCAGAAGTTCAGACACTGGGGCTTCCCCTGGGAATGTCTCCCTGCTCTGCTGGGATCCTGGACACATCCCATGCTGGGACAAGCCTTTCTTGCCCAGCCACCCCAGGCAATCTGGAGCTGTTCCTCTAAAGCATAAGATTGGATTAGGCTTTTCTTAGCTGGCCTCACTCTGTTGCCAATTTGTAGGATTTTATGCCAAGCTTTGTGCTGTTTGGGATTTTTCTTAGAGTGCCAGTTCCTGGAATAAAGAGATTACAGAAGAGCCTCCTTGCTGCCTCAGCTATAAAAGCACATTCCTGCCCCATGTTGTTACCACAAGGGCTGAAGTGGGGAAGGAAGATTTTGGGGGAGGTAAAGAGGCTCCTTGCACCACCCAGCTGTGAGGATTAAAGATGCTGCACGTTGTAAGGAGTGTAAAAACAGCCCTGCTCAAATTTACTTCGGACCTGCAGTCAAATTTTCTCCTTTTCCATCACTTTCAGAGGGGAAGATCCTTTCTGGAGCAGTGACAGATCAGCAGAACAACCCTGAGCCACCCCCATGCCCTGTGTGTGGGGGAAAATGCTCACAGAGGATGCTCACAGACACAACCTGATGGACAATTCCAGCAGTGGAACCCCAGTGCAGGAGGAGATGTTATTTTTACACCAATTAGGAGGCTGTGGGTGGGGAGTGGAGGCAGTTTAATGTGCTGGGATGTTTAGGCACACTTGGCCCTGGTGTTTATTGGGGCTGTTTGCAGCAAGATGCAGGATGTGCTCACTCTGGAAGCATGTGGCAGGCACACAGAGCCAGCCCAGATGTGCTGGGGAGCAGCAGGGGAGGGAGCTGGGCTGGCCCAGGGCATGGGGAGCTGCCTGCAGCAAGGGTGGAGGGAGGGGACACAGATAAAGCCTCACCTGCTGGGCTTGCTCAGCTGCATCTCACTTGAACTGCAGTGTTTTCTTTGGAGGTTTGGAAATCCCATTGCACAATATTGTAAAAATGCCATAAAATATTTTATGGCATTGTACCATTGAAATGCTGCCAGGAGCTTTAACCCCTTCAGTGCCTCCTTCCCGTGGGTGCCCAGTCAGGAACTGGCTCCCTTTGTTTTTGGGGTTTCCATTGGAGCATGGGGAGGGTTTGGGGGGTTTAGGGGTGAGAGCTGCCAGATCACTGCTCCACTCAGCCTCTCAGACTGATTTGAACCAATTTCAGGCCTTCCCATGCCTCTGTGTGAGGGTTTCATCTTGATCACAGCTGAAGGTGAGGTCACTCCTGGTGCTTTTGTTCCTCACTTTCACCCCCAGTGCCAGCCCTGTGAATATCCTGTGAATATCAGTGAATATCAGTGAATATCCTGTCAATATCAGTGGATATCCTGTGAATATCAGTGAATATCCTGTCAATATCAGTGAATATCAGTGAATATCAGTGAATATCCTGTGAATATCAGTGAATATCAGTGAATATCCTGTGAATATCAGTGAATATCCTGTGAATATCAGTGAATATCAGTGAATATCCTGTCAATATCAGTGGATATCCTGTGAATATCAGTGAATATCCTGTCAATATCAGTGAATATCAGTGAATATCCTGTGAATATCTGTGAATATCAGTGAATATCCTGTGAATATCTGTGAATATCCTGTCAATATCAGTTGAATATCAGTGAATATCAGTGAATATCCTGTGAATATCAGTGAATATCCTGTGAACATCAGTGAATATCAGTGAATATCCTGTGAACTGGACAAGGCTGGTGAGATCAGGAGGCTCCTGCTCCTTAAAGCACACCCAGAAAGCAAACCTGGATCCCTGCAGCATTATTGTGGAGCCCACCTCTGCATCAGGTTGGGTTTTCCCTCAGTCACTTGCCCTGTGATACCCAGCTATGCATCCAAAAAATGGACCCATCCCTACTTTGGAAGCCTCTCTCTCATTAATGATTAATTAATGGGGAAATATCTCCCATCAGCTGGAAAATTCCAGCAAGCAAGGGGGGCCAGAGGCCTCTCCTCCTGCAGATGTTGGGGCTTTGCTTGCCAGAAATCAGATGTTGAGCTGAGTTGTTATAAATAAAGAACAAAAATTAGCCAGCTGTTCTCAGTGGAGATTTTCATCCCTTCTTTTACCCCTTTAATAAAAAGGAATAATAACTCCACAAAAGGCTTAGGCAGAACTTGTTCAGGCCCAGGGGAAATTCACCCTGCTCTGAGGTACAGATACCAATTAATTCTCACTTAAAGCCTATTTTGAGTGGTACAACAGGGGTGTAAATCCCTTTTTTCTGCTGTTCATGTAGAGGTGGATTTTCAACTTGCCCTGAAGGGCAGAATTGGCAACTCTTTCTTATTTTGTAGTGCAAGCAATATCAGCTTTTCCCACCTTCCTGGGCTGTAGGCAGCTCTGGGTTTGAGTCATGGGCAAGAAGAGTCCTTGCAAGAGGCATTTTCTGCTGTGATGCATCCCAGGGTAGCTCTAGGCTTGCAGGCTGCATCACCAGTGGTGTTTCCCAGCCCCTAAACCAGGCTGTGCTGCCTCTAGCCCACAGACACACAGCCAGGGGGGGAGCATAAGGGAATATTAATGCAAATTTCCCTCCAGTTTGTGCTAAATCTCCACCCCAGAGGCTGCAGAGCTGGCTGAGATGTGCCAGAGAGGAATGTGGGGATTTGCTTGTTTGCTTTTCTATCTAAACAAAATGCTTTCCCATAAACAGGAGGAAGGAAACCCCACTTGGCTGAGCCCCTCAGAAGAAGTGTCTTCACTGGGAATGTTTATATGTTGCCTTTGGAACCTAAACTACATCAAATTGAGCAGCAGCTGCCCCAGCTGTGAGCAGCACTGGGGCTCTGTTGCAGGCCTGAGCTGGGGTTTTCATTAATTAATTTAATAAGTGAAGCACCCTGATGGCCCAGACCTTCCTGGAGCATCCTCCCAGCAAAGCCAGGGTAGCCAAGAGCTCATCATCTTCTCCATGGGAACATGAAGAGATGTCCAGTTGGGAATGGACATTTTGGGAACTTCTGGGCTTGCCTGGGGTGTCCCTGAGTGCAAAGGGAGTGCAAAGTGCCTGCACAAACCCTTCCTGCCAGCCCTGGGAAAACAGCAGAGCCCTCTCCTTTAGAGAGACAGAGAGTCTGACTGTGTTCCTTTGATTCTGAATATCTGGGGGCACTCCAAGCCCCATGGAGGTGAGTGCTGTGGAGCCAGGGGTGTGCCTCAGTTTCCCTGAGTAGAACAGAGGGAACTGCCTGGGCCACGTGGAGTGAGCCCATCAGCCAGGCTGCCTGAAGAGCACAAAGTGATTTTTATCACACCCCAAAGCCAAGTCCTTTTGGGTTATTCTGGGCTGGGACATTGTTGTGTCTCACATTTTATGTTAACAACCTTTAGCTTTGTGTTAACACCTCTCAGCTACCCAGAGGTCACTGCAGCAGCAGGAGCATCCCTCTTCACCCTCTCCTAAAATCCATGTGCAACCAGCAGCAGAAATGTGGAGAATTTTAGAGGACTCCAGTGCCCAGCCTTGCCCAAAAGGGCTGGGAGGTTTCTGCAATGCCAGTTTGCTGTGCCAGGGCTGAGCAAGTCCTGTAGGACAGCACAGAAATCAGCTCTGATTTCAGTCACCACCTTGGGGTTGGTTTGTCCTCTTAGCTGAAACAGAGTTTGAAATAACATTTGTCTATCTTCAGGAATTTAAGAAAAAAAAATCCTGTTATTTCTGTAACTAGTTCTATATCTACACTTTAAAGCTTTAAAACTTTCCATAGCTTGCTTAACATGCCTGTCTATACTAGAAACTCAAATTCTTGCTCATGGTCTCTAAATCTGGAAGCTTCTTCCAAAGACTCAAGCCAAACCCTGTACCCATTTCTAAGTTTGGGCCTGCATGCACAAGGATTTGAGAATTTTCTGTGCCTGGATTTCCCACAAGGAAACAAGAGGACAAAGCCACCCCCTGTGCCTGAAGTGTTTCCAGACTCAGCAGAGCACCTCAGCTCTGCCTGCCCTTGCTGTCTCTGGGCTGGGATGTTCCCTGCACTAATGAATTACCTGCAGGGTTAATTGTCTGTGACCACTGTGGGAAGGCACTGTTGGGCATTACTGCAAACTCTTTGGAGCTGAGGTTGCCTTTTTTAGAGGTGCAGGAATTATCTACAGGCAATGCAATGTACACTTGTAATCATCAGCAGTGTCTGAAAGTCATCCCTGCCTGACAGAGTGCTGGGATGAGAACCACAGGACAGGCAGAGCCATCTCCCACTTTTTGGTCCCTGTGTCCTTCCAGGAAGGTGTTATCCCACCCCTCCAGGAATAAAAACACAAATCCAGGCAAAGCCAGCAGCTGTGGTGCACTGGGGCTGTGGCACAGCGTGTCCTGCCCAGCACACAGGGCTGCTCCCCACACATCTGCCTGAAAAACACCCCAGAGGCCTCTGAAACAGCCACAAACTGGGCAGAGGGAACAACACAAAGCTGCTCTGAAAGGTCAGCAAGGAGGGAATAAAGCTGCTATGGGAGTGCAAAGCTGCTCCTCATCAAACACTGATGGAGTGAGAGACTGCAGTCACTGTCACTGCCCAGGGCCTGCCTTGGGAGGCTGAGCTGGAGCAGAGACTGGGCAGAGATAGAGAATAAAGGAGGTATTTATTAAAGGCATTTAGGGTACACCTTGGGCAGGACAGGGCCTGGCCAGGGCTACACACAAGGTGGACCCAAAATGCTCACAAAATGGGCACAAAATGGTCACAAAATGGTCACAAAATGGTCACAAAATGGACACAAAATGGACAAATGGTCACCAGGTCTCACACTTTGATCAGTTTTGGTCCATTTTCCCCTTGGGGTTGAATTGTCCCATTCCAGCTCCAGGCTGGGAGCTCCCTTCCTTCTTGTTCCTCCCTCCAGCCACCCTTGTTTGTGCTTTGGGGCTGGAAGTTGTCCTTGGTGTGCAGCAGGAAAAGGATTTGTTTTGTGTCCCTGCTCTGAGTGACCCTGACTGTGAGCTCAGAGCTGCACCCTGGGCACCACAGAGTCTGAAATCCAGGGAAGATAAAACTTCAGGCATCTTTTTTATGCAAGGTTTATTTATGAAATCTGGGAGTGAAAGCAGAGTCCAAGATGGGATGCTCAGCACAGCTCACAGAGGTGAAAGCAGATGGTGGCAGTTAACAGGGGAAGAGCAGCACAGAAATATAAATAAACCCACAGCTTTTAGGAATTCATCAGAGATTCACGTGGGCACCAGAAGATGGATCTTCAAGGGGAGGCTGAAGCAAAAAGCAACACAGATTTTATGTTCTCCTGCTGTTAACTGCTATGAAATT
The DNA here is from genome assembly GCA_013389925.1 of Aegithalos caudatus. NCBI lineage: Eukaryota > Metazoa > Chordata > Aves > Passeriformes > Aegithalidae > Aegithalos > Aegithalos caudatus. The sequence goes on along the minus strand of WEIU01020698.1, from coordinate 232,265 downwards.
GCAGTGCTTTACACCACTCAGGTCTTTATGCCCTCTCTGGAGGTGCTGCCACATGGAAGCAGAGCTGAGCCCAGGGATCAAAACCTGATTAAAACACTGCTGCACTTTGCTCTCCCTCTGTCTCTGATGCTGCACCAAGACAAAACCTGAACCCACCCTCCAGAAAGAATTGCCTCCCCTCTTGGGCCCTGAGCTGTGTTAGTGATGAGAAATTCCCACCTTCCATCATGTAAAGGAAAATGATTAAAAGAGAATTAAACCAGGATTCCCTGCACCTCCATCAGACATCAGACTTGGTCATTTGGAAAATGAGCAGTGAACATCATTTGTTAATGTCACTGTGACATTAAGTGATGAGGGGTTTTGTGTTTAACATGCCAGGCCTATTTTTCTCTTCACTTCCACGTTTGTTTTTGAGCTTGCTAATTTAATTAAATCTCTCCTGTTGAGCAGCTATTAAAGGTGACCAACCATGCAGGATACCTGCTGTGGTGCACAGATAATGAAAGGGAATGGGAGGCAGCTTGGGGGAGAGAAGGAGGTCCCTGTGTTGTACCAGGGGAACACCTGGGTTTATGGGACCCTGCCCTGCTGAAGGAGTTATAGGATATTTTATCACATTGCACAGGATGTTTTAATTCCCTTCTGGTCCCAGCACAATGCCCTGAAAATCCCCCCTGGATGGTTTTGGCCTTAAATAGCATTTTGTTTAGTATATGAGATCATTTGTGCCTTGCTGTATGAAAAGGTTTATTTTATCTTTCCATCCAAATAAAAAAACCCACCTTTTCCTCTTCCCCTGACCTCCTCAATCACCTGCAGCTTCCAGGCATGCTGTTAGCAGAAATCAGAGAGCTCTGGGATTCCAAATCCAGCCTCAGCAGTCTCACCCATTTTATGTTTTGTGATGAGCAGTGTTACCCTTGTAGACAGCATTCATGCCTCCATGTAACCCACACCCATGAGCTTCAGGTTTGTGTTTCAGAAGGAATTTAATCCTTGCCATCACACAGCACTGGGGGTCAGAACTTGGGAGAATTTCCCATTAAAGCCTCCTAAGAGCTGTCTGTCTGTCTGTCTGTCTGTCTGTCCCTCAGCACTGTGTCCCTGCTCCAGCAAGGGCTGTGCTCTCAGGATGTGCCTGGGGGATGCTGCTGCTCTGGGGTGATGCTCTGGGAGCTCTTTGCTCAGCAGAACAGCATCTCTTTGGCCCATCCAACAGCACTTTTCCAGAGAGAGCCACTCTAAGAGCTGTCTGTCTGTCTGTCTGTCGAGGTGGGCATTGCCATTCTTTTCCAGAGATGGGACATTGCCATTCTTTCCCAGAGATGGACACTGCCAGTCTTTTCCAGAGGTGGGCACTGCCATTCTTTTCCAGAGATTCTTTTCCAGAGGTGGGCATTGCCATTCTTTTCCAGAGATGGGCATTACCATTCTTTTCCAGAAATGGGCACTGCTGCCTTCCCATCAAAAACACCCATTTTGATATTTTATAAATTTTATACAAGGCTCACCTGGTGCCAGGAGCAGGGACATGGCTGCAGACACCTCTCCTGGCAATGTCCCAGTGGGAGAGCAGGGACACAAATGCTGCTGGTGTGCAGCCTTCCCAAGAGGAGTGGGATCCTAGGAGCACACACACAAGTGCCTGTCCTTTTGCTCTCCTGGCAGAATTGCTCCTCTGGGCAATCAGAGAAGCATTCCCATCTGTAGGGAAGGAGATGGGAATTGTGCTTCTCTGAGACATCATTAAGGAGGGAAAGAGTGGAATTATCACATGCTGTCTGATAAAAATACAGCTTCCCAGAGCCCAGCATGGGCTGCATGGCACTTTCTCTCCTCCCAGCCTTTGGTAGCTTCATTACTTCCCCCAGAAGGAGCTGGTGAGAGCCACAGTTCCTGCTGAGCAGAAAGCCAGGCTGTTCCCTGCATCCCTTTGTGATGGGCTGATGCTCATTGCTGGAGCCAACAGAGCTTACCCAGCTCTCAAAACTCTGAATTTCCCCGGAGTGGCTGTGCTGCAGTTGGAGAACAGAGGAGCTGCAGTGGTGCAGGTGGAACTGGGATGTCCAGGGTGCATTCCCATGGCTCTCAGCCTTGAGCTGCCCCATTTCCATGATGTGCAACCTTCCCTCAGCACCATCCCTGCCTGCTGGAGGAGAGGGGAAATCCCAGGGACCTCAGGGGGTGCCAGGAGTGGCCTCAAGGCACCAGCTCAGCACAGAACAAAGCCTGGACACTTCAGCTGCCAAGTGCCACTGCCCTTTTTCATAAGGACAAGTGATGCCTTTCTTGCTGCTCCTAGAATTATGTGCCAGCACAGTCAGGGTGCTAAAAGGGGTTACCTTTATAGAAGGATCCTTAAATGCACAAATTGTCAGGTGGAAAACACCCAAGATGCACACTCTGCACAACATGTATGCAATTTTTACAGATTCTGCAAATTATCATCTCTGACAATAATCCCCAATTAGAAGCACACTGGGTGAAGTCATCCCCCACTTCTGGTACCTTCAAAATCTTCCTCCCTCAGATGAGGATTGGATGTTGTTTATAAAAACATGTCTGGAAGAGCTGGTCTCAACCTTGGTTTCTAAGGAGAACCAAGATAGGACAGGGGTTTTGGAATGTGTTTTGTCTTTCTGCCTAGGGAAATACTGAAATTAAACAACAATAATGGGCTACAAAGCTACAAATGTAGGTGCAAGTAATAGAATATATCAAAGAAAAGGCAAAAATCAGCATGGTGCCACAAGCAAAGCAGGAAAAAATCCCACAGGCCTGGTCTGTGCCTGGAGAGAGGAGTGTGGCTGTGCCCTGCCAGGGCACTGCACCCTCTTTCCACTCCTCTTGGGGTTGGCCAGACCTTCTCAGGAAGTGAAGAGGTATCCAAAATTACAAATGTAAATAGATGCTTTAAAAAGCACTGGGATATATACAAGCTGCAGCAGGAATGCAGGGAGCAGCTGCTGCTCTTCTCCTTGGCTCTGCTGGCTGTACACAGGCACATTTTGTTGTTGTAAATGTTTAGAGAAAACTGCTACCATTGGGTTGTTTGAGGAGCACTCTGGGTCAGCTGGGCACTTGTAGGAGGACCTGGTGGTGATGAGCTGCACATGTACAGCTCAGGCTACCAAAGCTTTCATCCAAAGCTCAGCCCAGCTCCTCTTCTCTCTCACTGCTGTTTCAGTCACCATGAGCAAGCACAAAGCAAGCTGAAATGATTTTAGCAAGCTAAAGCATGTTAAAATGATTGCCCTTACCCCTAACAGGGTGTCCCTAAGCTCTGAGTTCAGTGATCATCCCACAGAGCTTGTCCAGCATCAGGGGAGGACTCTGCTGGCTCGGTGGGCAGCTTATTCTGCTCACCCTTATCAGCCTATAGCCCTGATAGTGCTCATCCAGAAAGCACAGATGGGCTGAAAATAAAATGTCTGGGTCCAAAGAGCCTTGGGTACTGCTGGAAAAACTCCTCTCCTTCCATCCCTTGCATCCTTCTGACCCATCCAGGAGTTACCAGCCAGCTCAGGATAATGCAGCACCTTAAGGCAGTGAGTTGTGGAGAAGGGAAGGGGATGGGTTGGTGACCATGAGGTGGAGAAAGAAAGGGGATGGGTTGATGTTCATAAGGGTGATGGAGAGAGGCAGGAACACCCTTAACCCTGTCTTAGACTCTTGACTTTTGTACCTTCCTTAGACATCCAACATGGAGACAGAGGAGCTCATCCCACCCAGTGAACTGCAAAGTGACTGAAGATGGGAATTTGGGCCAAAAAGAAAGGACAGAAGCAAGAGGAAAGAGAAAAACTGAAAAAAGCTCCAGGAGCTGTTGCAGAGCCCTGTGCAGCCTTCCCTGTGCAGAGAAGCAGAGGGGACTCCATCCCCTTGGGATCTCTGCAAAGCACTCACAGCTCACCCTGGCCCAGGCTGGAGCTCTCCTCCAGCTGGGAAAAAGTCAGGCAAAGCAGAAAAAAAAAACCACCCCAAAAAATCCTAATTGCAAGTGGCACCTCCTGCTGCGGGTGGTCTCAGGGCAGAGAAGTGTGACATTGTCTGGGAGCCAGCACAGGGGGTGTCCCAGGGCCTGGGCCTCATCCTGCTGCTGGATAATAAGGGTTTAATGCTGGAAAGGATGCACTGGAGTGTGCAGCAATCAGCCAGGAGCTGGCTGGCTGCAGTGCTCATCATTAGAGGTGCACAACTGTCTCCTGGAGAACAAAACCCCTTCTCTGCCCGTCCCAGCACTCCCAGTACAGTTTTGGTGTTGGGCCAGGGCAGTGCAATTGTTGTTTTGATGGACATGGATTCAAAACAAGCCCTCAGGCAGTAATGAGGCTTCTTCAAATTGCCTGGAACTTCATTTGTTCTGCTCTCAATTAACGCTTTCAGAGGAATAATGCAAATTCTTTCCTGATTTGGGGGACAAAGAGGGGCTGAGATGGAGATAGTGTTGAGAGAAGGTGGCTGCTTCATCAGAGGGAGGCACAAACCTCCAACTCTTTGTGTCCAACCCAGCTTTGCCTCCTGGGCAGCAAAACAGCTGAATGTCGACAAGTGAGCTCATAATTAATAACCTTTGAGTGTAATTAATGAGCAAAGTTATGGCAAATTCCAACCCTGCACTGTCACAGCGTTCATCAGCCCCCAGGCACGTGAGAGCTGCAGCTCTCAGCTCTGCAGGGGCAACAGAGCTCTGTGGGGACAATTGTGACATCTTGTGACACTGTGGTGCCTTGGATGTGTCAGCAGAGAGGACAGCAAGTCCTGGCACAGAAATGGGTCATGGCAGAAATACTTGGGTGCTTAGACAAGGTCTGCAATGAGCCAAGGCTGGGTTAGCCCTGATAGTGTTCAGTCTAGAGGGATCTGGTAGGAATCTGTCTGTTCCCTCCAAGGGCTGCTCAGATGGGTGCCAAGGGACACCTGCTCCCCTCACTGGTGTCCCCTTGATGCCTCAAGTTTTATCTTCCCTGTATCCCAGGCTCTGTGGTGCCCAGGGTGCAGCTCTGAGCTCACAGNTGTCCATTTTGTGTCCATTTTGTGTCCATTTTGTGTCCATTTTGTGTCCATTTTGTGTCCATTTTGTGTCCATTTTGTGCCCATTTTGGGTCCACCTTGGGTGCAGCCCTGGCCAGGCTCTTATCCTGCCCAAGGTGTATCCTAAAGGCCTTTTAATAAATCTCTGCTTTATTCTCCAGCTCTGCCCAGTCCCTGTTCCAGCTCAGCCTTCCCAAGGCATCACCCTGCATCCCACACCTGGGCCATCACTCCTTCCCTCTCCCTGGGGTGGAAATTTCTGTTGTTTGCCCAGGAGTTTTACCTGTGCCAAGGCAGAGCACAACGTGCTCCAACCAAACTGATTTGTGGCCTGAGAAGATCCAGACCTGATGTTTTACCTGTTTTATCACTCTGATAAAACACATCCCCATCCTCTCAGCCCCTCTCCCTTCTGCCTGAGCCAAGGGACCTGGAGCTCCCCAGGGGAATTGGTGCTCTGGCATGGGCAGAGCTTTCTGAGCCTTCACATTACACAAAAAATGGCATTTTGGGGGCTGCAAGGTCTGAATAGACAGTCCTGGGGTTAAATTTAGGCTCTCAAATTCTTACTTGCCCTGGGCTGAGCATGCACAGGACAGAGGAAAATGAAGGTGGGATGAAGGCACATGGGGAGCCAGGAGGGGCTTGGCCCAGCAAAGTGGGCTCAGAGAAGGAAATGGTACTGAAAGGAAAGAATAAAGAATAAAGAATAAAGAATAAAGAATAAAGAGTAAAGAATAAAGAATAAAGAATAAAGAATAAAGAGCATTGCCTTGTCTTTGGGGTGAAATAGAAAGGATTCTAAATTAACTGCAGTCAGCTCAGTTCTTAAAACTGATCCTCTTTGAAGGAAAACAAACAGTTCTGATTTGTTTGAGTCTGTGCTCAGTTCCTTCTGTGCTCAGTTCTCTCCATCCAAAATGCTCTTTGCACTCTCTGCTTGATGGTCATTTTCTAATTAAGCAAATGCCTTTTGGGATTTTTATTTTCCCCCAAAATGAAAACTCAATTCTCCTGGATAATTTAACTTCTTATAAAATATTGAGAATTAGGACCTAATGGAAAAAAAAAAAAAAACTAACCAACAAAACAAACAAAAAAACCCCCTAAAATAAATACTTCATGGCTCTGAAAAGCTCCCAGACTCCAGCATGGAAAGCTTTTAGATACTGCTGTGTCTTTTTTATTTAAATTTTTTTTCAAAGAAGAAAGTTTACTGCTTGGAAAATCTCATAACTAATTTATTTATGCCCCTGGTGGTCAGAGGCAGCAGACTGTGACGAGGGAAGGCAACGGGCATTGGGTGGAATTTAGGAATAAAACAGAAAAAAATTTGCTCCCTTAAAAATATCAAATGTGTACCTGCCTGGATTGACACTCCTGTAACAAAAACCACTTAAAAAAATCCTGCAAAAGCTCAAGCCTTGCCTGTGAGATGTTTGGAGGGTGCTGGTCCTGGGCCAGGGGAGCTGCTGCTGGCACCAGGGTGGGAATTACTGGGAAAACCTTGAATTCCCTGCTGGGGCCAGGGGTGAAGGTCCCACTGGTGGCCTTGGGTTTTCCAGGGAAATGCCCACAACCAGGGGGGTGGATCCACCCAGCTGCATTCAATGGAAAGATTTGGGAGTTTTCCTGCATGAAGTGCCCAGTGTTTATCCTACTTTTGCAATGGATTTGGAAAAATGCAGATTTTGTGAAAAAATCCCCCTTTCTGCACAATTTCTCCTGCTTTTCCCCGATCCTTGTCACAGACTGGGCAAGGGAGTGGATCCCAGGGGTGACTGTGTCAGGGAGAGGTCAAGAAAAGTTTAACAAGTGCTGTAATTAAGATGAGCCCATTTTTCTCTCCACCTAATCAACCAGGTTGGGTGTCTGGATGGACACAAACCCATTTTTAGGCAGGAGGATGGATCTGTGTGAGGAATGTGGGTGTGGAGAGATCATCCTGAAGGAGGATGGCCCCTGACAGCATCTGAGCAAAGGCAGCTGACAGAAGGGCAGCCAGGAAAAAAAAAAACCCCAGGAGAGGGAAAGTGAAAGATATTCCCATTATCTGCAGGCATGTTCTGCAGACAGGGTTCCTTTTTACTTTAAATTATTGTTTTGAATCTCTATCCAGAGAGAGTTGGGTATAAGGAGAACTGTTCAGTTCATTATGCCTTAATTATTGAAGTGAATGATTTGGGTAAAATGGAGGAAATTGAAAACATGGGGATGATATTCCAGTCCATTAGGCAACCTTGGCTTTCTCAATCAGTATCTTTAGACTGGCAGAAATATTTTTAATTTATTCTGTCATCTGCAAACAGAGAACTGTGTCATTACAGAAAGCACTTTTCAAAAGCTACACATTTTATCCTTCTGTTTTTTTCTTCTCAACAATAATCTTCCTGTGGCTTCTATCCCTGAACTGCTGGTTTCTGATTTAGTTGGGGGTTTAATTTAAAGAAAAAAGGATCAGTCTGGCATTTTAAAGGATTGCCTGACTGCCTGCTATGCTAATCATTGTACCTCACCTCCCCAGAAATGGGAAACACCAAAATCCCAGCAGAATAAAAGGAAAAACTTCCATTGTGGTTAGAAAATACTCAACAAGGAAAAAACCCATCATGACAAAGATACAAACATTTGCACTAAAAAATGAAAATGCTGCAGAGGAAGAATGCTGGAATCACAAAACCATTAAGTGCTGGCACTTCCCAGTCCTTGCTGGGACCTCCTGGCCCCACACCTCCTCCCTGCTGCCCCCCAGGAAATGGCACTGGAGGCAAACTCCACCACCAGCTTTTCCAAGGAGTCTTCCAGAAGAAAAAAGAAGAGATTCAGCCACTGCACTGCTCCAGCAGGCTGCAGACCCCTCAGCATTGCTGAGGGGGTTTCCTCCTGCAGGGTGGAGACCCCAATCAGTCTCTGATCCCCCCAGCATCAGAACCAGCTCGGAACCAAACCCCTGGAGCTTCCCCAGCTGCCCCTGGAGCTGCCCCTGCTCCATCCCCTGACCTCCAGCCTCCAACCCCTCCCTCCTTCAGCTCCACTGGGCTCCAAGTGGGATGTGCTGTTTTGGACCAGACCCCAAACACACTAAGGAAGCAAAGAAAGTTTTCTTCACACGTCCCTGAATGAGCTTTGAGTGAGGATTTGCATTATGTTGGGATTTTGGCCCACGTTTAGCTCGTGATGCATTTTTACACCAGGCCATTTTTCAGTCAATTAGTTTTGATGTGGTACTCGTGCATTTGTGTTCTTCTAAAATATCCCCTTTTACAGTTCTCACTGAATGTTACATTGCTGGGTTCCTAATCAGCTACATGGCTTGTTAGGATCGTTTTTGTTCTCAGGAGGTGTTTTTAACCAAGTGAATATTGAAATTACATCTTTCACTTGGTGTTTTCCCCCAGACAGCACTGCCCTTAGTTAGGAGAGCATCAACCCAAACACTGCCAAAAGCTCCCTGATTCAAAAGCCATCACTTGGCTCTCATTCCCAAGGAGGAAATGAAATTAATTTGACATGTCAGCATACATTTAGGTGAAACTGAAGGCTATTTTTAGCCTGGGAGAGTTGTTGAGTAGTTTAGGAGGTTTTTAGCACGGAGCACAACTCCTTAAGTAGATTTACTTGACAAGACTCCAAAAGTTGTGATAACAGACTGTTGATATACCCATGATTTTGTCTGATGAAGATAAGATCTAAATATGTCTTAAATAAAGATATGAGCCCTTGGTAAAACTCATCTGGCTTCAGAGTCCATTAGACTCCAAAGTTTTTAAACCCCTTCAGCTGCTCTCCCTCTGTAGTTTACCTTGCTCCTCTCTATTCTTTTCTGAAAGCACAAACAGCTTGATAATTATCTCATGCAAAAGCCAACACAGAGTCTACATTTTTTTTTCCTGAGGGAGACTAAAGTTCATCAATCCTGCTGCTCTTTTTCAGACACTCACTTTAAGTGGCTTCAATATCAGAGATGAGCTTTGGACACAATGTCCCTGTGTTTGTGGTTCTCTCAAGTTGTATATTGCTGATGTTTGGCCTTATTTTCCTTTCTTTTCTCTTCCTCTCTGCACCACATCCTTCTCATTTCTGTTCATTGCATCTTGTATGATTACCCCAACTCTCAGAGGCATTTTGGAGGGTGTTTTTTTTCCACGTCCAGTCTGAGTCAAACCCAGTCTGAAGCAACTTTTGTTACATCTTTGGAAGCCCATGAAAGGTTTCTGAAAGCCAGACTTGTGCCTTATTAGCTGTGTAACTGATGGTTCAAACACATTGACACCAAAAATAAAAACCTGGTTTTAAATGAGTGGTTGAAGATTGAAAGCATGAAAGTGCTGCCTCTCGACATCTACTTTTTATGGATGGTTTTTCCTTTTGCTGCAGACCACTGGGGTGCAAATGGCTCCTGGAGCTGCCTCTACCTGAGAAGTTTCATTTAAAAAAAAACCCAAACAAGATTATTTCCCTGCAAAGACACAATGCAGTGTCCCCGGGATTTTGTTTCTATCAACAGTAAATCACGTGTTCCAACCTTAAGAAGTATTTTTTACAAAGTAAATTCTTTAAAAAAAAATTAAAAAATATGATGGACCAGCTCCAAAAGCTGTGAAAGGACCCTTAGTTTGCCTTGTGCTTGTAAACCACCATAAAAAAAAATATATACAGAGTTGAGACAAAGTTGACAGTTTTTCCTAACAAGTAAAGAAAACACGCTGCACTCAAAGCCAGCAATAAGAAACCTGTGAGTTGCAGAAAGGTTTTGGATCTGATCCACAGCTGGTAAATTAAAATAAAATATTTTAAACCCACTCCCTTCCCATAAGAAGGTACAGACTTTTCAGATCTATTTTTACAGAGCTAAATTAGGATGATGATAGTCTGACAGTTACCCATGAAGGGTTATTGACAGTGAGTCCCCCAAAATACCAGTTCAAGTGCTGCAAGCTCCCATATTAGGTGCAAATGACCTCCTTCTCAAAAAAAAAAAAGAAAAAATTAAAAAAAAAAATTTAAAAAAAGGTGGAGGAGGTTTCTAGCACATCTTTCAAACAATGTCAGCCTGCCAGTTTTCAGGCTCTAATTTTTTCCAGCTGTAAATCCATCATTTTATTAACTCTTCTCCAAGGTCTCCCAGCGAGTTATCTGGGGCTGGCAGCTCGGCCAGCCGCTCTCGTGGAGCTGGGAGAATAAAGTTCCTCTTGTGCACTGCCCTGATGTCATGAGCACTCACTCCTGGCTCTCCCTGATCCTCCCTCACAAAAGCCTCTTTCTTTGCTCACAGCAATTATTCAGCTATTAAAGCACATTACATGAGGTTTCTTATTTTAAGAGTGATATCACTCCTTGCTTTCATGTCCAGCCGATGGAGCAATTTGTACCAACTTCCCCTGACACTGTGTTGGTGCTCCAGTCCCAGGTTCTGTTCCTGCCTGCATAAAGCTGCTATTGATGGGGTCTACATGTGGGGAAGGCACAGAGGTTGTGACTGATTTGAGCATTAAATATGCAATGTGATGTGCTCACTCCACTGAAGCAGCATGAACAGAGCCGCTGCTGAGCTCTGCTTGACAAAGCTTTAAACTTTTCCTCCACGTCTCTTCATCCTGGATTCTTTAGAGGATGAAGCTCATGAGCTTTTCCTCTGTGTGTGGATGTTTCCTCCCCACTTCTGGGCCATCATCTGTTCCAAACTGGGCCAGGCCATTGCTGCTGCAGGTCTGCAGCTCCCACCAGTGCTGCAAAACCAGGTGGCTGAGCTGGAGAGGGAAACATGCAAAGAGAAGCTCATCTCTCCTAGCAGGGAGCTGCCATGGAAGAGGTGATCCAGAGAAAGTTTCACCTGGAGCCTGCCCCTCCTTATGAACCAAAAACTCTGCACATGATGCTGTGATGATCTGTCATTTGCCTCTCTCCATCCAAACTGCACTCAATGCTTTTCTTTCCAGATGGAAGCAGGAGAAAGGGAACCCTGGGCTGGTGGGGCCAGCAGCTGCAGCTCCACAGGCAGTGCCCAGCTCCTGCCTGCCCAGGGCACACTCAGCTCCTTTTCCTCACAGGGAAGGAGGGAGGGCTGGCTGCTTTTCCCTGCTCACAGCCAGAGGGGCTGGAGGTGTTCAGCTCCAGCTCTGCTTTCCTTGCAGGTGGTCCAGTGCTCAGCAGGCTCAGGTGTACATACAAGACCTGCTATTTATAGGTCTCCTTAATTTCCCAGTTCCACTGTGCATTAACCACAAACCAAGCAAAACATGCAGCAATCTGTTATTCCTGCTACGTCTCGCTCGTGAGGTGTGGAGCTCAGAGGCCACTGAAGGACTTTGCACTGAAAAATGCCCATCAAGAGCAGCAGGGTTTAAAGAGCCAGCAAGGGTTTAAAAACTGTTTGCAGGAGCAGCTGCAAATGCCAAATGAAGATAGATGTGCTGATGGTTTGACACTGAAGTTTGCATGGCACAGCCAGGGAAGAAATTCCTGCCAGGTAATGGAACTTTCCAGTCCCTTTCAAAAGCCTGAGCTCGTCATCTGATCAGACTGAATTTATGTGATCAGCTGATCAGATCAGCTTGTGATCAGCATAAATGCAGCACTGCTATCTTGTCTGGTCTTAATTGAGAGATAACAAGATGTTATCACTATTAACATCACTGTTCAAAGTGCAGCTCATGATGTCCAGGAATATGTCAAATAGCACTGCCAATGTTTGGACATTACACTGAATTTTTAAGTCCCAGCAGGCTGGAAACAGCAGAAGCTGAAGAGAAATAAGCACTTTTTAAAAAAATGTTTCATCCAGACCGAAACCATTTGGAGTGAATTGCTCTCTGGAAAACCCTTTTCACAACTGAATGAAGGAAAATAAATGACCAGTTGAGTCCATTAGCCTCTGCTAAGCTGCACAGGCCAGCTTGGTTTTCCAATAATGCAAAGAGTCAATTTCATACAACCATTTTTTTTTCAGACTGTCTTGGCATGCAACAGGACAGTGAGGAGAGACACTGAAATTTAAGGGTTTCCTTCAAGTCTGCAGCTGAGAAGTAGGTGCTATTAAATACTTGGACAATACACTTAGTGAGAAAACCAGCTCAAACTTCCCAGGAAATAGAGCAGAAGCAGCAGAATGGATGATGAAGCCTCAGGAAGGATTTGGTTCTGGTTTCATGTAAAAGCAGCTCAGGGAGCTCAGAAGTCACAAAAAGGGAAAAGGTGTTGTAGGGGAAAGTGGCAAAGAAAAACCTGACAAGCTGCAAAAACATGAGCTGGAAAGAGACTTGTGGGACAAGATGAAGCAGCTCTGGGATAACAGGATTATAAAGCATAACCTGGAGATTGGAGCAATCATCACACAGCAGTGGAAATCCAAGCAGAAGACTCTGGTGTGTGTTAGCTCCCAACAAAACCCTCCAGACAAGGATCTGAAGCCTGAAGATCCCTGTCCCTCCTTCCCTCTGGGCTGTGACACGAGGCAGGCACTTAGCAGCACAGGACAGAGGTGCAGAAGGACATGAACAGGCTGAGAAGTCAGTAAGTGCTCAGCTATAATTAAATAGAAAATGTGGGCTCGTGGCTCCTGCACTGCAAAAGCTGCTCTGATGGGACCACACAAGGACCTGCAGTCAGTGCCCAGAAATGAAATTAAACAGAATGAAGGGCTGCATTGACATTAGTGAGTTAATCTTTGACCAAAAAAAAACCCCAAAAAAACCAAAAAACCCAACCCTGAAGGACTTTGAGGTACAGAGTCTGCTCTGAGGTTTCCACATCTGCACAATCTCCTGTAGGATCATTTCTGTGTGGCAGCAATGGGACTCTGGCTCCTGTCACCTCTGGGATAAGCAGACCCTCTGCAACACACACCTTTCCACACCTAAACATGCAACTCACCTAATGAAGGCCCTCCAAAATCACATAAATTTTCATGTGAGTCCTACCAAGGAAGAGAAGCCTCCTGCCAGACTGGTTTGAATGGTTCCTGGCTCTGGGAAACAGCCAGACCTACAGGCTTAAAGGAAAAGGAGAGGAGGAGGAGAGAAACTTGCAACTAAAGAGGCTTTAGTGGCAAAAAAATGTGCTCCAGATGAAATATTATTGGGTCCCTCTGCTAAAATTTGATAATCACTGCCTTGGAGAGGGGGAGAGTCACCTGGGGTGGATGGGTGGATGGATGGAGGGATGGAGGGATGGATGGAGGGATGGAAGGATGGATGGATGGATGGATGGATGGAGGGATGGATGGATGATGGATGGATGGATGGATGGATGGATGGATGGATGGATGGATGGAGGGATGGATGGATGGGTGGATGGGTGGATGGAGGGATGGATGGATGGAGGGATGGATGGGTGGGTGATGGATGGATGGATGGATGATGGATGGATGGATGGATGGATGATGGATGGACGGATGGATGGATGATGGATGGATGGATGATGGATGGATGATGGATGGATGGGTGGGTGGATGGATGGATGGATGATGGATGGATGGATGGATTATGGATGGGTGGATGGATGATGGATGAGTGGATGGATGGATGGATGGAGGGATGGATGGATGATGGACGGATGGATGTGACCTCAGACATACTTGGCCTTTTCCAACCACTTAAACCCAATGGGAGAGTCTGCACCTGGGGCAAAACCTAGGCATAAATGGAGGTGAAGCTGCTTCCAGCTGGGTAAATACAGCCCAGACTTCCCAGTTCTGTGAAATAAACTGTGCCCCAACCTTTTCTACATAGGTCTGGTTCTATAGACCCCTCTACTCAGTTTTGTGATCTTAGTGTGCCTAACTGTGCAATTCCCTGACAAGAAACATGATTATCCCCATTGCAGAGACACTTGCCCAAAGCCTTGAGTGAGAACCCTCCCCAGCAGCAGGAATTCAGCCTTTCCAGCTGTGCAGGAATCTGGGCTCCACTGCAACCCAGGATCAGGCAGGGTAACAAAACACAAATACAGACCCTCTTTTCCATGAAGAGCCCATGATGGGCCTTCCTGAAGATTCCAGCATGGAATCCTTCCCTCTGTCAGAGGGGTAAAGCTGGAGCACCTCCAGCCACTGCTCCCACCCTGCTTGGGCACCAGCATGGAACTTTGGAAAGTTGCTGGTCTCAAGAAAGTCTCTTGATTTTTAAAGTGTTTTTTTTTTAATTTACTGGAATATTTTTTGTCCTTCTAAAGAAGCAGCAATTCCCACTCTGAACCTTTTAAGCAAAATCCCAGTTTTCCTATTTTCTCTGAGTCTCTCTGACTCCTACAAACTTGCCTCAAGAACCTCCTCAACTGAACCATCCCCAGCTGAAATTGCTGGCTGCTGCTCTTAAACAGCCATTAACATTTCAAAAAAAGCTGTTTGAAAACACCAAACCTCCCTTGAGCCACTTCCAAGGAACTTTTATGAATCATGGTTTGTATCATATCACACCATGGGCTGGAACAAAGGCATTAATGGGCATGACCAATCTTTAAAATATCCACGTGAGGAATAACAGTTGAACATTGTGAGGGTTACAGCTGGGGATGCAGGAAGCCAGAGGTGAGCGTGGGGCTGCTGCTTAAAGACTTTTTCATTTTCTCCACGTCTTTTGAGCCTGCAAAGGCTGAAATATTCCGTGCAGGAAAAAAGGGAATTATGTTCTGAAATTGCAGTCATGCCTCTTAGAGTGGTCTCACTTCTGGAACATGATTTTATTATGCATAGTAAGTGAAAATCAGAACAAATGCTGTGGGTCCCTCTTGGGGCCATGTCAGAGCAGGTTATGTTTGGGGCTGCAGACAGCCTGAAATCAGTCACCAGGGCATCTGTAGGAGTTCTTTAAGGATTTCTTCAAATGTGGTGAATTTAAAAGGGAGATTACTATTAACCACTTCCCTCTTCTCACCCAGTTCACTTTGTTATTTTGGCAGCACAAGTTGCAAAGGGGAGGCTCCTTGCATTTCACACGTTCTTTCTAAATAAATGGAGATGCCCTGTTGCTTTTGGAAAGGCTGACTATTTTGCTGGTAAATTCAAAAAAATGCTCACTGAACTGCCTCTGACACCCCACTTCTCTAACATTAATGGCAGAAATGAGGAGAGAGGCATTTTCCCCAAATCATCTCCTTGGGCTTCCCTGTAACCCTGCAGGCTCTGATACCATTTCACCATTTTCACTGATTTTTTTATTTATTTTTTTTAATTGAGAAGTTTCACTGAATCTTTCCAAGCAATGGGTTAAGGCTGAAATTTAAATTCCAGCTCAACAGGGACCTGTCTGTTTAATGGCAAGTTGTTGATTCAATACTGGTACAGAGAGAGAAAGCAGGAAAAATAACCTGGCAATGATGCTCCAACGAGGTCACTGGGAGCAAATGTGGTCAGGCTCTGCTGCAAACTGAAGGTGAGCAATCATTTCAGTCTGCAACAGTGCTAAAAGTCACCTCAAGGTTATTTCTTTGAAAATTGGTGAGTTGAGGTCAGCACCAGTGTAAAAGGGGGATTTGAGTATCCCCTTTGGAGGTAAGGATTTTGGGGAGGAGATGGAGATTGTTTTGCCCTGGAGTTTGAAGTGCCTTCACTAACAGATTGTTTCCTCTGCTGGGGGGTACAAAGGAGCTGATGGAATAAAACAAGGAGGAAAAACTCCCTCCAAGGGGGTTACTGTGAAGGGAAGGCAGGGGTTTATGCACACACCTTTTCCTAGCCCTGGTCATGGTCATAAGCTTGAAAACCTGTCCCTCCAAAGCTACAAACCCAAAGGGAAATAAAACCCAGCCAAAGATTCAGCTGCATTTTTCCCCTATCTCAACATTTAGAGAGACTGGCACATGATTTCTGAACGCTTTGAGCTGGCAGTATTAATAAAGCTGCTTTCATTGTCAGCATTTCAATGTCAGCTTCATTGGAGCAAGGACTGGAACTGAGCAATTCTGGTTCCCAGAAGCACACCCTGACCACCAGGCTGGAGAATCTGCCTTATGCTCACTTTCTAGCTGAGTGGATTCTGAAATAGCCCATGCAAGAGACTCCACAGAAGGAAGGACCAAAAGGTCTCTCTCATACGTTGATGGAGAAACTCTCCTACAGATCAGAGCTCAAACCTGCTAACATTCCAGCAACAGAGCATTAATTACTGATTTAATGTTGGGGGAAAAAAAGGCTGTGCAGGCAATAACCTAAACCTTCAATTACTAAGGCATGGAAACAAAAGGTTGTATTTCAGGCTGCAGCAAAAAGACAAAAATTTTTCATTTTGGGGTGGGGAAAATAAAAAGCGAACAGGCAAACAAACAAATTGCTGCAGACTAATCACAGGCATTAAAAAATATCACTCCCTCTCTCCAGATGGGAAAGAGAGCATTTGTCCAGCCCATATTCAGTGTGTTTCTTCCCTCTGAAAGGCCATCAGAGAGCTAATGAAAAACACAAAGGCAGAAGCAGTGCCTGGCGCTACCTTGAAGATCTCCTGCAATCCTCAGAGTCTGGGACAGCAAAAATATTGTTCCTGCAGACTTCCAGACTTTTCCACCTGCATCTCCTCCATGGTTTCTGCAATATAGGAAGAATGGGCCAAGAGGAAGCAAACAAAGCTCCTCTCCAAGCCTGGGTATTTTTAAATATCTACATGGGATTTTCAAAGACCCAAATCAGTGTTACCCATCAATGCTAGTGAAAATATCCTGCATGTTGTATGAAGTCCATATTATTCCTGCCTCACAGCCAGCAGCTGATGCCCTGTGCTGGCTCTGCCCATGGATCTGAGCTCAGTGCAGCCAAAGGAGTCACTCTGCATCCAGAGCCAGGGTCTGACCCACCCCAGCTCCTGCAGCCCACCCTGAACCCCTGCTCCAGTGCAAGGTGTCCCACCCTGAACCCCTGCTCCAGTGCAAGGTGTCCCATCCTGAACCCCTGTTCCAGTGCAAGGTGTCCCTGCCTGAACCCCCTATTCCAGTGCAAGGTGTCCCACCCTGAACCCCCTGCTCCAGTGCAAGGTGTCCCACCCTGAACCCCCTGCTCCAGTGCAAGGTGTCCCTGCCATGGCAAGAGGCTGGAACCAATGGGTCTTTAAGGTCTTTTCCAACCCAAACACCCCATGCCCCTGGAATGGCCATCCTTGGGGTTTTTAAGGCAGTGCAGGTGCAGCCCAGCCCCTGTGATGCTGCCCAGAGGGTGGCAGTGATGCAGCTGAGTGTGCAGAGCTGCAGGGGAGAGAGCAGCCTGAGCTGCCCCCCTTCCTGCCCCTCTGCAAGGTGGAATATCCCGTTTTTATCACTCCTAATTTGCACACTTACAAAGGGAAGGGAGAGGTTATGCTCAGCAAACAATGGCCCACTCAATTAAGAGAAAATTCTCCTAGGAAACACAGAGCAGGGGAGTCAAGTGTCTCCATTTATCCTCTGCTGCCTTTGATCCAGGCTTGATTCTGCTGCCACACCACAAGTCCCTTCCTCTGCTGCTCCTCTTCCTCTCATCCCCCCCCATCACAGAGATCAAAGCTTTCCCAAAAGTGTCCCAGCAAGGCAGGGAACTGCAGCAAAGCAGTCCCACAGGACAGGCAGCTGACCATGGCTCAATGAGGCTTCTGGGCACCAAGAAGGAAGGGCTGGAATGAAAACTTTCATTGGGAAAAGCATTCATGAGTCACTTCAGAAGGGAGAGCTCTGGAGGCCTTTCCCTCTCACTTGTGGGTGCTTAATAACAGCTCAGGGCTATTAAATGAGGAGGGTTTTTAATCTTTAGCTGCTCTTTGCAAGTGTTGCAATTCTCTTTTGCAAGCTGGTAAGTTTGTTTTGCAATGGCTTCCTCAGCCAGGTATCAGGATCATCTTTCATTTAAACAAAATAATAGGTTTCTGACAAAAAAAAAAAAAAAAAA
>WEIU01020698.1:193650-205745 GCA_013389925.1 Aegithalos caudatus | reverse complement strand
CAAACAAGCAAACCACAAAAAAACACTCCAAGCTCAGCTCAAAATTACCTCAAGCTCAGAGCCAAGCTGCAAACGTCCCTGCTCTCAAATCAGCTGTGTCAGGACTGAAAGTTTTCACAGACTTTCCCCCTTCTAAATACAAACTCTTATTTGCACCACACTCAAAGGACAACATGAATTAATTTGTGCTAAGAAAATTTTTCACTCTTGCAGAGCCTGTCTACAAATTTGAGGTGAAGCCACTGGTTCCTGTCTGGGCTCAAGAAATGACACTTTGATGTTGACTGGAGGGGCTTGAGGCATTCTAGTGGGAGCTTTGAGCTGTAAAATAGAGCTTTGGACCCTCTAAAAGAGACTTGAGGTCTTCAAACTGGCTCTGAGATAACTAAAAACGGGCTTTTGGAAATGGAAACGGGGGCCTTGGAGTTTTGTGCCCTCAAATGATGCTTCACTGCCACAACAGAAGGCTTTACCTCCTAAAAAGGGATCCTTAGGGGCTTAAAAGCCTGGAAGAAGCTGAGAAGAATGGCCCAGAACCCTCCAGCACTCCAATGCCAGCCAAAACTGTCACCAGGCTCATTTCCAGCCCTCGGCAACCTCTGACTCCCGTGGTGCTGGAGCTCCTGGAGGAGGCAGGAGCTCTGCTGACAGACAGACAGACAGACAGACAGACAGACAGACAGACATCCCTCTGCCCACAGCACCTATCCCAGTGATTCCCAGCTGTGGGAGGTGCCCAGGCTGGGACAGCTGTGGGGTTCTGTGGCCTCAAAGGGACACATGGCCCCATGTGGCCTCATGTCACAAAGGGACAGAGATGTGGCACTGCTGCAGCAGTTGTGAGCTCACCTGCCCAGCGTTGGGCATCCTGAGGACAGAGCCACTGGAGGCTGAGCTGGCCCTCAGGATATCTAGGATATCTAAGGCTCCTTCCATTGCAGGCCTGCCTTTTCCTAGAATTCTTCATCCTTGGCAACAGCTACAAGCACTACCAGAACTTTTTTGATGGCTCAAGGTGCTTTGTGAACCATGTTCGGGGTTTTTTAATAATTTTATTGAGCTACAATTACTTCCTTTCCCTTCAAGTGATGGGATTGGTGCTGATCTGATGTTTTTTTGGAGGAGATCTTTCTGGAGCTTTGCCATCCAAAGATTTCCCCTCTGTTCCCGAGAGGAGCGATGGCTGCAAGGTGGAACAGCTCCTGTGAGTCCTGGAAATACAAGACTCTAGAGGGAAAGGAAGGTGGCCTGAGGCCCAGAAATCAGAGCTGGTTTGTTGGACTTTTGGCAAAGTACACAGGGGAACAGAAAACTTTCCCAAACTGTTTCCCTGCCAGCAGATGTCAGCAGGGTGTTAGGCTTTTCCCTGATGTTTCTGAGCTGGTGACTAGAGCTGTTATTCTTGGTGCTGCTGGACAAAACTCAACATTTCAATATTCCTTTAAGTAAAAACATTGCCTCATCTCTTTTCAAACGTTGTTCCCCTGCAGACATTGCTGAGGGAATGTCTCTGCCACAAAGGATTTTTCCCCCAGAGAAGATTTGCATGGACTGGCAGCAAAGACAGAGACCTGGAGCAGGCCTCCTCAACCTGGGCAATACCTGCTACATCAACGTTATCCTGCAGTGCCTGACACACACCCCCCCTCTGGCCAACTACCTGCTCTCTCACAAGCACAGCCAGGCCTGTGAGTGCTTTTGGGAACATCTTGTAAAGCTCTTGGGCACATCCCAAGGATTCCCAGAACCTGGAATCAGGTTTAGGAGTACAGCAGCCCTTCTTTTTCAGCCCCATGAGTTTATGTTCTTCGAGCATCAGCTAAAAGATGCCTGTCCTATCAAGGGGCACTCACCTTTCTAGCCCCAAGTTTCTACCCCTGCAAGTTGAACTCTCTTGGCTCATTGCACAGAACACTTCTGCCAGTTTAGCCTCCCTCTGAAGTGTGTTTTCTGTGCACTAAAATGTCCTGGGCTTGTTGGGACATTGGCAGTTTGGGAGAAAAGAAGTGGAGGCTGTTCTTAGAACTTCAAGATCTCCATTAGATTTCCCATGAAACTGAGATGTTTTGTTATCCTGAGAAGCTTCTGTCCCTCCCTTCCTTGCTCCCTCCCTCCTTCCCTCTTCAGGTCAGCAGCAAGGCTTCTGCATGATGTGCACCATGGAAGCCCACGTCAGGAAGGTCCTGTGCTCCTCAGCCACTGCTGTCCTGCCTGGAGCTGTCCTCAGGGACCTCAAATGTAAGTTGTTTCAGGTGCTCCAGCAGGTCTTCTTCTTTGTCTTCCCTTCTTCTAGGGGAGAGCTACTAAATTCTTTCTTAGTCATAGGAGAAGAGTTTGAATATGGCAGGCAGGAAAACGCCTACGAGTTCTTACGCTGCACCCTCAGTGCCATGCACAGAGCTTGTCTGAGCAGCAGCCACGAGTAAGCACAGGCAAATCCCAGGTTTCAATCTTCCCAAACCCCCTGGACTCCCTGATGTGCTCCCATCAAGGAAAATTGATGTCCAGACCTTTCAGTGCTCCGAGGAGGTAACTCTCTGCTTTGCCATTTATTTCCAGCTCGGATGTCTCTTCACAAGAAGCCACCATCATCCATCGAATATTTCGTGGCTTCATGAAATCTAGAGGTACATTTCCACAAGTGCTGCTTTGCTTGGCTTGTCTGTGCCCTTCTGTCTGCCTGTGCCAAGCAGCTGGCCCTGTGAGGTCTGTGATGACAAGGTCCTGTGATGACTGCTCTAGGAGAACCCACCAGCACAAACCAGAACACCCAATTAACTTCACTCAGAATTTTGATTTTCCTTCCAGTCACGTGCTTGAGCTGCCAAGGAGTTGTTGATTCCTACAAGGCCTTCCTGGATGTCTCTTTGGATATCAGAGTAAGAGGTTTGCAACTGAGCTCCAAGACATCCCAAGGCCCCTGTACCTTTCCAGAACCAAAGCACTTGTCTTAAAAACCTGTACAGCAAGCACAAGGGAGCTTGGTGGTGAGTGGGAAGGGGCAAGCACAGTGTCCTCAGTGTCCCCCTGCAGTGGCCATGGCACTGGTCTCCCTGGGGTGCTGATTTTGGGCTGGGCTTGTAATCATTACCTCCTCTACACCCTTGACATACTCTCCTTCCCTCTGGCCTTCCTCAATACCCATCTGGCTCCCAGGATCATAGGCAGGGTCAGTTCTCACGCATGATGCCATTGGTAACTGAGCTGAGTGGTGGCAACACAGAGGGAGCTCTTGATGAGTCTGGGAGCCCCTGGGACAGGAGGGAAATGTCCAGCATCCTCCTTTGCCTCCTTCTGGGATAGTGCTGAGTCTGCTCAGCATCAGCTGCTTGGGTTTTCTTGTCAGCTCCTGGGAAGTATTTGGGTGAGAGCATTCCCTGCAGCTCCTTTCTCACTCCTCCAGGCAGCCTCATCCCTCCTCACAGTTCTGGAGGACTCTGTGACACCCAAGCAGCTGGATCAGAAAGAGGGCTTCAGATGTAGCAAGTAAGATGATTCCACACCACATAGCAACACCAGATCCTGCACGAGGGGCTGCATGGCACTGAACACAAGTTTTCTTCTCAAGGAGGTTTAACACACAGCAACAAGACACAGCTTTTTAAATATGCCTCTGAATAACCTTAAAATGGCCTAAGGATGTGTGAGACAGGGCAAAGCTTGCCTGGCTTTCTTGGGGGAAGATGAGGTGCATCTCAGCACTTGGCTGTGTGCTTGATTTCAAGGTGCAAGAAGAAAGCTGCTGCCTCCAAGAAGGTCACAGTCCACCAGGCACCCAGAGTCCTCATGCTGTGTCTGGAAAGGGCTGACCAGTGGACTGGCACAAAGATCAGCAAGGTGGGTATGCAAGTGGAGTGGGACTTTCTAAAGGAGAAGATTCCCCAAAGCTCTGCCACAAGATGCTCATGTTGGGATTTTTATGTTCCCTTCTGGGGAGAGGAGAATTCCCATGGGAAGACGAGCCTGGACTCTGCTTTGGCTGAGAACAGCTTCCTGCCTCCCAAGCCATTCCACGATGAAGGCAATTTAATGTGGCAGCTGAGGATGATTTCTGAGGCCTCTTGGTGTTTCTGTAGTTTGTGGAGTATCCTGAGTACTTGGATCTTCGTCCATACATGTCTGACACAGCTGGAGAGCCCCTGCTCTGCTCCTTATATGCCATCGTGGTTCACAGTGGGGACACCTGTCTGGAGGGACACTTTTTCTGCTACACAAAGGTAAAGAGCAACTTCCCTCTGATGGAGAAATGTGTGTTGGGAAAGACAAACTTCCCCAGCAGTGTTACTGGCAGCCAAGGTTTTGGGGCAGAAAGTCTCCTTGGGGGCTTGGTTGGGTTTGTTTTTGTGTACTCCCAAGGTTTTGGGGGAGACAGTCTCCTTGAGGGCTCAGTTGGGTTTGTTTTTGTGTACCCCTGGTTTGGCAGTTTTCTGCCTTTGATGTTATGGAGAAACCCTGCAGTTCCTCTCCAGGACTGGACTCCTTTCTTTGCAGGCCAGCAATGGGCTGTGGTACAAGATGGATGATGAGTGTGTGGATAATTGTGACATCCACACAGTTCTGGGGCAGCAAGCCTACTTGCTGTTTTATGCCAGGTAATAATAACCAGGATCACGTGGTCAGAAAACATTTCCTTATCCTGTCTTAGCTGTTGGTCTTCTCATCCTCCTGAGTGTTCCTGCCACAGGAGACAATTCCTTCCTGCATCCTACAGTGCTGTCACTTCTGACCTACCCCACTCCAGTCCTGTTTCCCTGCTGGGCTTTAGGGTGCTGCCCTTGTCTGGTCCATACAGAGCAGAGGATTAAAGAGAGCTGCTAGGAAAGGTGGGGAGGTTCTCCTTGTCAGGGAGTGTAGTGATGGGGCAAGGGGAAATTATTTTTAAAGTGAAAAAGGGAGGATTTAGATTAGATATTCAGCAGGAATTCTTCCCTGGGAGGGTGGAGAGGCCCTGGCACAGGGTGTCCAGAGAAGCTGTGGCTGCCCCTGGATCCCTGAAGTGTCCAAGGCCAGGTTGGACAGGGCTTGGAGGAGTCTGGGACAGTGGGAGGTGTCCCTGCCCATGGCAGGGGGGTTGGAATGAGATTTCTTTTATCCAGATTTTAGGATTCTGTGGAGGCCATAGGGGGTAAAAAGACAAGAACTCACTCTGACAATGACAGATCTGGTGGCAAGGCCCTAGTTAAAACTTCCCACTGCTGACCTTGGTGAAGTCTTCTCTCTGTTGCTCCAAGAAAATGACTGAATCCCAGAGGAGTCTACAAGGAATGCCTGAAGCAGAGATAACTCTTTTTTTTTCCTCCAGGTGCTCAGATTTGAAAATGAGACAAACAACAGCTTCCTCACCAGCTCATTCCACCCTTGCCCAAGGTGCCTGCCAGCAGCAGGCAGCTTCTCCAGCACCACAAAGTCTGCCTGGCAGGATTAAGGTGATGCCCAGCCAGAGGAGCTGTGCCAGGGAGAGGGCCCAGAGCAGATCCCCACATTGGGGCAATGATCCCTGCAGCTGGATCATGAGCAGCACCAACTATGGCAATTTAACAGCAAAGAGGAGGAGGAGAACCAGTCCTTTAGGCCTTGACTGTGCTCCCAGGAATGCCACAGCTCTGGGGCTCTCCAACAGGATCTGCCAGCAGGTGCTTGTACCAAGCCTTGCTTGGGTGCAAACCTTGCCACTACACAGAGAGCTGGGCAGATCCTCATGGCAGGACTATGGTCTCTGGAGCCAGGTTGTAGAGATCATGAGCTCTTACCAGTCAGTGAGGAGGTCTGAGCATCCCAGAGATGCCTGTCAGACAAACACAGCCTGGATGATGCAGCAGCGCAGCTTCTGAAACAAACAAACCCCCCAGGTTTGGGATCAACAGGCAGAAAAGCCAAAGCCAGAATTAAAACCCCTTGTTGGCCTGTGGAGGACCAGATCTCAGTATATTTTGTCCCAAACATTCTGATTATTACAATAGGAAAGGTCATTGGGGGAGAGAGGCCCTGCTGCTGTGCCTTCAGGATTGCTTTCTTGAAGTACATCCATCCTTCCTGGGCCACTCTGTTTTTAAGGGCTGTTTCCCAAGGAACTTTTCAAAGCAGCTTCTTGAAAAGGCCAAAGTCTGCCCCCCCAGAAGCTCAGTGTGGAAGGTTTGCTGGGGCCCCTCCTGGTTTCATCAATTATTGAGAATTCTGTTATTTCATGATCATCAGCCTGGAGGTTATGATTCAAGCAGTAAACTTGCCTTCAGAACCAAACCCTGTCTGAGGTGGTACTTTAATTTCTGTAGAGTGTGACCAAGCAAAAAAGAACAGGGGTCTGGTTGTTTTGTTTTTTTAACTGGGAAAAGAGCCAAACTGCCTGAAAAGAAGGCTTTGGAGAGGAAAAACCCTGCTTGGAACTCACAAAAAGAGAAGTTGTGAACTGAAACATTCTTTGGACACTAAAAATGAGACTTTGTAGCCTAAAAGGAGCTGATAAGGAAACCAGAACTAAGACCTTGGGAAGGAACTATGAGATTTAGGACCATCCCAATGTAGATTTGTAGCCCAGGCAGGATTTCTGTCCAACAAATGAGGGTTTGGACACAAAAGATGAAACTCTGTGCCCTTAAAAAAGCAGCAGCTAATATAAGAGAAGTTGGGTGCCCCAAATTATAATTTTGGCCCCAAAATGGAGCTTTAAGCATGAAAAAAAATTATTATGTGAGAAGCTACAAATGACCTTGTGGACCCAGCAAGGAAGGTGAATGTCTCTGGCCCCAAGAAGGCTTTGGTGCTGACTAGAAAGCTTTAGGCACTCCAGTGGAAACTTTGAATGGTAAAAGCAGGCTTTGGGCCCTCCAAAGGAAGGTTTAGGTCTTAAAAAGAGGGCTTGGGGCCCTAAGAATTGAGCTTTGAAAGCAGAGAGTTTGAACCCTGCAGTTAGGTTTTGTGCCTTCAAAGGATGCTTTCTTTGTTGCCACAGTTTAAAGCTTTGCCCCTAAAAAGTGATGCACTTTGGGGCCCCTGGAGCCTCTCTTTCCCTCTGCCTCCTCCACCCAGGATGGCTCTGGAGTCTCTCCCTGCTTTCCCCCTCTCTCTGTGGGGTCAGCAGCCCTGCACCCCACATCCCCAGGGGGTTCTGGTCCCCTTAAGGGCCCCATGCCAGCACTGGCCCCACGCCCTGAGCCTGACAGGCACCTCCAGCTGCTCCACCATGGAGGAGACGTGAGTGCACCAAGATCCCCAGGACTTTCCCTCTCACCCCAGCACCCCTGAACCCTCCTCTCCCGCAGGGTGCCCTCGCTGGAAAGCTACGAGGCTGCCATGGTGCTGAGCGGGGTGGGGGATGCTCTGGGATACCGGGGGTCCCGCTGGGAATACTGCACCTCGGGCCCCCAGATCCACGCCGAGCTGGCCCAGCTGGGGGGGCTGGCAGCCCTCAGCCTGCAGCCCCCCGAGTGGCCCGTCAGCGATGACACCGTGCTGCACCTGGCCACCGCCGAGGGGCTGGCCACAGGTCGGGGGCTTGGGGACACGGGGGGGCGGGGTTCGGGGTGGTACCGAAGGAAGGGGTGGGGGGTCCCTGTTCTGGGTGTGGTTGGTGTCTGGGGTGTGGCTGGGTGTCCCCCTTGCTCCCCCTTGCTCCCCCTTGTTCCTCCTTGTTCCTCCTTGCCTCAAACTGGAGGGGTGGGCATTGTGCACCAGGCTGGGACTGGAGGGGGGTGCTCAATGTGTCCCCAAAGGAAAGGGGTGGGGGGTCCCTGTTGTGATCCTTGGGAGGTGTGGTTGGTGTCTGGGATGTGGCTGGGTGTCCCCCTTGCTCCCCCTTGCCTCAAACTGGAGGGGTGGGCATTGTGCACCAGGTGGCACTGGAAGAGGTGGGTTCAGTGTGTCCCCAAAGGAAAGGGTGGGGGGTCCCTGTTGTGATCCTTGGGAGATGTAATTGGTGTCTGGGGTGTGGTTGGGTATCTCCTTAGAGCCTTGTTCCCCATTAAATCCCTGCCTCAAACTGGAGGATTGCTGGGAGGAGCTCTGGGGAGGGGTCTTGTCCAGCTCTGGAGGGGGTTTGGGGGCATTTCCCTGAACTTTTAGGGGTTTCCAGGGAGGTTTGGGGGGGATGTGTATCCTCATTTCCTCTGGGTGGGTGTGAGATGGGGGTCTGTGAGTCTGTGTCTGTTTTTCCTCATTTATGCTTTATTATTTCAACCTTCCCTCCCATATTGGGTGCTGGAGACAGGGACATTTCCCCATCCCACTTTGGGAAGCTGGCAGGGTACCCCTTTCTCACTCAGTTTGCAGCGCCCAGGATTCCCCATTTCCCCACAAAACCTGTCCTGTTTCCCCTTCAGTTTTGGGGGCTCTGTGAGGCAGCATTCCCTCCCCCCACATTTTTGGGGGTGGTGCAATGGGATCCTCTTCTCCCCATTCATTTTTTGGGTGTGCATTGGCCTCTCCATGCCAGCCTGGATAACCTAGGTGGGTGCTCCCACCCCTGCACAGGCCTGGAGGGAGAACCCCTCCTGCAGGAGCTGGCTCACCGCTACGTGGCTGCCATGGGGGACATGGAGGGACGCAAACCCGGGCCCAGCAGCATCCTAGGTGAGCATGACACAAAGATCCCGGGAGAGGCAGGGGGCACAGGGAGCCTCACAGCCCCGTGTCCCGCCAGGAACCTCCCAGCTGCGGCCAGGGCAGCCCGAGGGTTACCGCATCCCCTTCAACCCCCGCGGCACCGGCTGCGGGGCTGCCATGCGCAGCCTGGCCATCGGCCTCAGGTGGGTGTGGGGGCACCTGGGGGCACCTGGGGGCACTGGGGGCACTGGGGACACCTGGGGACAGGGATGTAGGTGTCAGAGCCGGGAGGGTGGGGACAGGGATGTGGGCGTGTTAGAATGGATGGAATGCATTCTAACAGGGATGCCACACAGGGAGGGACAGAGAGGATGGGGATAAGGGGGTGTCAGAGCTGGGGGAGTGGGGACATGAGGATGTTTGGGCTGGGGAAATGGGGGTGTCAGAGCTGGGGGTGTCAGGGCTGGGGGAGTGGGGACATTGAAGGGATGGGAGTAGGACAAGGACATGTCAGAGGGAAAGGAATGGGGACACGGAGTGGGGTGGGGACATGGGGTTGGTGGAGCTGGAAAGGACAAGGTCCAGGGCTTGGGGACATGTGGTGCTGGAGCTGGGAGGTTTGGGGACAGAGAACATGGGGACAGCAACAGGGGAGAGGGACACAGGTCACAGAGCAGCAGAGAGTGGGATGTGGAAGTGATGGAACTAGGAGAATGGGCACAGCAGGGCCAAGGACAGCAGGGCCAAGGACAGCAGGGACAGGGGTGGTGGAATGGGCATGGGGACAAGGCTGGCAGTACAGCAGCAGGGGAGTGGGGCTGGTCTGATGGCAGCACAGGTACCCACATGCCTCGGAGCTGCCGACTCTGATCCGGGTGAGCATCGAGAGCGGGCGCATGACCCACCACCACCCCACTGGTGAGCTCCAGACGGGCAGGGGAGGGCAGGAGGGGACAGCAGAACCCCCCCTGAAGCCCCTGTCCTCACAGGGTACCTTGGAGCACTGGCTGTGGCCCTCTTTGGGGTACTGGGGGCTCGGGGTGAACCCCCGGAGCGCTGGGGGGCTGAGCTGCTGCGGGTGCTGCCCCTGGCATGGGACTACGTGGAGGGCACCGGGGTGGCCGTGGAGGACAACGCTGCTGCCTGGCCGTTCTTTGGGGAGGTGTGGCACAGGTGAGGGGACACTGTGAGGGTCCTGGGGGGACCCTGGGAGGACAAGGCGGGGCTGGTAAGGATTCTGAGAAGGGCTCGGGGGTCCATTAGTGCCACTGGTGCCAGCCAGGCTCTGCCAGTCCCGGCAGTGCATCACAGTGGTGTCACTGGTGCCACGGCTGACCCTGATGCCCAGTCTGTCCACAGAGCTGGCAGTGCCCATCCTGTCCTTGCTGCACCCAGTGTCCCTCGTGTCCCTGCCAGAGATGCCACC
The DNA here is from genome assembly GCA_013389925.1 of Aegithalos caudatus. Taxonomy (NCBI): domain Eukaryota; kingdom Metazoa; phylum Chordata; class Aves; order Passeriformes; family Aegithalidae; genus Aegithalos; species Aegithalos caudatus. Next base: position 195,781 of record WEIU01020698.1, on the reverse strand, counting down.
CTCAGGGACAATGGCCTCTGTGTCCCTGGGGTTCCTGGGGCATTGGGTTTTCTCGGTGTCACTGGTGTCCCCACTGCATGCAGTGCCTTGCTACCCCCCAGGTTTCCTGATTGTCCCCAGTGTCAGCTACCTGCTGGAGAGCCACAGCCCAGTGACCCCCAGTATCACTGGTTACCCCCTTGTCCGGTGACACCAATGTCCCCGATGACCTCAACATCCCCACGTCCCTGCAGGTACCTGGACTCCCGCGGGCTCCTGGAAGGCGGTGGCCCTCCGCGGGTGCCACCCCTGCCATCCCCAGCCGAGCGGGACACGGAGTACCTGGGCTGGGCACTGGAGGGCTGGCCGGGGCGTAGCGGCCACGACGCTCCCATGGTGGCCCTGGAGGCTCTGCTGGCGTCCGGAGAAAGCTGGGAAGAGCTTTGTTCCCGGGCAGTGCTGCACGGCGGGGACAGCGACTCCACGGGGACCATCGCTGCCGGCTGCTGGGGGCTGCGGGCCGGGCTGGCCTCCGTCCCCCCGGGGCTGCACCGCAACCTGGAGTACCGCGGGAGGCTTTGCGATGCTGCCCGCCGGCTCCACCAGCTGGCCTGGGGGGGACGCTGAGTGTCCCTGCTGTCCTGTGCTGTCCCTCTGTCCCTGCTGTCCCTGCTGTCCCCTGCTGTCCCCTGCTGTCACCACCTGCTGTCCCCAGCCACGGGAAGCTGCAGGGCACAGCAGAGACACGGGGTGACAGAGGGGCTTGGGAGAGCCTTGGGTGAAGCAGGGTCCTTCAGGGTGTGCTGTGCTCCAGGGCTGTGTCCATTTGGTCTTTTAGTCCTCCCCAGGTAGAGAGCCCAAAATCTGCCCAAGGAGCCTCAGTCACCCCCACAGTAAAAAACCATCTCCTCCCGAGTCACTCTGGGGTCTGGATTTGTGCCCTCCCGTCCTGCCTCTGCCAGATGTAACGTCCAAAGCGCTGCTCTTCAGATTCAGCCTCAAGTTTTTTCAAGTGCAAGCCTTTATTTGTACAATTCAGTCCTCAAAAGGAAGGAAAACAGCACCACTTTTAAATCACCGAAGACTACACATGGAAATAGTCGATTCAAGGTCCAAACCAACATTTTCATGCTACAAAACCACATTTATACATTCCAAGGTTTATGTTTTTTAAAGCTCAAGGGCTCATTTAGAGGGCCCAGAGTGTAATTTTGAAGGGCACAAGTTTGATCTGGGGTACTGACAATGCCATCAGTGACAGATCCATGGGCACAGCCCGGCCTGAGAAGGGCTGCTGGAAATCCCAGTTTGGGGATGTGCTGTTGGATTTGCTCTCTTCCCCCATACTTTGTGGGAATCAACCTCCTGCAACGTTCTGGAGGAGGATCTGGAGCCTTGGGGCTGCCCCTTCCAACCATTTCAGGGGGAAACTTTTAATTTGGGGGGAGATCCTTCCAAACATTGAGGTCCTCTAGTGAAGTCCTGGGGCCTCTAGGGGCATCCCCCAGACTTCCCGCAGTTTTTCACTGGTTAATAAAACCAGGTTCGAGGTTCAGCTCCTCCTCGGTGCTCTCCTCCCTGTTCTGTCCTTCTCCCATATCCAGCCCAGAATTCTGCCCCAGGCCCGTTCCGTGCCCCCCATCGGAGCGGGACCCCTCAGGGAGCGAGGACGGGGCGTGGCCTGCGGCAGGGAGGCGTGGCTCTATCCCCGCCCCCAAAAATGAGTGACAGCTACAACAGCCAATGGCGCGTTGGGAGCGGGAGGCGGGCTTTGCCTGACAGCCAATGGGAGCGTGAGGCTCGCGGGCGGGGCGGAGCGGCTAACGGCATTGCGATGACGGGCGGAGCCCACAGCCAATGAGCGGCGGAGGAAGGTGCGACTAGCCAATGAGGCGGGGCGGGGTGTGGCGGGGCCAGCCAATGAGATGGCGCGGGCGGCGGAGGGGCGGGGCTCGGCTGAGACGCGGCGGATCGCGGCGGGCGGTGAGCGTTCCCCGATGCGGCAGGGTCGCTCCCGGTATCTGTCGCCTGAGCATAACCGCGGGTCCCGGCCTCCCCCAGTTTCCTTCCCTCGGTACCCCCAGGACAGGCCCCCGAAACCCTGGGATCTCCGCTGCTCCCCGAGCAGCAGGCGCAAGCCCATGGTTCTACC
>WEIU01020698.1:168211-188824 GCA_013389925.1 Aegithalos caudatus | reverse complement strand
GAATGCAGCAGGGACTCGGCTGAGAAGAGCCTGGGATGTGGAGAACCGAGAAACGCTGGCGCGGGACTCCCGGCGCTGAGGGGGTGACCGAGCAGCCGGCGAGGCCTCACTGAGGGCGGCCTGGTGTTCTTCTGTCCTTCTGTGCCGGGAACACCGAGCAATGCCGCCCGCCTGGACTGCTGTGGTTCCTGTGGCATGGCCCCACACGGCATCGTCATCGAGCCGGGAGCTGAGGTAGGGCCTGCGGGAGCCTCGGGGACTGGGGAAGGAGAACTGGGACCTGCGGGAGCCTCGGGGACTGGGGAAGGAGAAGTGGGACCTGCGGGAGCCTCGGGGGCTGGGGAAGGAGAACTGGGACCTGCGGGAGCCTCGGGGAATGGAGAAGGGCCTCCAGGAGCCCTCCGGGGCTGGGGAAGGGGCTGTGGTACCTCCAGGAGCCCGAAGGGGCTGGGGAAGGAGCCCTGGGCCTCCGGGAGCCCTCCGGGGCTGAGGTAGGGCCTGCGGGAGCCCCAGGGTCTGAGGAAGGGGGCCTGGGGTCTCCAGGAGCCCCAGGGGCTGGGGAAGGGGCCGTGGTGCCTTTAGGACACCGAGGCTGCAGAGAGCTGCCTCTCTTATCTGTAAGGCCCCTTCTGTCACACAGGGATCAGAATTAGGACTGGGAGCAGGTCCAGACCAGAGCCGTGCTTAGGATTAGTTAGGGGAAAATATAAGCGATGAGAAAAGAAAAAAGAGAAGAGAAAAGAAGAGAGGGGAAAAAAAAAAAGAGAGAAAATAAAAGAGGACGAAATGTTAATAAGGAAACGGAAGGAAAATATTCTCCAGAGATCATGCAGTGCTGGAGAATTGGCTCTCAGGTCACTTCCAGGCTGTCAGAAAGGTTTATTTCTCATTTTGTGCAGCCCTTTTATAACATGCTGCACTGAAGAACTGTGTAATTGGTCAGCAAAAACAACACTTCCCTTCACTGGCTAAATAACAGAAACAACACCTGGAAAAGCAGTGACCACGAGAGTGGAGACATTATGAAAATAATATCACTGTTTACAGAAACCATCCTTGGTGCAGGGATTGCTCTCAAACCAGAGCAATCAGCACTCTGGCAGGCTGGGACGTTGTCAGTGTGAGGACATGAGCCCCCAGAGGTGGCTCAGGCACGCAGATGACACTGGGCAGGCCGTGTCTATATTTACTGTGCCAGTGCCTCTGCCACCAGGCCATACATGGGCACACTTCAGGGCAAGCAGCCTCAGCAATCGCTCTGGGAAAGTGCTAAAGGCTCTGAAATCAACCCTGAATGTGTGCAAAAATACAGTAGAATGTTCTGTCTGTGTCTGGGGTCCTCATAGCCATGGTAAGTGAGGGTGTTTGCTCTCTTTTTTGGAATAGAAATGATTTCTGTTGTGAGTTTTGTCTGGAGTTTGGATTAAAAGCTTTTTCTCTGTTTTCTAAGGATGGCAGACTAATTAAAAGTTCAGTGTTTTGTTTTATGTTTTGTCTCAAGGCATAACAGAATATACATCCATTTATACATATGCATATATATTTGTACATATGCATATTATTTATATATTTATACATATGTCTATTATTAGGGTCTAGCCAACATACAGTAATTTGGCATAAAAGGAATCAATTTTTGCCTAGACAATAGAAAAATGAGGAAAAAACAAACAATGTTATCCTGTTTATTAAAAAACAATATTACACCATTGATTGGAAAAGAACCTTCCTACTACTTCAATCCATGCTGACCACTGGATTTTCTAGATAAGGAAACACTGGGGTTTAGATGAGAATAATTTAAAAATCATGAATGTGTACTGTGATTACTGCAGGAAGAATTGAAAAATCATGAATGTGTGTTGTGATTACTGCAGGAATAATTGAAAAATTATGAATGTGTGTTGTGATTACTGCAGGAATAATTGAAAAATGATGAATGTTTATTGTGATTACTGTAGGAAGAACTAAAAAATCATGAATGTGCATTGTGGTTACTGCAGGAATAATTGAAAAATGATGAATGTTTATTGTGATTACTGTACTCTCATGTGCTCTTTTGTTTCCCACAGCCATGGGTATGTTTTCTGTACTTGCCCTACCACTGCTTCTCTTAGGGATCAGTGGGATAATTTACATTTACCAGTCAGTCAGGTGGCTGCTGTCCAAGTCTGCAGTGCAGAACAAGGTGGTGGTGATCACAGATGCCATCTCTGGACTGGGCAAGGGTGAGTTGTCTCATTTCTTCTCAGTGCCAGGGAACAGAAGCAGGCAGGGAGTGCCCCTCGGGGTGATAACCATGCCCACACTGCCTTGGCTGTGCTCAGAACTGGCTGGAGGAAGCAGAAGTTAATAAATACATTTATAAACAAATGCTGTGATTTTTAAGTGCATATTTTTAGCCTCAGCCGTGGGGACTATTGGTAAACCAGCAGGAGGTGCAGAGCTTTGTGTTTATTTAATTCAATAGAAGGAGAGGTTTATACAACAGCACTGGGTGCTATTTTTAGCATGTTGCTACTGTAAGATCTCATTACACAGGCTGTCCCTGCAGGGCATCTGCACCAACAGGGCTCACCTTACTCTTTACATGTTCCTTTTCAGCCCTGAAAGACTTCAGCAGCTCCTGTTGTTATGAATCTGCACAAGCAGCGCTCACCTTACTCTTTACATGTTCCTTTTCAGCCCTGAAAGACTTCAGCAGCTCCTGTTGTTATGAATCTGCACAAGCAGCGCTCACCTTACTCTTTACATGTTCCCTCTAAGCCTGAGACATTCAGCATCTCCTGCTGTTATGAATCTGGACCAACAGGGCTCACCTTACTCTTTACATGTTCCTTTTCAGCCCTGAAAGACTTCAGCAGCTCCTGTTGTTATGAATCTGCACAAACAGGGCTCACCTTACTCTTTACATGCTCCTTTTCAGCCCTGAGACATTCAGCAGCTCCAGCTCCTTGTGACCAGCAAAGCTCACCCTGCTGTCCCTGTTTGCATCTCTCCCCTCTCTGTCACCCTCATTTCTCCTCTTCCCTCAGCACCCTCCTTGGCAGCTGGGCTCTGCAATCCCAGGACAAGGGAGGGTGGCTGCCTAGAGCAGAGGTTAGACAGAGTTAATAAAGTGGGGATTTATTAAAAGCCTTCAACAGATGCACCTTGGGCAGGCAAAAGCCTGCAGAGGCTGCACCCGAGGTGGTCACGAATTTTTCAGACAGAAAAAGTTTGGTCAATTTGCATATCAGGGGTTAATTCTCCAATTACAAATTCAGGTAATGAAATCACATTCCCCCAGTTTACTTCATCCCCCCAGTTCACTTTTGTTTATACTTTTTGGGGCCTGAGGCAAAGGGTGTCCTTGGATCTCAGGCCTGGGAGTGACCTGAGATCCAATTCTCCAGCACTGCATGACCTCTGGAGAATATTTTCCTTCAGTTTCCTTATTAACATTTCTTCTTTTCTTTTCTCCTTCCTCATATTATTTCAAAATGAATGAAATTTAAAGCATGGATACAACACCCTTTGCAAAACCAGCATCCCATTTCCAGCAACATAAACAAAACCAATTTGCCACTATTGTAATTATTTATTTTTTAATGTGTTTCTCTCCTAGAATGTTCTCGTGTGTTTCATGCAGGAGGAGCAAGGCTTGTGTTGTGTGGCAGGACATGGGAAAAGTTAGAGGCTTTGTATGATGCCTTAATTAGTGTGACAGACCCCAGCACGGTAGGTAATCATAGCCTGGGAAAAAACCTGGGATAAAACCTGGGATAAAACCTGGGATGTTGGAGTATGAATTCCCCTGGGCCAAATCCAGACAAAAACATAGCTGAAAAGACAAAGAAACAGACAAGAAATACAAATGTAGAAATAAAGATGGAAAAATGTAGAAATAAAGATGGAAAAATGTAGAAATAAAGATGGAAAAATGTAGAAATAAAGATGGAAAAATGTAGAAATAAAGATGGAAAAATGTAGAAATAAAGATGGAAAAATGTAGAAATAAAGATGGAAAAAGATAGAAATAACTATAGAAATGCAGTTTGTATATAACAAGCACCAGTGAAATGAGCCTTTTGTCCATCAGACCTATGCCCCCAAGCTGATACTTCTGGATATCACAGACATAAGCTGCATTCGAGATGTAGCCAAGGAAATCCTGAACTGCTATGGCTGTGTGGATATCCTGATCAACAATGCAAGCATGAAGGTGAAAGGAGCAGTGCAGAGCATTTCACTGGAACTGGATAAAAAGATAATGGATGCCAACTATTTTGGACCCATAACATTAACCAAAGGTATTTTAATTTTTCTTTTTTTTTTTTTTTTTTTTTGCTGTTATCACTTAAAGCACATTGACAATTAAATGGGTTAATACTGCTACCAACTGTGCATGTAGAATTCAGGTGAAGTCTAGAATTTCCAGCTGTTGGATTTTGTGATACTTTTGCTTGCAGTGTTGAGACAACCTTCATTGAATTTGTGCTATTTCCACTTCAGCTGTCTCTCCTTTTTCACTAAATACACTCAGCTCTTTTAATTATGTGGCTCTTTCTTGTATTTCTCTTTTTGCAGCCATTCTTCCTAACATGATCTCAAGGAGAACTGGCCAAATTGTTCTCATTAATAGCATCCAAGGGAAAATAGGAATTCCATTTCGTGCAGCTTGTAAGTTATGCATTGCAAAGCCAGACATTCTCATCATAGCTTACTAAGAGTGCTAATTTGCATCCAAATTCAGTATTACTACAGTATTTAACTGAATTTTTTAATTGGAACTCAATTAAAAACAGTTAAAATGCTGAAATGCAAAGTCCTATTTGGTTTATAAAGCATGAGGAGCGCTGCATTCCAGCAGTGGAGATGTACTGCACTGCATTTTATGGATGTGTCACAAAGTGCAGAGACAGGAGGTGTGAGGACTCATCTCAGGGACAGTGCCACCCACCAAGGACATCTCTGAGCTGTAGAGATAACAGAATTGTTATCTCCTAACAGAGGATGTGCTGTTTCTGACTGAGAAATGCAGGCACATGCTGTATGACTTGTTCAAGAGGCTGCATGCACAATTGTCCTGTATAGACAATTCCTTATTGCTTGTTTTGGATATGTAATATGATAATTTCACTGGGTTAAATCATCTTTTGCATTGTGGTTAACAATTCCATGCTCATTTCCCCAAACATTGGCACTTCATTATACACCTGCTTCCATGCAATCATATATCTAAACATGCTTATGTGTGCTTTTTTTTATTTATTTTTACTTTTAGATGCTGCTTCCAAGCATTCTAAACATGCTTATGTGTGCTTTTTTTATTTATTTTTACTTTTAGATGCTGCTTCCAAGCATGCTGCTGTAGGCTTTTTTGATTGTCTTAGAGCTGAAATGGAAGAATTTGATATTTCTGTCAGCACTGTGAGCCCAACCTTCATCTGCTCCTACCACCGCCAGCCAGCACCAGGCAACTGGGAAGCATCCATTTGGAAATGTAAGCTTGGAGGGATGAAAATGAGGCACATAAAGCAGGAGGGAGGCTTTTCCAGGGTTAAAAAAACAAAGGAAAAATAATGGAAATGATAGAAAGGATGAACAGGCATGAGGAGGAAAAGGAAAGAGATGTTGGGGAGGTAATATTAGCCTGGTGAAAAGAGAAAGGAAGTGGAATTGAGACAATGTTATGTGAGAAAATAAATATATCAGGGTATCAGGAATGGAGGGGGAGGAGAGCACAAAGGGTCCAAAGGGACAATTCCAGAGCACTCAGGTTGCTCCTTTTCTTAGGAACTGTAAAGTTTTACCTCAATTATAAAAAGATCTTGGCCACATACTGATGAGGAGAGTGGAGTGGGGAAGGGATTGAAGGTGCACAGAAATGAGACTGATTCACTGGCTGTGTATCTTTTCCCCACCATTCCCTCTGAGTTCCTGCCTGTCTGTCTGTCTGCAGCTCTCACCCCTCTCTCATTTGCAGTCTTTTTCAGGAAGGTTTCCTATGGTGTGCACCCCGTGGAGGTGGCAGAGGAGGTCCTTGCCACGGTGAGCAGGAGGAAGCAGGAGGTGCTTCTGGCCAATCCCATCCCCAGAGCTGCAGTGTACATCAGGACATTCTTCCCCGAGCTCTTTTTTGCCATTGTTGCCTCAGGGATTAGGGAAAAGCTGAAGACAGAAGAGGAAAATTGATTTTGTTCTGTTATTTTCCTTGCTTTTGAGCAGGAAAAGTAAAGATTTCTGTTTTGAATATGAGTGACTTGTGCTGTTTGCTATGGCTAGAGTGATGCCACTGTCATTGACACACACATTCATCTTCAGAGCTTCCACTCCCCTGATTTTAGGGATTATGACAATGGAACCATTGGAACCAAACAAGTCCCATTGCTCATTTAACTTCCAGCACCAGCTCACTCACACACCTCATTCATCAGTAGAATCACCAAACATGGAAGGAATTCTGAGGGCAAAGGGATGCATTTCATCTTGCAGGGATGTGAGGCTCCTGCTGTATCTCTCACTGAATTGCTCTGGCTTCAAGAAACCTGATCAGGGAGGTGCTCAGCCCTGGGATGGAGGGGTCAGGTCCTGCAGCTCCTGCTGGAGCTCCATCTGGTTTTGTTGTAGTGTGAGTGACTGTGCCTTAAGTGGGAAGCCAAACCATCATTTGTACAAAATCTTCTCAGTCCTCAGCAGAACTCTACTGCTTCAAACCTCAGCAGAACTGTAGTCCTTCAAAAACTCACAGCATTTGCTGTGATCTCAGTTATATTTGTTTCTGTATCTCAGCAACAGCCAAACCCTGCACATTTCCATAAGAGGAGGATGCAGAATAAACATAATTTCATCAGAAAAGGATCAGGCACCACAGGACATCCCAGCTAAACACGAATCAATGTTTGTGGCTGCCCCATCCCTGGAAGTGTTCGTGGCCAAGTTGGACAGGGCTTGGAGCAGCCTGGGATAGTGGAAGGTGTCCCTGCCCATAGATGTGGGCCTTCAAACCCAAATCATTCTGTGATTTCTATGATTTCTGTGATTGTCCTTCTTGTAAAAACAAGTAGATTACATTTTAAAATAAGCTGAATAATCCTTCTGCTCCATTTTGCACAGAGATCAGCAGAAATTCTTCACACAATTTTACTTCAAAACAGTGAGCAGTTCAAGGAGCCACAGCAGAAGGCAGTGAAAGAGGTAAAATAACACCTGTATCCTAACAAGAAAGTTTTAAAAAACAGATGTATTTTTATCTAGAAAGTAGAAGAAAGTTGTATCTTAATGATTTTCAAATCCCTAAGATGTACTGCAGGGAAGGTAGGGCTGAGCTGTTCTCCATTTCTGCTGGAGCAGGACAATGTGCTAAAATCACTGCCAAGGAGATTTACAGGGACAGAACTTTCTGCTAAGAATAGTTAAGCACAAAGGATAAATTGCCACAGAAATTTTCAAATGCCTGTCTTCAGAAGCTTTAAAGAAGAGATTAATGAAACATCTGTAAAAAAGCAATGTAGCTTCAGTTTATCCTGCCTAGAATAAAGGAAGGATTAGATGACCTTTTAAATGGGTCACACTTTTTTTCTAATTCAGTGGCTTTTTCTCATCTTGAAGATGAGCTTTCTCCACTGGTATTTCAGATACAATACTTTTTTTTTTTTTCCCCCTCTGGGGAAATCTGTTATTTAATCTGAAGTTTTCTATTCATTTGTTGATCTCTGCTTCGTTGTCTCACCTGTGGATATATGATGCACATAAAAATATTATGATAAGAAAAAGAAATATTAAGATGAGTTCAGGGCAGCAGGAATTGCACCTCAGAGGTTCCTATTTCTCTCATTACCTTCCAGTGGCAACCAGGACTGCTGTAGATCTGTGTCCTTGTGGCACAAGTGTCTGAAATTTACTGAGATGCCATATTCATCAAAATCGATTGGATCCAATGACTCAGAATAAAAATGCTGCTGGTGTTTTCCCTCTGCTTTCAAATAATGTGGTTCCAGGACTTACTGGGCATCAAAAGTTAAAATAAAGGGCAGAATATGAAATTGTGGCTTGCAAATAAGGATAAAAAAATCTTGCATTTTATCAGGTAAATTTATCAGATATCCAGGAGAAGACTGTGCTGGTTTGAAAGCAAAACCAGTGAGAGACTCCAAGTCAGAAAATACAATTTAATAGGAGGCATTGATGGCCCATGGACAGGAGATAGCCCAGAGGGAGGGGCAAGGGAAAAACTCTGCTCCCCCTGGTTCCAACAGCTCCTGAGGGTGGTGAGAGAATACACACTGTGGGCACATCTTGCATTGTAACCTAGGACAAAATACAGCTTCTTGAATGGTTAGCATGAAAAGACCAGACAGTTTGAGATGTAAGAATGGATCTGGATGGATTCTTACTGCACAATTATTTCAAAAGCCCTTGCCCACCTACAGCTCTTTATATGTGAGAAACAGTCCTGAGGAAACAGCAGATGGCCCAGACTGTCAGGCTCTGTTAGTAACCTGCAGGCTAAGAAAAAAAAGAATAATGAGGCACTTGCTTAAATTAGATTTTTCTGAGGACTTGTAGGCATCAAGCAAGTATGTTCCTGGATGAGGTGGAAATTCTTCAGTGCCACCCAGGAGCAATATGAGATGGGTAAAAATCTATTGTGAAAAGAGCTGGGGTTGACAAAAAGCAGAAAGTCAGATGGAATCAGGAATAACTCCTCTATCAGTGGAGGTGTTAGAAACAGATCCATCACAAAGAAATGAAAAACAAGGGAAAGGAGCCAGATCTTGTGTTTTGGTCAAGGGATTGAGGCTGCTTCTGACAGTGGGCACCAAACTCCCCAGCAGCTGCTTTGTTCCCCTGCTGAACTGCAGGTGGCAGTTTCAGAGCACTGTGAAGGATAAATACAGACTTTCTAAAGATTAAACAATAAAATCTTATTGCTGTCACGTGGTAGGATTGTGTAGGGAATATGGAGCCAGATTCTTCTCAAATGTGCACAGTAGAAGAAAAAAATAGGTAATGGACAGGAACAGGAACACATGACATTTTGAGCTGATATTAGGAAGTTTTTCTACAACTGCAGCAGTGAAGCATTGGGACAGGTTGCCAGTGAGGTCAGGAAATCTCACTTCTTGAATATATTCAAGAAAATATATTTCTCACTTCTTGAATATATTCAATACATACACACAAACTCTCCTCTCTTACCACTAATGGTTTTCTTCTGACTTACTGTTCCTTCTCTCTTATCAGCTCCACCTTATCACTGGCCATAGCCTGACCTGATCCTGCTGGCATAACAAGCTCAAACTGTATTTATTGCCTAGATAAAGATATATAGGGATTTTTTCCAAAGCCCAGAGCTGCTCAGTAGCCTGTGTAAGACCTCTGCCACCCAGAGCTCACGTGTGTTTCCCAAGGGGATCAATAAGAGGAGTATTCACCCAAAAATGGAGGAAAGCTGGTGGCCAACAAAGCAGGCACATGGTTCAGTTCCATGAGGAAGCTCCACATTGATCCTCAATCTGTGATGATTGCAATCATTTCCACCTCCCCATCTTTAATGTGATTATAGATCCTTCATGTATAAATGTGTAAATTAAATTTGGATTCTTTCTGACTCTGTTGCCAGAATGATTCCTGGAGAATTCCATAGGTGTTGTGTGCTGTCCACAACCACGTATTTTTCAGATTTCAGTTTGCCTTCTCATTTTAAGTAAGTGTTTACACTGAAATCCTGTTCCCTCTGTCAGCCTTCCCTTCACAGCAAATCCATTGTGAATATGGTGAAACTCTTGAACCATAAGCTGAGGTCCACAGATTTTCTAGGGAAGATTGGACCTTTCAAAAGAAAAAATTATTCAAGGCATGCACACCTCATGCCTTATTTGCTGCCCTGCTTTTCAGGGGTTTTGGCTTCAGAATGGGACTTTTTTTTACAGCCTTTTTAATAAAGAATCAGGGTGGAGTGATGCTCCAAAATTCTAACAAACTCACATACACTCTATCACCCTTAGACACTGCTTAAAAACCAGGACTTGTGTCTGGAGCTGTGGGGAACCTGTGTCACTGCTGTCACCTGAACTGAGACACCTGAACCTTCTCTTCCAACACCAAGACTTCCTCGGAGCATCCACGGAAATATAATCTCTTTATTAAGAAAAATAAATAATGCTACACATGGATACAATTTGTTCAGGAACACCATTTCCTTTGGATCTAATGTGATAATTTACAGGATGCTTTGAGGTCTGGTTGGTCTTTACAGGACTGAGATGGTGGCCAGGTGACGCAGACTTCTCAGTGCGTGTGCAGGGTCGTCTGTGGTGTTTTGGAAGGAGTTCACATACACATTGCAAACCTTCTCTGGAGCTGTGTAGTCAGGGAACTTGTATTGAATCCTAAAGCTCCTTTCCAGCTTTTTCCTTTTGTGCTTGAATTCCAAGATAGTTTTTGTGTATTTGTTAATCGTGGTGACGGCTGAAGCCATACAGCAAGCGAAGGACGTCCATGCAAGGCTACAAACAAACAAACCCCCAAAAAATGATCAGAAATTAGCAGGACATTTTCATATTTCAGTCCTTCAATTTTATTTTTGAAGATGCTGCTTATGTGTGATTGTGTTGGTGTGTATTAGGGAAAGATGAACAGGTTAAGTGAGGAAGAAATACCCTGGGTTAATGACCATTTACAGACCTGACTTGTAGAGTTGACCTGTACATATTTGTTTTAATATCCACATTTAACATACCTGTTTAATGAAACCAGTGTCTCTATTTAAGCTCTATTTAAGCTCTATTTAAACTTTACTTCTCTATTAAGCTTAGAGCTTAGCATCAGAGAGGGGTTTTATAAAAAAATGACAACCACATAAAAATGTTAATGGTGCAGTTATTAAGAGTATAAATCTCACAGGGGACACTGAGAAAAATGGGAGTTACCCAAAGGTGTTAAAAAGAACAGAGCAGGCACTATTAAATATCTGGGTAAAGCAGGTTCAGAGCATTGAAATTCCTGAGAAAATGCATGGCATGAGTAGAGAGAAAAGGACCTCAACCCTTAAAAATAAACCCCTAAGGAGCTAGAACTAAAAAACTTGCATGGAAATACAGTTTGCTAAAAATGTGTGAAATTAAAAGCACATAAAAATATGGCCACATGAGCATGAATTGCAGTTCACAGTGCAGGCAAATACAAACTTTGCAAACTTGTACATTCTGGGCAATAATTTAGGAGATCTGATTTACAAGAACAACACCTGGTGTACTGAACTGCATCCTCAGAAGTGAAATAAGGTAAAGCCATTGCTTCTAAATGAGGTATAAATTCCTTGAACATAGGGTGAAGTGACTGAAATGTAATGGAAGAATTAAATATAAAGCAGTTAGTACCCATAGGACCAGCCATAATCCCAAGTGTGAGGTCTCCAGTCTTCAGGACCAAGATTTACAGTCATCTGAAACACAGTTGTGTACATCATGTGAGCAACCATGCCCAGAAGACCTAAAAAACACAATGGTATAATAACATTAGAAAATGTAAATTGGGGATATTCTTCTTCACAGTTGTCCCTTGAACCCCTGAAGAATATTTTATACTGGCATTATCATTTAATGTATCTAATGTGTTATGTATTTGTCACTTGTGCATTTGGTTTTCATCTTCTGAAAACTTCTTAGAAGTGTAATCCTGAGTAATTACAGGGAAGTGATGCTGAGCTGCATTGCCCAGTTCCCTGTCCCTGAGTGGAAAGATTTTCAAAGCCATGCAGGTTTATTCCCTCTCCCAGTGCTGTAAATGCAGCCAGAATTATCAGTTATCAGGGTGAATGAAAAAGTGGACAAACACTTACTACAAAGTACTGAAAATCTAGGTTTATGAAGAGATTGATATTGAATAATTTAATTCACATTGCTCAGATAGAATCAAGAATATGCTTGTACAAGAAATTCCACCTTCATTACAGACTAGGGCAGCTAGATTTGGTTAATACCTACAAATGATTCATACATAAATTTAACAGCCTGGACAAATGTTCTGCCCTTTTTTAGTCTTTCAAGGATTTTTACTCGTGGAAGTAAACAGAATGTCCAGGATAAACTTGCTGCTTCCTGTCTGAGTCTGCTTAATACTGTACAGGCCCAAACCAAAAAAAGGATATTAATAAAAGAGAATATTCATGATTATTGGGAGAGGGGAAAGCTGCTAATAGTTGGCAAAACTGCCTAAGGGGTCCAATAAACTCACATCTCTTTCTTTGAAAAGACATGACAGTGGATCATGAGGATTGGTCAGATACAGGAGAAATGGGGCCTTTTTTTAGCAATTAATGGAACTGGTGGTAGCAGAGATTTTTAACTGCTGGGGCACCTCTCAGGGAAGTCATTAAGAGGGAAGGAGATAATCCAGTCACAGGCAGGAAAGGCTGCACTCTGGAATACAGGGAGCTGAAAGAGCCATTTTTGTGTGGGTAAAAGTTAACTGCAAAGAAAAAGCAATTATTTCTCCTCTATTTATTCCCCATTATTGTAATCAGATATTTAATGAACTTCATTTATTTACCCCAAAAAAGAGACTGGTGAATGAACTAAATATGTGATTACGTTTAAGAGGAAAAAGTATAACAAAATATCCTTAATTAATAAGAAAAGGCAAAAATAAATGAACACTAAATCCAGAAACATTAGGATCAGGATAAAAGCAGAAAATTTTGACAGAGAAATGCAACCTTGAGATTAAATTTTTGCCATCTGCCAGAGCTCTGCCTTGCAATTAAATGTCATAAAAGATATGCTGTCACCAAGTATAAATCACTTTGAACTCTGAGCACTCCTGAACACATGAAGCAGGGTGGCATGTGCTCCAGAAGAAATTCTAGCAAATAAATTAACTGTAATTGCTTTACTGCAGTTCTTACTCCTCAGGAAGTATTCTGTAATAGAGATTGAATCTTTCAGGTGCCTTCAGAAATCTCTGCTCCAACCTCCTCCCTCTCCACAGATTATAAACAGAAAATTCAGGCCAGATTCCTCAGACTGGACTAGGGAAAGTTCTTCCAAACTGAATTTGCCTAAAATCCTATGATTAAACAGCACTGGATTATGAAACAATGACAATTCTCTATTAGCAGTTACCCAAGTACATTCTACTCCCTCTTAAAAGTGCTATTTGAGTTTGGCTATTGCTAATAAATAAAAAATTAAAAAATCAAGTTGCTTGGAAGAGGATGTTACTTTTTAATCTTTGGCAGCCAACCTGACAATTAAATGAAAAATGATCAAATTAAAGCAATGAAGTTAAAGATGGTAAAAGCCATGAATATAAAATTCAAATGAGACCACGTTAAGATAGAATTAATTGAAAACAATATTTTCCCATGAATTTTCTCTTAGTTTTGTACTGTTAGAGTCTCAGTAGGTATTGTAAGAGCTCTGAAACTTTTACACAGTTATTAATTTTCAGCTGGAGGGCTGATCTGGATGTGATAGTGGAGATGCTGGGCTGTACCTGCCAACACAGTGACCACAGCAGAGAAGGCATTGATCTTCAGCCCATCGATGACAGAGCTGTAGTAGCAGATCTCCACTGACATCAGAATGTTCCCAATCAGGAGCAGAACCACGTAGAGCAGCTCTGCTACAATGGACAGCCACAAAACCCCTGGAAAGCAAACCAACAGCACTGGTATGGTCAGCAGTCATTTTGTATTTTCATCATTTCCTTCTTGGTTTGTATCATTCATACGAAGTTAAAAAGGAAAACAGAGGCTGTGGGGATGCTGTGATAATGAGAACATCTATGGAGGACATCAGTGTCAAAGGACACCCAAAATTATCATTAATTATAATTAATTGAAAGAGCAGTTGCATGTTCCTCCCACACATTTAGAAACTTACAGTGCAAGGTGGGACAGTGTGGTTTTATACTCAGTAAATACCCTACCTTAAAATCACCAGGAACCAAAGTTAATACAAAAAGAACCAAAGTTCATAAAAAAAAAGAGGAACTGTTTATATCATGGTTCTGAGTGCAGAGAGGAGCTGCAGACCCAGCTGACAACCTGGAGGCCATGCACACACCTACACTGCTGTGGGTCAAGTCACTCAATAAAATCTCCTCCACAGGCTTAACTTTCAACCAGAATCTTGATTATTTAATTTTTTTTTTCCCACAGAGAAGCGTCCATGAGCTCAGACAGCCTCCAGGTTTATTTCTCTAGTTATCTGCTAATTCCCCTCTTTTTGGAGATCTGGTAATTACATCTTATGCAAGAAGTTAATCCTCCCATTAAAATCTCTCAGCCTGCTGTGTGACCTTTAGCATGCTGATGTCCCACAGCCAGGAGCAGGAGGCCTTCTTGTGTCCAAATTTGCTGTAGCAAGATCTGTCAAATGATGCTCCCCAAACTTTTTAAGAAACAAATATATCCTGAGACACCTGGTTGTAGATTGAAGCAGTGATTTCACCTGGAAACATACACAACAATCCTAACTTGAAAATTGAAATGCTGCTGAGACATTTCCTTGATTACCAGACACCACCTAGGGCAGGAGACATTTGTGTGGTGTAAAACCCCAAATTCTGGCTTTGGCAATGTCTGTGGGACTCCTTTGATTCATGGACCATTTAGACATTAAATTCTTGGGCCAGGCCATGTGTGGGTGTTGTTGGACATGGTTTGCTCCTCCAGAAAATCTGTCTCAGTAAAAAAACCTCCTGATTTTCATTAGGAACTCCAGATGTTGCATTGCCCAAGAGTTCTGGCTGCTGCATCTGAGCATTTCTGGTCACTGAGCCATTAACAGAAGTGCACTGAACCACGGTGATCAGGCCTGTGTGAGAGCCAGGGCTGAGAAATTCGGGGAGGCTGAGCTGGGTTTGGCTCCCACAGCAGCCACAGGGATGTGCAGGACACAGATCCTTTCTGTGCAGGGCAGGAGCCCATTTCCACAGGGAATTTCACTCCCCAGGGAGGCATTTCTGGGTTTTAGGTACCTGGATGCTTCTTGGCTGTCTCCATCTGGCCTGTGACATTTGCTGATGCTGTTCACAGTTGGTTCCAGCTCTGTATCACCATCAGCTTTTCTTTGTGAGGAATTCTGGAGGCAGGGCCCAGAAAATGCCCCTCATTTCTCTGTGACTGCACCCACATCTCATTTAGATTTTTTTTTTTCCTCATGCTACAAAATTCTCTTGTGCTGTTGAGGCACTGTGCCAAGCTGCAGCAGGTAGAAGGAAGACTGGCCTTGAGAGTCTGAGTATTTCTCCTTCTCCAAGGGTCTGAAATTTCATATCCAGAAAAATACTCCAGTCCCAGCATGCTGGAAGGAATGGATTTGGGGTTTTTTTCTGGACCAGCCACTTGTAAAGTGATTGGTCTGATCAGATCAGTGATGGACTGATGTTTCCATCAGTCAGATGGGATCATTTTATTTTTATTTCTTTAACTAAATCTTTACAAAATTCTAAATACTTACTTCTTACTTATAATTTGGAAGAGGTTTAGGTATTTAGTGAGAAAATATCTCTGTAATTCACTTAAAGGAAATTTTCATGCAGGTTTTTTAGTAATTCCATCCAGGGGATCAGGCAAGAGGAAGGCACCCAGCAGCATCTGCAGGAATTATTCCATAAGAACACGAGTCCTTCTTTGAAAGAAGGGAATGGAAATGTCTCCTCCCAGCCCTGAGCAAGGCACAGGGAGGGGATCCAGATTCCACCAGGGCTGGTTTGGGGCACAGCAAATCTCCCTCAATGCCCTCCAAACACCCTGGGTGAGCGGTCACACACTGCCACAGAACTCCTGGCTGCAGATATGGAGGTGTGAGGACAGAAAGGGAAAAAACACACAACTTTTGACTTCTAATACCCATATTAAAATTTCCAAAGCCATTCATATTCAAGGGGTGTGTCTTCAGGAAGACACAGATTGACATTGGAGGTCATAGGAACTTTGTTTTTAAGTTGGAAAACTAAATAGAGGACCAAAATAACTTCTTTGGGATTATAGCAAGCATTCTTGAAAATAATTAATTTAATTTAATGCAGAATACTTATACTGGTAAGTGTGTTCAGGAAAGTTTTGACTAGAGACAAAAACATATGTATATCTACCTCGATCAGAAGCTGGAGTCAGACTGATAAAGCTTCTACATTTCTCACCTAAAAAAGAAATCAAATTCAGGATGATTTTGTATTCTTTAATGATCTAAAGAAATATATTAATAGAAAGAAGAAAATGCAAAATCTACCAGGTAAGCAGAAGGTGAGATGATCAGGAGAAGCTGTTTTTATGTACACAGAGACCCTGGTACATCACCCTTCTCCTGGGCTTTAACTAGAGAGTCCTCACAGACTATTTCAAGGTGGAAGCAGAGCCTGGAAGCCTTAGAGAAGGGCTGTGAATGGATTTCCACGAGGTTCTAGCTGTGAAAAGCAGGACAGGAAAATTCCTTTGCAGAGCTGGCAGCCTGGATGCAATCCTGCAGTTAGGGCAGAGCTGCTCTCCTTCCAGCAGCAAATGCTCACACAAATTCCCTCTAAGCTTCATTCCAATTTCTTCCTGTAAGCTTTGATTTTCAAACCCATGTGACCCCCCTGGCCCCCACACAGATGCTGTGAACAAAGCTCTTGGAATTAATTCTGCTCTGATCTGAACATCCTGGGTGTTTTTTTCCAGCTCCTAACTGCACCAAGTCAGGAAACACGAGCTTCCAAACACGAGCTTCCACAGCAGATGCTCAAATTACACAACTCTGGTACCCATAGCACGGATAAAAAGTGTCTTTTGGACATGTAGGGTGGCATTTATCCCTTAAAACTGCATAACTTACAAGAAATTCTGGTAGAAGTGGACCTTCAGGATAGGTGACTGTGAAAATATTTGCATTTTAGAGCATAGGTGACAGCTGCTTTGATTTCTCTGAAGTTCTGTTCCAGCTGTTGCTTGTAAACTGATCAGGGCAAGGGAAGGAAAAACTTAATGTTGGTCTGGTTTTACAATAAATGCTTGAGTTCTTGAAGCAGCAGTTTCCTTCTACAAAGATCCAAAATTAACTAGAAAGTATCTGTAATGGCAGGCTAATTTCATTCTGATGATATTTACATATGCAGGGTGAGACCCAATTAAATGCCACCATTAGTAAGTCTCCATATCATGTTTTATCAGGATGAAAACTATCCTCTTCTGCTTTGATTTATGCAAGGTGAGATCAGAGTAAGAAAGTAGAAAAACTTGTGCTCAAGAGGAAATCCAGGAACTAATTTAGATCCCACAGATATATTAGTGTAAGTGATTTTTAAAAAATTTAATCAGTTTTTCATTTTTTATGTTATCATAGGGGATCAGAAGCAATCATTTAAAGCAAGTACGTTCATTTTTGACTAAGGGAATAAAAACATTGGAGAAATGAAATACTTTCCCGTTAAAGTCATTTAACTTGCTGTTGTGGTGAGTAGAATAAAAACAAATCTGGTTTATCTGTACCACGACCTGTCTGCTAAATGAAAACCACAACTTGTCACACTGATGTTCTGTGCAGAATTTATTAGGAATTCTTTAGGAATTGCCTGGACAGTACCCTCTGAGGTCCCCTTTCCCAGAGAAGAACAACTTTTTAAAGAATTCAAACCCCATAAAACACACAGGCAACAACGAAGCAGAGCGGGACGCCAAGTGGAAAGAACCCTGCTTACTTCATTAACCACACTTCACTCACCTTCTTCATTGATCATTTCCTCACAGGAGTACCAGATCCCAGCATGGAACTTCTTCTCCACGAATTTATCATCCCCTGTCTCCCAGATGTACTGCACAGCCTGGCTGCTGTTGCCCTCGGGGCTGTTGAAGCGGATGCACAGCTCCCCTTTGCTGTCCCCCTTGCAGAAAGGTTTGGCCACTTTCCTCGTCCCCTCGCACCAGTAGCTGCTGCTGAAGGCTGTGATGGAGAAAACCAAAGAGAGGAAACTCAGGGAAAATGCTGCTGAGGCTCTGTGCCTGCTCTCTGCCTCTGGGATTGAGGCTGGCATCTTCTGCACCAGCAATTATTTTGGAATTATTTTAGAAATTCCCTTCTGTGGATTTACGCCTCTGGCCGCCTGATGGAACACCTGCCTGCTCTCACCACCCCACTCTTCATCCCTCTCAGGAAATTGTGCTGGCTTGAGGAGTTTTAAGGCAGAGAGAGGAGATCTGGGCATGACCAGAAATCATGTGGCTGGGGAGATTAAGAATAAAGGACAGGGTTGCTTGGCAGCGATGTGTTGTGAAAGAAATAGGAGGAAGTGTGACAATAAATGTGACAAAAAGTGTGACAATAAATGTTCATCTGCCCCATGAATCACACACAGAACACAGAAGTGCTGGAGTACCCCGGAGTGCAGCCACTGAAGTTTTATTTATACAAATAAAATGTGCCTGTTTTACCTTGATCAGAGGTGGAGCCAGCCTCTCTATTTCTTAGCTAAGGAAAAAATAAAATCTCACAGTTCCAAATGCTCCTGTAACACTGAACACTCCTTAACTGAATACAGTTGTGACTTTTACTATTTAAAAACTCACAAGGAGCTAAAAGTGGTTGGTCAGCTACAGCATTTCACAGCATGCAGCAGTAGAAATGTGACTGCCCGTGTTCAGAATTCCAGCAGTGACAAATAAAAGTCATAAATTACCAAATATGTGCAGGTAACACCAAGTCATGATCCACCTGGCAAATGAAGCTTTGAAGAAAACACTGAACATCACAAGAATTGTAATAAAACTCAACTACTGCTGACATAATTATCTTTTTTTCACATTTAGATTCTCCCTGATCCCGCACTGGCTGTTCACATTTGACAAAATACGATCAAAAAAAAGCATAAAAGCAAAAATTAAAATGCATAAACTTTTCCAGAGCTGCTTTCTGACAGACAACCAGAGTCAGCAAACTTCCTGCACGAAGCTTTCCTGTGTTCCAAGGTGTCCTTTATTGGTTTCATGAGGTGTGTATAAATATATATATATATATAAATATACATATATTTGTGTGTGTGTGTGTGTGTTTTTGTGGAGCTGGATTGAGTTCTGGAAAAATCACTGGCAAAATTCCTGTGGAACTTCAAGGAACAGGATCAGCCCTTTCATGTTTTCAGAGTTTTCTGATCCCTTATTGGCTGATGGGCAAGCCACAGTAAGCAGAGCTGCTGGGAAGTTTAGACCAAGCTCTCTTTGCCTTGAATCAGAAAAATCAAAACTTGGGGAGAGTCTAGCAAAGCAAAACACTTCAGGAGACTTCCTCACTTACTTGGAAAGGAGATTCATGGAACAGTGGCGTTCATAAAAGAAGAATTTTTTACTTCTATTTTTTTTTTTTTTTTTTTTTAATATATAATTGATCTACAGAGTGACACAGCAGCACATTGGGGACAAATTTATTCCAGTGGGCATGGTGACACTTTTTGTTCTCTCTTCCAGCATGGGACCCTGGTCCAGGATCCCTCCAACATCTGCCAGCTCTATCATGATGTTGTTTCTTGTGAAACAGGTAAGCTAATTTAATAATTAATAATGGGCAGTATAAAAGTGAATTCCTAGCATGTAGCATTCTAACTTTAATTTAATTTTAACATTAAACAGGACCTTTGTACCAGAAATCCTTCTGACGTAGCAATTTAATTTTATTACTAATTAGTCATGAGAAATAATGGCTGCAAAGGTGTAGAGTTTTATATTAGAACTCTCCCTGACTAGGTCATTTATTACAGTTTTATTCTATTAATTCTCATTCATACAGTGAATAAATTATGTTTAAAACAATTTACACAATCATTTTTTCATACCAGTATTGATCAGTATTGAATTACATTTGTTCTTCAGTTTTCCTACCAGATAAAAATACTCTTAAGAATCACATTTATTTTCTACTGCTTTTTTCTCCATTCTAAACCCAGCTTTGATTTATTTCTGGCACTACTTTTTAGTCTCTGACTTGTGAGCATTGAAACTCCAGTTTGTGAAATCTGGCTGGTTTCATTCTGCATCTCACCTTTGTACAGAAAGCAAATAAATCTGTATGAGATTTCTGCCTTTATTTCTTGTGGAGATCCACTAAACCATTTTATTTTTATTTTTTCCAAAATCTTTACAAAATTCTGAACACTTCTTACCTTGTAATTTGGAAGGGGTTAAGGTATTTAATGAGAAAATATCTCAAGATAATTCACTTCAAAGACATTTCCATGTAGGTTTTTAGAAATTTTTAAAATTTATTAATATCAGTCTTGATTTGAATAAATTTTTAAAACAGTTACTGATATTTGGTAGATTTTGATTTAATTGAATTAAATCCACACACGTGTTTAGGGTACATTTCTCTGGAGTGTATGGGCATCAGAACAGTAAACTGGAAGTAAAATGTATTTCTATCCAATAATTTTTGAGAAAATATTCCTAATATTTTCATATAATTCAAATCTAGAGCTTCTCAGCTTAGAGCTTCTGTTTATAGAACTGAAATAACTCAGATTTGTGAGACACCTCGGCCAAAGCATTAATTCCATCAATGTTAAACAGAAAATCTCCCAAATACTTCTGTGAGATCCAAACTTTGTTAGACTAATCACAGTGAATTAATCTGTCATAGTGATTCTTGCAACTTG